>VXBT01011616.1:186319-375870 GCA_013400235.1 Oriolus oriolus
GTTGGTTACTGGCGATCTTGCTGATCAAGGGGAAAACCAGACAGCACTGCAAGGAGCAAAAGAGCTACTTAGTGAGTTCTGTGCTTAGGAAAATAATGTTGGCACTTAGGTAATGCAGGAGGCAGTGGCTCAGCAAAGGCAGGAGGAAGGAGGAGAGAGCAGGCCAGGGGCGGGTGGCAGGAATGGCCAAAGGGACGAGCCGGTTTGCTTGCAGCTCAGAGCTGCAGTCGCTGAGCTGGCTGAAGCATCTGCATTGCACAGATGTGTAGGCAGAAAAACAGTTTTATATAACCGTTTTTTTATTTATGTTCTGTCTTCCCCAGTAATCATCTGTTGTCTGATTAAAAAGTTAATTATTCGGTTTTATATTTGAATAAAAACTGCTGGTGTTTTCTTTTCAATGCAGAAGCTTCCTGGCCTCTGGGGAGTTCTTCTGCCTAGACTTAGAAGAGAAGGTCTGGGCAGATCCACTGCAAAGCTCTGCCTGCTTCAAAGCCTTATCAAAGAGATTTTACAGCTCTTTTACTGAGCGAGGCAGTAGCAGTGAACTCTCTCGGGTATATTATCATGGAGGTTTCTTCTTTATTTCTGGTCTAAATATGTTAATGATTCAGCTGACAGTTATCTGTCAGAATACCTGTATTAGGAACACAGATATTAAGTTTCTTAAGTTTCTGATATTATATTTGAATAGCAGAATACTCAATAAAATCTTTGAGGGGAAAGTGAAGATTTCTCTGCTCTACCCTACCTGAATATGTTTCCATTCTGCTCTTATTCAACATGATGCCTGCTACTATTACTTCATTTAACCTCTTTTCAGCAAATTCCATTAGTTTCACCAGCTCTGACAAAGCCAAGGTGAGGTGCAAGCATTATTCTGACATCTTATTTCAAGCAGTTTCCACTTCATCATCTTTTTCGTCTCATTCACAGGGTTTCCTTTTCTGAGATGCACACACTGGTGAGCCAGTCCCTGCATAATACTCAGTACAGCCAACAATTACACATGAGCTGCCTAATCTTAGGGCTGTTTCTTTTGAAAGAAGAGTGCTCATTTTATATAGAGTTTTCTGGCTGGGAAATGAAGTGACAAGTGATTTTTACCCCCTGTTACCTGCCCCCTGCAGTGTGCCCCTAGACCTCCTGCTCTGTGAGTTCGTGTGTGTGCCTGCCGTGGATCACTGTGTTAGGCAAGGCAGAAAACAGTGCAGTCCCCAAAAGTACAAAAGGAGGATGTTCATATAAGGAGATCTGAATATCTTGAAAAATCAGGACAATCATTTATTCAGATTTTTAGATTAACAGCAGATAATTCTCAGCTAACACACATAAAAATACACAACAAAGGGCTATAATTCACCTACGGGACTTCTAGTTGATTTAGTTCAATCAGTCTTTTCCTTGCAGCTTTTCTGAAAGTACTTGTAGAAAATGAGAGATCGGGGATTTCTTGTTACGTATTGCCCCCTGCAGATAAACTGGATGATGACAACAACCCGAGTGTAGAAGGGGAGAACATGTGACTATACTACAGACCAGCACAAGTTCAATTTTTACTGATTTAGAATTAACTTCCGAAAAATCATGTTGTCTATATTCATGAGGTTTTAGCTTAATTTTTTGTTTTTAAATTAAGCCCTGGTCATACAAAAGAGCAAAACTTGAAAACAAAGAAAAGCAAGCAAACCAACACATCAGACTGTAGTGATTTTCATTCTAGCAATGAATGCTGCCGGGTTTCTTAAAGCCTTTTCCTCCACTGCAAATAGAAAATATTAAATCATCTCTTCAACTTCTCACGAAATCTATGCAAACCAATATCCATCAACATTTTATTCTAACATAAAGGAGAGTTAAATAAATAAAACTTGTTTGACAGGGAAAATTATCATGCATGAAAATTATCATTGAAACAACTTTTAAACCTGATGATCTACATTCCTATTGTATGAGTATAAAGGAGTAAATTAAGCACAAAAATGTGGGCACTCACAGATGCTCACCTATGCAGAAACCCACTTTTTATAAACCTGGATAAACCTGATGAAGATCCAAAGAAACTACTTTGTTTTCGATGAGCTAAAAGTTTGATGAAATAACATCAAAGGGTTGCTTGCTTCTTTCTGCTTTTTATTTTTTTATATGTGAATAGATTATACCATCCATTTATGGGATTTTCAGTGGGTGGGCTGTGAATGCTTACACCAGCATCACTTTCAAACAGGTGACATTGAATCACAGAAACTGTCCTGTAAGTGACAACATTTAAGTGGGATAATCAAGCTTCCTTAAGACCCCTTGGCAGTTTGGAGGGTAAGGATCCAGAAATCCATGTGAAATGCCTACAGATAGTGTCTCTGCTGTAGCAGAAGAGCTATTCAGATAGGAAAAATGCAGAGTGTCAAGCTCCAGAGGAGGCTGGGAGAAGGAGGAGGAGAGTTAATAACTGGTTTTGAAAATCCCAGTCTTGAAGCAATCTGCAATAAGAACTCTATTTTTCTAAATTAAAGACCTACATATGCAGGCTCCTGTTCATGGAAATTGCTATATGCACATGATTTTCTCTCTGGAAAGTGTTGAAAAGAGCCTGACATACAGATTGCTGAAATGAAATATGGAATTTTAACAAAAAAAAAATTGGGAAAATATAACAAGTTAAGTAATTCTTCTATTTTACGTTCCTGACAACCTGTTAACTAATTACCAATTACCAGTAAATACAAATCTGATTTCTAGTTTGAATTTTGAAGACACATACCTCCTCATTTGAAATGAATGGCAGGAATTTGATATCACATTAGAAATTATCTTTAATGTATTCATTATATACCATCATAAAATACATAATCATGGGAAAGATTACTGAGTGCTGTACTTGGTCTGTACTCTTTTAAAGAGGTAAAAGGATTATGCTTAATTCCATTGAGATCTTTTTCTCTCTGAAAGGATGCATTCAGAACTTCTATTAACACGAATAATGTTCTTTCTCATTAAAGAGGGAAGATAAAGGGCAGGGGTGGAAATCTTGCAAGTGAGGAGGCAAGAAACACTGGTCCTTCTTCCCTTTAATGGAAGTGCTCTGAGGCCCTTCCTCCTGGATTATCTGCAGGGACTGCTAAACAGCATCACTCCGGGCCTATTTACCTTTTTCTGTAATTCCAGGAGATTCCACAGGCTGCAGAGGTCCTAAACGATCAGGCAGCATTCTGTATGCTACATATGAAGCACAGAATGTTGCGCTGCAAAAGATTATTTTTTTTAGTCTGCTGATTTTTGGTGCCTGTGAAAAGAATTAGGCTCACAGTGAATAAGACAGCTTGATTATCTTTAGACTGAGTATTCTGTATGGCAGATGTCAATAGTTTCACTAAGTGATTCAGAAAGGAAAATTCTATCTGGTATAATTAAAGTAAAATTTCGTTATAGAAGTGATCACACTTTTTATTTCTGGGTTGAAAATGCTTGTGAGGATGAGAGTGAAGGAGGATATAACTCTGCTAGAGGGACAAATCTGCACCTACTCCATGGTGGGGCTGGGGTAGGAAATAGTTTCACAGACTGTGAGACATGCAAAAGAGACTTCAGATCAAATCTGGTTTAGATCTTCTTCGCATCAATTTGTGTAGCTATTTATTTGGTACTGGAGAATGTAATGACAGAGGAAATTTGGCTTCTATTCTGTTTATTTCTTCTGCCAGAACTCCATCCTTCCCACCCTTTTTTCTCATGCTATATCTGTCTAATCCATGTAAGTGGTAAAAAGGTCCAAAAGTTTTGCTTCCCGCTTCTCACAGACACAAACACAGAGGGCAAGAGAGCCTCTAGGTGGTACTGTGCTATAAAAAATAATTAGGAACAGCAGGAAAAAAGTATGCTCACTTCTCATTCACAGTTCAAGATTTCACCTAGATTGCAAAGATAATATTTACAGAAGAGAGCCCTTTTCCTGTTAGGTGAAATTCGCTCCAGCAAGCTGACATTCAAAAAATGTTCTGTGTTTTAGCTGTGTCAAACTTCATTGCTTTGCTATTCCCACATTTCTAAGTGAGCTCTGCAGGATCCTATTTTATAGCCATTTTCACGGAGTTTAATGTTTAACACTACTAGATCATAATTTCATTGAAGATTTATTCTTGCCTAGGTGTAGCAGAAACCCCTCTGCCGAATTTGATAAATGGCTTTCACATTAGCTAGGATGTAGCCAAACACCTTACAGGAGAAGCAGAATACTAGATTTCTTGTAGGGATCTTTCCAGAACATAAATATCAGAGCCAAAATGTGGTGCAAATCTTAGTATAGAACAAGATAAATGTTTGAGGTGACATGCAATTTGCAGTCAACACCAAAGGAAAGAATAAGTCATTCTGTAATAACTAAGTTATCTTTCAGGAAGTAATTAGAAGGTAAAATAGGTGAAAATAAAACAGATAAAACTGAAATTACTTTTTTTTTTTTTTTTAAGAGGAAAAGAGGCCAAGGTTTTGATACAAGAAACAGTATCCCTTAGCTGCCTGATGGGTGCACACAGCTCAAATTTCACCCTAGGATAGGGATATTGTTGCTTCTCTCCTCCAAGTGAGGAGTCACCCCATTCATGACACATGGCAAGAATGCTGCTCGTGACACATCTTGGTCTTTTTGTTCAGTTCCTTCCATTTGTTTTATTCCTTTCTTTTCCTCTGCACTGTGAGATCTCTTTTCCTCCCCTTCTTTGCACCCCTTCAACACATTCTGCCTTTCTTCACCCTGATGCCATTCTGTCTTTTGTGCCAGAGGCTGCGATGATAGAGCTAAAGGCTGATTATGGATCGTATCTTCTTCATTCTTGTCAGAATTCCTGTCAGAAGCAGTGGATTAAGATAGTGTCAGGGTGGATTAAGATAATGGGAGATACAATACAGGTAGAAAGGTACCACAGAAGTATATTCTCATTTGGTGGTGTCTGCTGTGGGATTAAATTTGAAACACCTACCGGCCTTATATTCTCCTACCCAGAAAGCCATTAACTGCTCTCCTCATGCAAGCAAAGTAAAAAGAGGAAATGGGGAGCATGATCAGTGGTAATTTCTAGCCTGTTCACAAAGAGTCCCCAGCAGATAGATTGTAATAAAGCCTTTTACTTTCTGAACTGTGGTTTTACCAGTAAAATCAAACAGAAGTAAAAAACAATTTCCATACTGCAGCCTTCTTGGCAGAATGATTATTTCTTATATAAAATTTTTCAGTCCTATTTTCTGTATCCCTCTGCACAGAATATTAGTTTCTGTTGAATAATCTGATCAGACCTATTATTATTATTATTATACCTATTAATATAGGTACCTTAGCCTATTGATTGATTAGCATGTGATTCCAGATACAGAGTCTGTTTCACAGCAGTAATGTATTATGTGACCTATTTTTTTAATCACAGTTTTAGTGATCCCATCTATCAGGTAAAATGTGGCTTTGAAAGTTGTGAAATGGAATGCAAAAACCCCCACCATTTAGGTTATATAATTCATTCTGGCAAGGCCAAAGAATCTGTGTACAAATGTCATTTCAAAGTGAGTAATTAGCTTAATCCAATCATCCTATTTCATTACTTAATAACTTATCCTCAGAACAACAGGTCACTGCATTAACTAAAAGGCAGAGGAACAATTCATGGGGAGCACTTATACTGTGCCTTGGTGAATCGCTGATGAGTTTTTGTCTAAGTTTTTGGCTTCTACTTTGTGAAGAGTGTAGATCAAAATCCACAAAGACAAGAGATCTCCCTCACCTGGGGAGTGTATAGCCTACAACAGAGATCGTGTAAATGAAAATGGCATGTTTTCTCTTAAATGCTTTATTTTTGCAACTTTTATTCCTGTATGCCTGTAATTGAAGTAGATGTACACGTTTTGCCTGATGGATATTGGTTGCTGTAAAGTGACAGTTACTCAGTCAAGCATTATTAAGAGAATGCTTTTTAACTTGTACCAAGAACAGATCGAAAGGCTGGCGGGCCCATCAGAAAGCAGTTATCAGAAAAAGTTATCACCATTTAAAAAAATAAATTGTACTTGTGTGACCCTCTGACCTTATTTCTCAACTGGTTAAAAGTTTTCACAAATGCTGAGAAAATCTGACAAATTAGGGCACCTTCAGGTCACGAAAATGATTAAAGGGTGGGAGCTCCTCTGCTACAAGGAAAGACTGAGTGAGCTGGAATTGGTCAGCCTGGAGAAGAGAAGGTCTTTCGGTACCTAAAGGGAGCCTACAAGAAATGTGGAGAGAGACTTTTTACATGAGTATGTAGTGACAGGACAAGGGGCAATGGCTTCAAACTGACAGAAAGGAGTTTTAGGGCAGATATTAGGAAGAAATTCTTCCCTGTGAAGGTGGTGAGGCCCTGGCACAGGCTGCCCAGAGTAGTCATAGCTGCCCCACTCTGGAAATGTTCCAATTCTGATTGGATGGGAATTTGAAGTGGTTTAGGATTATTTTGCCCCAAAACAACATGGAAAGATTCAGCAGCTTTGGAAACAGAAGATTATTTTAGGGTCCTCAAATTCATTTCAGGCTTTATTTTTAAATGCTCTCATTTTACAAAGCTAATCTTTAGTTTTCTTGAACTATTACCAGTAATCAGGGCCAGCAACCAGTGATTAATCCAAAATTACCCAGAAATTACTCTTTCCATTGAAAAATAAATCAAAGGAAAAATGTAAGCCATTTAAAACAAACCCATATAATCAACATACTGTTTTGGCTTTAAAAAAAAAATCTGTTTACAAATCCACATAAATACATATCAGCTAGTTTCCATTTATTTCATTAAGTCCAAATTTGAAAGAAAATACTCAGGTAATAGAACAGAAAAAAAAATAGAAGTGTTACCATGAATTTTTTCAGTTTTAATTTTTGAAAACGTTGCCCTTTTCTTCTAAATGTTTTTATTACAATATGTAAACAACAAACCTGTACCCAGACTGCCGTGCTTTTTAGCTTGTTGGTTCTGCTATCTGATAATCAGAAAAACGCAGCGATTCATTTTCCTGCGCTGTTTTTCCACCCCAGGACCTGCTGCGGGCTGGCTCAGCAGTGAGGTGGTTGTCCCAGGAGAGGGCAGAGCAGGAGCACGGAAAAACACAGCGAGAGCCCATCCCAGCCCATTCCTGCACAGCGCTGCCGCCCTCGGCTAAGAGTTTTGTAAAGAATAGAAACGTCCAGTTATTTCAGAGTTTTTGAGTCTATTCTAAGTGACTGGCGTGCAGAGAGCCTCCCTGTATTTTAGCACTGACCCCCTGGAAAAGTTTGAGTTCCTGGTGTTTTCCCGTGTGGGGTTGTTGCAAGAAGAAACATTGGTTTGCTGTAGTTCAAAAGTGGCTTGTTTGTGAGTAACTCGTGTTTTGTGGGCTCTTTCTAGGTTTCAATATTTTTCTGAATTAGTGAATTCAGTGAGCGAAAAATAAAAAAGAAAAGAAATTGCTGAAACTTTAAAGCCTGCGGTTTTGCTCTTCCTCTTATGTCTAAAACTGCATCACATCAGTGCTTCATATGCCGTTCTACATATATATATATATGTAAAATCTGGACAGCTCTGTAGGCTAGTCTGGGAATAATGAAGTCTCTCACTTTCAAGATTTTCTGTTTTCCAGGGTAAAACCTTACATCTTCCCCACAGAGCAGTGGTGTTTAAGTTGGCCAGTTATGGCACAGATTTAATGAAGGAAATTGGCCCCCTGTATCCAAGCCAGTGCTCATTCTGCTTTGTGGGTGTCAGACAATGATAAACAGAAGAGAAATCACCAGTCTTGGCAGAGCAAAAAGAAGCGTACAGAATTTCTTGTATATCTGAGACCCCCTTGCCTATAACCAGCACTTGGGGCAAACACACACAGGCCCAGAAAGGCACCTTGGCACTCATTCAGTCAAGATACTTTGGGTTAAATTTCTCTTTCTCTTATTTTTTTTTACAGGGAATAAAACCCTATGACCCCAATGTATGTATTCCATATTTACACCTGGTAGCAAAAGTAGTTGACTGTTGCCTTTGAATTGATGCTTTAGAAAGCAGCCAAGAGTCAGAAATGAATGACTGAGGAGGTGGATGGGGTTAGTGCTACAATCTACCCCAAGCCATGGACTTTGTTCACATTCATTTGTTGAGGTCGATGTGCTGAGCTGGGAAAAGGCCCTTTAAAGGAAATGCAGCCTTTACTGATGAAACCCACATAATCAATAATGGTTCTTGGCTTATTTGTTTTCATTACCTTCCCCCTTGATTATCTAGTTTAAGCTTCATCAAGTCTGAGTTTCTGTGTTTAAATCTCAGACTTATGTGCCCTACCCAGTGAAATACATCCCAGAATATCCTGAGAGAGCACTGGAGGAGGAGTTCAGGTGAGACAGTGCATGTGTTTGTGGTAGAGCTTGAGTGTTTCTGTGCTACTTCATAGAGCCATATTGACATTTTGTCTATTTCCTGTATGAATTAATGCATGAATGTATGAATTTCGTCTCATTCCTGTATTTATTCACACTTCAGCACAAATTTTGAAGTGCACTGTGCATTTCCTGACACGCTTCTTATAAAATCTAACTGCTAGAACTGCTCTCTAATAACCTAGAGAATTTATGCATGAATTAATCAGTGTACGGTGAATAGCCTATTACTTGTTTGGCTGGTCTGAGCCCAGTGTGCTCAGTCACTTGCAGGATAAAACATCACTGATAAATGTCACCTTGTTATACATCTTGGTCTAATTTACAGATGTTTGCTGGCCATTTGTCTTACCAAGAGAGGTATTTTTCTTCTGGATACCAAACAAATAGGCTTTAAAAGCAACATTACCTCGCTAAACTCTTGGGATGTTTGTTAATGAAACCTGCAAGTGATAAATAACAATAAAATATGATCTCAGAAATTAAACGACCAGAAATTTGTCTTCAGGAAAAAAGTTACCTCCTAAAAAAGCTTGAAAATGTATGATTTCAAATGAAAATTATTTAAAGGTATAAAAATATTTTATTTTTAGACGTTTGAAAAGGCAAGGGGCATGTTTTTTTATTTGAAATTATCTTTTATGTTGAACTGAGAAACACATATAAATAAGAGAAAATTGTTCATATTATAATGAAACATTTCAGCATTACAATATATGGCTCTTTCTAGTGTAACCTCTACATTAGGTTTCAGGGGTAGTTTTATTTTCATCTTTGAAAGTTTTTAGGTTTAAAATTCCATTGTAATTTTACATGAACTTTCACTGAAAAATAATCTCAAAAATGTTGATGTCACAAGAACACAGTTTTCTGTTAGGATACATTTAAGTTCTTTTTTCCAAGAAAAGCACTGTAGAATATAGACTATAACTTTATAAATAATGATGAGGATAATTTAAAAGAATCTTTAATATTATAAAGATGGGAATAATTAAAGGATAAATTAAAAATAACTAGAAATATTATTTTTTAAATTGAAGTTCAAGGCTTTTTAGAAAAAACTATTCCATCCATTTCATTATAATTTGCACCTATTTCCACTAGATTTTTCTTTAAGAGTTAGGAACATGAAAATAATTTCAAACATAAATCAACTCATCCCACAGAAGTATCAAAGTAACACTTAGTCTTGCTTTGTAGCCAAAAAATTGCCAGAGCCAAGGTTCACCCTTAAAATTGATCTTCTATAGCACAGCCCCACCATAAAGGCATCCATTAGGTAGTAAAAAGTACAATCAATAAACACATAACAAGAAAGGCCATTCTTACCTGTCAGTATTTCTAAGTTTTATGTGCCATTCAGTGAAGAAAGTCAGTTTGGGATGTGCCTGTCCCTATATTACATTTATTGCACATATTTCATAGCATGAGGTTGGATCCTGCCCTACACCAGGTTTGATTGCAGAGTTCCTCCACACAGGGGCCTGAAAGATGTGGTATATTTTCAATATACACACAGGCATCTTGTGTACTGTGTCTTGCTCAGCTGATAAAGCTGGGCAGCATCTTCTTCACAGTATTGTGCTTTATATTATCAATTCACTCTAGATCTGTATAGCTTTAGGCACACGTTTTCAATTCTTGTTGACATTAATGGGAAAGAGGTTGAGTATATCTATGAAATATGTAAATATTTCTTTAAAAAAGCACAAGAATAGTTGAAGACAGAAGAGTATTTTCCAGTCAAAATTTAAAAATTATCTAATACTGTCTATACAATAACAGATTAGTCAGATTACACACACACACAAAAAAAATTAAATGACACTTGCTCTATTTCAGGTTGAAAATTTACCTGTTTCCCAGGAGGACTGGCCAATTTCTGACTTGTCATCAATTTTTAAGAGTGCAGTGGGAAAAATAGAGTTTATAATGAGATTATGAAGTCACTTAATGATAGATCCTATAAAAAATGGGGATAGGAAGTTAGATGACAAACTGTTGAAGCCAAGCTCTAATCAATATGCACACTGTGAGCTTGAGTACGTGACTTACATGGCTGAGTACCTGGACACTGCAATCCCATCGATGGTGATCTGCTGATCTCTGATCACTGTCTTCAGTAAACTGGGAACAAGTCATGAAAATCCTCAGGGCTAATGCTTCTAAGGAGCCCATGTGGGAATCTGCTTCATGCACAGAGTTCAATTTCCTGTGGCTGTGCTGCTGCTGCTGGTCTATAAAAGCATCCACTGCATGGCCTTCAGCAGCTGTAAAGACCACCTTCACTCTTAAAATTCCTCTTGACCTATAGATAAAAGGTTATGAGGCAAAAATAATTATGGTCAGACTCTTCCCTTTCGTTTGTGCATCTAATTGCTTCTCAGGATGCCTGACTTCCCTGAAACTACAGCCCTGGCTGCAAAACCGAGTGACTGGTGACCTACATGAAACAGTAATTCTTGTGCAAGCAGTATTCTGGACAAAAAGGTAGTATTTGTACAGTTTCAAGACAGTCTGTCAGCACTCTGGTTTTTGTGTATCTGCCAAAAGGTCTTTTCATGAAGTGTGTATTTGAACCTTTTGTTGAGCTGGCACATCAACAACAAAATGTTTTAATGGAATTGCAAACCAAGGGGGTCAAAATTTCCTAAGAACACGAGCAAAATTCCATCTACCTGCCTTGCACAAGCCAGTAGAGATGCCTGGTTTAGGGGTTCTGACTTCCAGTTATGTGAGGCTGGATTTTGCAACGTAAAAGTTGCACTGCTGTGGTGCAAACAACCAGCCCAAACTCTGAGCACTTTGCACACCTCAGAGCATTGGACAGTGAGCTGACTGTGACCATATCATCTCTGATGGACAGATGAGTCTGTATGGGGCTGCAGCAGCTGCAATTAGTAGGACTATCTGTAATTACTAGGACTATCTGGTGTCAGCAGCAATTACCAGTCACATCTTCAAGGATCTCCCCCGGCTCCATTATGGTTCCCCTGGCTTCCTTTCAGAGCTGCTAGATTAATTTCTTAGTCTATCTCCTTTTATCTTTGGAGAAGTAAAACTTTGTCTTGCCCAGAGATCTGAGCTGCCTTGAGATGAATATGACCTGACAACTATTACTTGGATGTTGTAAAACCTAAATGAACAGTGCCCAAGATGAGTGAGTATTATTAGCTGATAAGTATTGTGTGTGGAAATGCTAATAATTGGGGTTGGTATTTTAAAATCACAGCTAGGGATGAAATACTGGATTCAGGAGCATAATTTACTGCTGAGTGAAACATCATCTGGATTTCATTCTAATTAGCTGGATTAGACAACTGCAGTTTACATGGCAAGGATGAAATACTGTTAATGACTCCTATGAAAACCTTCAGTACAATGAGCACTCATGAATGTCACACAAGTGGTCAATAAGTTGTTGAAATTATTTTTATGGTTTTTTGTGGGGATTTTTTAGTTTCTTTGTTTGTTTTGGGTTTTTTTCTTTGTGAGAAGAGGTGTGGGAAGGACTACAAATTGTAACTGTATTTTAAGAATCTTTTTACACCTCTTCAGTCTCAACTATTGACCCCTGCCCTGATATTTACCTCTCATTCTTGTGTGCCCTGCAGACTGAACCACAGGGGCATACAAATGCACAGATATTTAAGAAGCCATTGCTCAAAATAAGTGTAAATGGGTGATATAGTCCATGCAATAGATTAACAAGTCCCAGGAGCATTATTGCTAAGATTGTGCAATGAAAATAAAATCAGAATGTCTGCTTAACTTCCCTGTTTATTCATGCTGGACTCTCTTATGCAGTAAAATGCAGATACATTTCCACAGCTATAAGCAGCAGAAATAAGAAAGCACTCTGGTAGTCACTGCGTCATGCAACGAAAGCAACTACCTAAAAATAAGATAAAAGTCATAAAACTCTAAAACTGTGTAAAGGCAGTGAACTGTGAACTGTGCAAAGCCACTGGTTCTGTCTGTGTGGTAGGAAAACTACCGTAACTATTAGCCTAAAACAGCTCTGTATAAGACAAGGAAAGCTTCTGACTGATTTCCTGCTGCTTATCTGCACACTTTGGCTCTGTCAAACACACCTTTAGGTTTGTGCATGTTTGGAAGTTTCTGTGCTTTCTTTTCCAGAATCTTCATTCCCAATTTCTGTTTCTTGTTCAGATTTTCTTCTTTCTAAAACCCTCATCTAGCTTTATTTATTTTTTTACTCTAAAGGTGTAAGTTTGATCGTTATCCCTTAAAGACTTGGATATCAAAGGAACTTCTATTCAGTTTGATATATGTGAAAAAGACCAAGATGCCTCCCAGGCAAGTGGTCATATCAGAAAGCTATCAGAGCCCAGCTCTTCGTGGTGGGCAGGATATCTGAAAGAAAATCTTCCCCCATGGATTTCACTCAGCTTCTGCAAACCAAGCCAGTGCAGGTACAAAAAGAGAACAAGCTATGGGCTCAAATACGTCATTTCTGCAAGTTTCAACTGCAGAATGCAAATAACTGCATCCTTTAACATGCTGGGAAATAAACTTGTGATTTATTGACTAATCATAACTTCTTTGCTAGATTTCCTAGATGTCTTGTCTTAGGTTTTACTGCAATTTATTTTAGACACTGAACTTAGCATAAGATTGGTGGAAAATTCAGAAACTTATTAGGTCCCTAACATCAGGCTAAAGACACTTTTTCTTACCATATGTCTCATGTTGGGATCTACAAAAAGAAAAGAAAAAAAATCCAAATATGTTTAAACTTTTTTAGCATGGTAAAAGATTGGCATTTTCTTATGTATAATTTTAGCACTAAATGCCTAAAATAAATTTTTAGTGACCATTCCAAGAAAAAAGGGATTGACAAATCTGCAGTTTGTGTCATGAACTTGCTTTGGATGGAGAGCATTCTGCTTACATCACAGTCACTGAATTTCTACTGGTGTCAGCGTGCTCAGAACTGGATCCCAACTAATATTGTCAGAAGTATTTTATCAGAGGGGTGGAGTAGGAAGGGTCGTCTGAGTCCTGTTGACTGTGCCTTGTTAAAAAGGACAGATATTTGTTTAGAATGAGTGTTTCACACTCTATGCTGCACATCATTAATTAATGGCTCAGCATGTGTTAAGACTGAGAATAACCTCTCCACACTGGATGCGCAGAAGACAAGATTTATTTTCAAGTTCCTGAGGTAAGATTCAAACCACAGGCCAAGAGAACAATTTCATCACTACTCCAAAAGTAGGGTTTTTCCTGACAGCAGATTTAAACACCTATTAGGTGTGCTCCATATAACCCTTTCCTGACCCATGGCCTCGTGTTTCAGCACAGAACCCATGCATGTTCTCAAGGGATGACTGCTTTCCCTCTAGATCTGAACTCATATTCTTCAAAGATTCCTATTTTCCCAGCCATTCCTTGTGCTACATGAAACATGTTCCAGCTGTTTTTATTTTAGTAAATTCAGCACTAACTGCACCCTATTTAAAACCATTTTAGATAAACATGTATTACTGCTTCTACAAGCACAGCCTGAAATTTTCAGAAGTGCTCTCCTCTCTTTTCAGTGCCAGGGGGAATGGAAGGTAAAATATAGTGCTTTAAAAGTAAGCCTTTCCATCTGGTTAGCTACCCTTAGACCTACTTCAGTCTGCCAGGAATATCCTAAAATTGTTTCTATTTTTCATCTGTAGTTAAAACACTAACAGGCATAATGAGAACAGGAGCTTTTATAAAATTACTGACTGCCAGGATGATGAATTTATTCTCTTCTGTTAAAATGAGGCTGTGTTTTAGGTTTGATGTCATCCTATGCTGTTTGGCTATCACTCTGCTTTAAAGTAGCTATATGAACTTTTTCTTAATACTCAAGAGCACTATTCCTGCTGCTATATTTCAGGTTCTCACAGAATTTTCATTATAATACTTTATTTTCAAGGGTCTGTGACTTCACTGCAAAAAAATCCTCCAGGCAAAAAAATATGGATCACAGAGTCTCAGCTTGGGAGTAAGTCAAGAATGGCTTATTTAAGTTGATTAAAAAACCATAGTATGAATTCTCATGATTTTTTTTCACAATATCATTTATACACATTAAAAAAATGTCTTCCAGAATTATTCTGTGTGACTAGATCAGCTCTCAGTCTTTAAGCAAGCATGAAAGATTTGATTTGTGTTTAAAAGTACAGTCCAGAGCTATTAAATCCGTTTATGTTAAACCTGGAATTTTCTGAATTCATGATCTTTTAATGCTGAGGGGTTTGGGGATTTGGGATTCTTAGAGTTTTTTTAGTTTGGTTTGGGTTTTGTTTGTTTATTTGTTTATTTATGTAAGGTATATTTAAATGTGTCTGTGTGATTATATACTTCACCATCTTGTTTCACAAACTGTAAGTCTATTTAAATTGTAGCAAAGCACAGCACATCAAGCCCGTGATCTCACAGCTAAAATCCCCATCAAAACCAGGATACCTAAGCAGGTTGCTGAACATCTGTCCAGGATCCCAGTCAGATGCTGGGATTCTCTACCCTCCATCCCATTAGCAGTAGTTCCAGGAAGAGGCCCTACATCTTCTGTCCCCTCCTCCTCTTTCCAGGAATGGTGATGACAGGACATGTTAGGGACTCTGGTACTTGTGGGGGAGGGATGACATTTTGCTTTAGAAAAAAAGGAGATCTCAGTGGTTACAAGTTGCCCCAGTGACAGCCAGACAGGAACAGCTTTGATGCCTTTTCCTGCATGGGTTTGCTTCATGATCTCTCCTTGACAACATAAATTTTTCCATGGTTTTCTTCCCCATCTCTGTATTAGTATATGCTGTGGGGAGCTCTCTGGCTAAATACTTAATAAATGCTGTTTTTAACTGGAGGTCTGAGGATGCAAAGGTCTGTAGCCATGCCAGCACTGGAAAGATGCTGTGTGATCTTGTTGATCTGCAGCAGTTCACTGTCAGAGGACAGGATATAATTTGCTTCAGTTTCCCAGCCCTAGGGCCTTGAGGGGTCAGTGAAGATGAATGGAGTTGTCTTGCTAAACTGTTTGTTCCTTTTTCTTTCACTTAAGGGCTGAAACCATGTTTTCTAAAGGAATGCAATTGTTCTTTCCATGAACTGTGAATACTCTTTAGGCTTACTTTTGTGTAGGACCTGTTTGGCTTTACTGAGGTCCATGTGGCCAGCGTGGAATATTGCTGGGTTAAATGCATTAACACTCATATCATTCTTTGGTTAATTTGTTGGACTTTTTAAAGGGTTGTGTCTGTTTACATGTGTGCCCTCATTTTAAAACCATGCAGGCAACAATTGCACATGCAGACTGCAGACTTCTGTCAATGGCTCTGTGAAGGTCAGTGATGCATAACCTAAGGAATAATCATTCAATGTAATGCCTTTACTATGAAGCTTCACCACTGTTTATCATCCTTACAGCAAATCTATTTATAGGTATTGAAGCCTGAGGTGGAGATTTTCAGGATTAATTTAGGCAATGAAAATAAGTGCATGCATTTACATTGCCGAACAATATTCCAGTTCATTATACTGACAATAGATTAAATTGAGAATATCCTTGTTATGGATCAAATTCTACTTTTCTGTGCACATCTGAATTTAACAATCAGGTGATAAGTCAGCTAAAAACCGTTTTATTTAATGTGCTTTTTGGAGTTACGGAGTAGATGAAAATGTCCATGTAAACACTGCAGTTAGGTGCAGGATAAAATTGTTCTGCTGATACAGGACACGAGGCTGTCCACCATCTCTTTAGCACCAGGCATGCTGGAGGTGTTTAATTCTGTCACTATTCATCTGCACACTTTGGGGAAATAGGTTAATAAACAGAATATATTAGAATATAATTCTTTCTTCCAGTCCACAGAGTGATATTTTGTTTTAAAGTTATATCTGTAAGAAACAAACAGTTCAATGGTTGCAATTCATATAATAATTTAATTCCACCAATATGAAAAGAAGCTCACCTTATTTAGAATCTTAAATTATTGCATAGGAAAAAATGTGACAGAAGCAGAGCTTCTTACCTCCGTCTTACCACAAATTTCAAAGTACAGAAGCCTCAACAGTATTGGATGAAAATTTGGCTCTTGAATATCCTCACCTTTTGGTAAGACTGAGGACTTCTTGCTATGGGCATATCAACCTTATAATAATGTTTTGTACTGTGAATAATACTGGGCAAATGCAAGGCACAAATGAAAGGGGAACTCCAGGATCACCGGTAGTGCCACATCTACCAAATCACGGGGATGCAGTCCCCAGTACCTCAGCATCTTTCTGTTGAACTGTGCATCACTCCTATGATTAATATTCCACAACTGTTTCATCCAAACAGAGAAGGAGCTTGATCAACTCTCTCCGATTTATCCATTGTGTTCTCTGAAGTTCCGAGTTTCTGTAGCTTAATACAGGCAGCATGGCCAGCACATAAAAATTTGGATATCATTTTTTGTCTTCAATTAAAATTTTAGGAATGTCCTTTTACTTCATACAGAATAAACATTAATTTGAGCAAGGAGATTTTTACTTTATAAAATGTCATATGCAGACTTTGTAATCTGTGTTTTGCATATTCAAGTGTTAAGAAAAGTTTAGATTGAAAATATGTAGAAGCCTCGTTGAAGCTGGATTCAAAGAGAACGGAAATGGCCCAAGATTCAGTTAAATTCAGGTACTTTTCACTGGAAACATTTTCTTCCTATTGGCAAGGGGCAGTCAGAGAGTTAACTGGGAGCATTTTCCAATCAGTAACATTGCACAATTCTTGTTAGGAGAGAGTGATGAGCAAAGTGATACAATAAATAAGGATATCTTTTGTTGGCCAAGATTTGCAGGGACTGTTGTAGGACTCAGGGACTCAAATCATTATCAGAGTAAATTAAATAAGAAATAATGGGGATATGCTTCATGCAGTTGCAGCAGCAAATTCAATTAAATTTGAAGTTTAAAATCAAAGTTTCAGTGGCTAGATCTAATGGAAATGTGGGCTTCCTGAGTGATAGGCTTCCTTTGCTAGTGAAAGGCATTGTGATATAAGAATATTAGCCTTTAATATTTTTTCTCATTATTGTTATTTTAAAGCTTTCAAGATAACTAATCGGTACAGTGCTTGGGGTTATTTTCCCTATGCTGATAAAAATTAGAGACACATAATTTTTATCCATATTGACAATAGCTGAAGGAAATGAATTTCTAATGGTGTTGACATTGCTACAGACTAGAAGGCAGATGAGAGGAAGAGGAAGGAGGGCATTTGAAATGTAACTGAGAAAGTAATTGTAGAGAACAGACCTAGAAGGTGCTAATCTAAAGGGATTGTTATCACTATTGTTTTCTTACTGTGCTTTATTTTTATGCTTTCCTGTCTAAAGGATTTAGGATTCCTCAGTTTTTAAAATTTTAAAGTTAATCCATGGAAATTTTTGACATGTGTTTGTTTAAGCATAATATTATGTTTTGAATTTTCCATGAAGTTAGAAAAATCAGTCTGAAAGAACTGAATCATTAAACATTTTTTCCAATTTACTGGTTTAAAATATTTTTATTTGAACATTGTGTTCAAGCATTCAGTTTTTAGAAGTGTATCCAAACATTGCATGATGAAATGTTTTGTCCTGAAATATCATTTTACACAATTAATATAAAACAATATGGTTTTATATTTGACAGTAATCTTACTGAAATAAAACCTGTGAACGTTTAGATTTAATTTCTGCATGTCTGCTAAAAGAGTCTTGAAGGAATATCTGACAGACGACTGTGCAAGATCAGGTGCTGGCAATTATTGCTTGGGTTTTGTGAGCAAAGTAATTCACCTGAGTTTGTGTGGGAGAGGCCTCCAATTAAGTTCCTTAAATGAGACCATTCCTTGCTAAATTTTAAAGGGTTGTGCAGGTGCAGCAGGTTGTCTACCTTGCCCTTTTTATACATATATATATTTATTTATATTCTTTTTTTTCACCTACCTATATATATATATTTACTTATTTATTTATTTTTTTTTTTCCCTTACCTGTGTATAGTGCTTTCTGTCTCTATGGGATGTAGTTCCCTTGGAATGAGTGAGTATTTCAAACATTAAACCTGTCTCCTGGAAAGAGGATATGCAGAAGAGATAAACCATCTCAGACCTATTTTACTGCAGGTTAAAGATAGTAATGTGTGTGTATCCTCACAGTCCTCAGTCTTCAAAGTACTCCCTCCTGGTGAGTAAAATATAAATGACTTGGAAGATATTATTTGATGTGTTTTGACACTGCCTGTTTAAAGCATCCTATGATGACTGATAAGTTAGGTAATACAAGACAACACTTTTAAAGTAAATTTCTAGCCTTAACATTTTAAAGTTGTATTACACTACTGATACTTTCTAAGCTCTTTTTAGCACTCCTTAGCACAGTGCACAGGTGCTACTTCTTCACTTAGGTTTAATATGTGTACAAGAGGAAATATGCTGAAAAGATTTTATTGGAGTTTAGGGGTTTTTTTTTTTCAAACTTTAAAGTGTCTGCTCTGAGATGAGTTAGTTGTGAAAAAGGCTGAGATATAATCAGTCCTCTGCATGGCTTATCAGCACAAAAAAGTGACCTTAATGATGCAATTTAGTATTATTTAAACTTCTCCTTAGTGTCCTAATTTTGATTCAAACTCTACAATTATTTTCCAAATCCACTTTAGGCAAAAAAGGACCAAAACACCTAAAAACACAGATTTTGAGATAGGGCAAACCCATCATGCTTTATGACAATATTCAGTCTTCATGTGTTCATTATGACCCCTAAAGATATTTTTTAAGTGATGGAATTTTATTTGTCAAGTGCTGAAATGTCATTTTTGTAGATAAGTGGCCAGTTCTTGCTTTTGCTGCTTCTTCTGTCGCCAGGTTGTGATTGCACCTACTTCTTCCATTCTTTACACCCAACTGGGTCTTTTGTTCCAGCAATGTAAATGCTTCCAAAATCAAGAGGAGGGCAAAAGAAATACACAAAAGTGTTTGAATAGTACTGTGATCTTTTGTGGAACCACTACTTACAAAATCTGTCTTGGACATCCTTTTAATCAGGAGAAAATAGAAAAGGAAATCTCTTAGGTTTTAATTATACTTATTTGCCATGTAACTGATAAGCATTTTAAATCAAGACAGCATCTGCAGGCTTATTTTGGGGAAACAAATGAGGATCTCTGAGGGGTAGGATTTTGTACCTTAGTGCAAGGATCTGGAGAATGCTATGAAGCAGACTGAAATTACTCAAGCATACAAGAGGCAAAAACTTTCTGATGGGAAACAATTGCTTAAAATCTAGGAAGCAGGTAGCACCACAAAGGAGTTATTTTTCCTAATATTTTTTCAATCAAATTAATTGTACTTGCTGCCATATAAATAATGATTGCTATTATAAGGTTTCCTATTGTAAGGATTACTAATGTTTCTTGATTATTAATCACACAGGATCGTTGCTAGGTAGTCCAAAGAATGTATTCTCCTCAAAAGTCTGCTTTGGAATTTTCAAATCATTTATACTATTTAGCTGCTGGAGGCCTATCTGGCCCCCCACTGAGGCAGATTGTCTGTCAGGGGAGTCTTTTCTGATTTATTCTTTTATTGTTACTGGTGACTTAAATGTGCCTTTGTGTCTGAAACTGGTATATTATGTGTTTAGAGAATTTTCATGATGTTGCAGGAAAAGCAAGTACAGAAGAAAAGATAATAGCTCCTATTTTTCTCTACAAGGTCCTTTTCTATTGATTGGATGTTGGCATATTTTTGCACTCTGTGATCTAGTTTTGTGGCTGTCGATTCTTCCTTGACTAGACAGCTTTTCATCTATGAAGTCAGTGTTAAAAAACATCATTAATAAGAAAAAGTAATGTTTCTTTATTTTTTTTTATTTCTTTTGGTAAGAGACTAGAACAAGTACTGAAAAAGTATTGCTCTCTTCCACAGAGAAGTGGAAGAAGAGTTTCTCACTGACTTGCCACTGAATATGAGCTAAGGTGGAACTGGTTAGGAAAAACTTCATGAAATATTTGTAAGGAATATATTCCTTTAGCTGTATAATAAAGGGAGATGAGAGAGTAGAAGAGGCCTTAACTACAGTGGTATACTAGATAATCAAACTTTGGGAAAGTAATCATTGCATTGGGAAGGGAAGGAAGCACGAGAGACAAGTCATTGCAAAGCTGAAGTTGTCTCAACAACCTTTGTTGCTTTTGTTTACATTTAGATGTAATTTCATGTTTATGTTGATGAAATTTCAATATCTAAGTCAAATCTTATTTCTGTCAAATGCAGATTGTATAATTGACTCAGAAAAGAGCCAGAAGGCAAGTATTATGTCCATGTAAAACCTTAATGGTAGGAAATTGATAATTTGGAATTGAGTAAAAATGGGTTTTGTTTCTGTTCATTTTATTGTCTTGCAAATGATCACTACAAATGTCCCTGGCTAAAACTGTGAATTAATTGTGCTCAGGAACATTTAATGTTCTAATTCTTCCTACTTATTTTGTAAGTAAAAGTATGCTTATGACTAGTGGGGAACTAAAATCCTCATTTCCATTCTTAAATGAAATCAACTGAATCTATTTTAATTGAAAGCTGTTTACTGTGCTTATTTTGAAATGGCCACATTTTAGCATATTAAAATGGTAATAACTCACATGAACCAAAAATAATTAAATTAACATTTGAAAAATGTTAAAAGGTTTGCCAAGGGTTCATCTAGTAAAAATGATTCTGACAGTATTTCAAAATACTGCTTAGCCAAATCATGAAGACATTGGTGGGAAACTACAGTCAAGTTTTGATTTCACATGTTGAAATTTATTGTCAATATATTAAATTTTAAAATGTTTGCACAAATAAGGAGAACAGACCAGCTGTTCAGATAGTGTAGTCTTTGCAGCTTGCTTAGGGTGTGTGGAACGATGGTTACTTCTGGCAGCCTTGGACGTGACAATATTTTATCTAAATGCACTGGAGCAAGCTTTCCCCTGACCTTCTCTTACAATCAGCCTGAAGGACAAATGGATTTGTCTTGTTTGTATCCTTGCAGAAAATTATCTAGTTAAAACAAAAATATTAGGTAAGGATTTTTGTGGAAATGAGACTCCCCTTTAGGCTGCAGCATGAGCATTCAGGTCCAGTCGTACTCTCCTACCTCTCAGAGGGACATTAACATCTGTGGAGCTTAAGTTAGTTTTCCTTTCTGTCTTTTATTCTCTAGCTGAGCTCCCTCTTAAGGGGGATGCTTTTTTTTTTTTTTTTTTAATGAAAGCAGGTATCTCAAAGATGAGATTTGTTGAGAAAGCTTGAAAAATATTTTAATCTTTTTTCTTTTTTCCCCCCCTTACAACAGATTTTTAAGAGGACAGCTGTAAATTCTTGTGGTAATTAAGTCCTGTAGGGTACTACTTTATGGAGTCTGCTCTAGCACTGTGTCAGCATAGTTCTTGTTTTTTCTTAGAAGGAATCAGTGCAGAGAATGGCTTCAGAAACTGTGAATCATCTCAGTGTCATGAAAAGTCTCAGACTAGTTTGATGGAAGAGAATTACCTGATTGTCTGTCTGCTGGTCTCCAAAGTCTGAAAAGTTTCTAAGATTCTACTTTCTAAATGGAAGTCAATACAAGTGAATGTGGTGTTCTGATTTCTTTCCTTTCAGTGGGAATTTCTGAAGGATTTCTGGAATGTATTCAGTGTTTTGGTTCCTGAAGGAGATGTTGGATTCCTGAAGGAATTTAATAATCTGTGAATCTGTAAATAGCTATATAATAATTACAAAGAAAAGCAATTCCAATCTCTCCAGCACTGTCTTAAGAGAGGAAATGCTGCCTCAAATATCAGCTGCAAAATCTGACTTAAGACTATTGTTCTAAAAATAATTTGAAATAAATTACTCTTTTCAAAAGTCAAGGCATTTTATAGTGATTCTTATGCTCAATCCCACATTTTGCCCACAGTAACATTTCATGTAGGAAAGAACTTGTCAAGCTTTGCTCATTTAAAGTAGTGCATTACTACTGACTCTTTACAGCTTCTGAAGTTGGTTGCAGTGCACAAGACTCGTTAGGGAGGGCTAATGCAGCCTGCCTTGGCCAGGGTATTCTGAAATCTGGGTTGGGGGAGTTGGTTAATCACAATGGATTATTTTCTAGGAATGTTACCCATGTGCACACTCTCAAAGGCTGCCCATGTGTTAATAAAAACAGTCATTTTGTGAAGACCCTGTGTTGGAAAGAAGTACAGAGATGTAAGTGAAAAATTGCTGCTTTCCTGGCAAGTAGTTCTAGTTCTTAGCAGTTATTTATGGGAGGGAGGGCTCCTTTGTGCCCCTTTCCTCCAGCAGAGACTGGAAAATAACTTTAGCGTGAATTTTTCTGTGATGATTTGTAACAGGACAATGTTAAGTGCTGTCATAAAATCTGCCCTCAGGCAGACTGTAAATACTCTTACTTTCTGTAGATTTTTGTGAATCCTAATAACAATGATCTGAGTCATAGAACTACTACTTCTCTAGTTTTCTTTCAATGGCATTCCCTGTAATTTTTGTAATATATATTGGATAAAATGTAATTAAACACAGACATTAAATTTTGAAGATTTTCTAAACCTCTTTCTGCTGCTTCAGTCTCTGGTGCCTTGAATTTCGCATAGGACCTATAGACCTCAGTATTTATTACTTGGCCTTTCCAGATGCAAATTGGGATTGTGCTGGTGCTTTTAATCATTTGCTCAGTTCTTCTCATCTCCTACCAGAACTTGAATCTCTACTACCAAAGTCAAAGGTCATATAGAAAATAACTAAGTAGACAAAGCTGCAAGTACTTCTGAGAAGTACTTGTTCTATTCTAGTCTATTCTATTCACTCAGATCATTCAGCATTAGGCAGGACCAAAACAGATGAAAAAAATCATTTGAACTCATGACCATACAAAAGTCATTAGAGATGAGTTTGACTTTCAAATTTAGTAGATATATTCTTACATTATTTTTTCATCCTGATAAAATGGCCACTTTTCCACATATAATAAAAACAAAGTAGTGGAAGGTAATGTATTTAATTTACCTTCATAAGACCCTTCTTTCAGGCCTTTCTCTGAATATATCTTTTTTGAAAGGAATAAATTGTTCAGACTTGCACATTTTATGGATGTTTTTCTTAAGCACATCTCTGTTAGTTCTGCCTTGCACTTCACTGAGCTTCGGGAAGAGAATTTGGTCTACAAGGAAATATGTAATTGTCCATATCAGCTGAGCAGCACAATTGCATTGAGTGGCTTTGGAAGCCTTTCCTTAGATGAGTGATGAAGTGTCAGACGCTGCACAATAGCTCTCCCAGAGGTTTCAAATGGCACGCAATCAAATCTTTACTAATGCTTTAAAAATGAGCACACAAAGACACACAAACCAGTAGGAGAGTTGTTTAAGAATGATGCCAGTCACAGAATTATCTTTGTTATACAGACATTCAAGACAGATGCAGTATGTACACTTTAATATTTTTTTCTTCATTTAGAGAGCTGCAGACACCACAGGTGTAAACTAAGACAATGAAGTGTTCTGCATACTTGGAGGAGATACAAATTTATAAGCTCATAGGCAGAAGATGAATTCAAGGGGAGAGCAGATGTAGTGGGCTGAGAACAGGGGGCATGGGAGACATCCCTATAAGAATCTAATATATCCAATAAGTGCTGTGGTTTTGTGTTGACTGACACAATGGTGAAAAAGTTGAGGATACTTGAAGGCTTGAAAGCAAACTAGTAATACATAAAATCTGCTTAGTCCTTGTTTTGGGTGGTAGTCTGGCAAGATGATTTCAGTGCATATGTTTGCATGAATGTACTGTTCTCTTGAGGGTCAAATTATCCTTATGCAGTGTGGAATTACACAGAAAATGAAAGGATCAAACTTTTGCTACAGTTGCTTCTCTGGCACCACATTTTGATGTATTGCTCATCATAATACCATGCCTGATAAATGGTTTCATAGAAACCAAATAGGCTTTCTCTGTAGAGTGTCATGACTAATTTGTCTCTTGCTAATTTGGCAGAACACATTATAAAATATTGATGTGGATAGCCTAGCTCCTTCCTCATAAATAGAGCAAGGTTTTACAGTGAATTATTTTGAAATAAAAAATGTTATTTTACCTATGAATTTTAAAGGTCAAAATATGTTGTCAGGAAAGGTTGTGCTGATTGACAAATTGGCAGGACATGGAAGGCAGGGAAGTAAGAATGGAGATGTATCCATTAAAGATGGAGGAGGAAGTGGGCAAGAAAAAGGACTGTGGTGGGTTGCCCATGGCTGAACACCAGGTGCTCACCAAACCACCTGGTCTCTCTCCTTCCTCAGCTGAACAGGGGAGAGAAAATATGCTGAAAGGTGTTTTGCTTTGTCCTTGTACTGTGTTTATGTGGCAAGGTTTTGTACTGGAGGGGCTGCAGTGCAGGCATGAGCACAGCCTGGGGGAGGAGCTCACCGGGAGCAGTCCTGAGGAGAAGGACCTGGAGGTGCTGCTGGATGAGAGGCTGGACCTGAGCCATCAGTGTGTGCCGGCAGCCCAGGGAACCAGCCTTTCCTGGGCTGCACCCAAAGCAGGGGCAGTGGGTCATGAGAGGGGGTCCTTCCCTCCCCTCTGCTCTGGTGGGGTCCCACCTGCATTGCTGCCTCCAGCCCATGGACCCCCAGCATAAGAAGGACATGATTTGTCCAAAATTTAATGCTTTTGTTTCAGTGTAAACAAAGACAGGAAAGGAAGCAGAATAGCTGGGGTTTTTTGGTTTGGTTTTTTTTTTTTTTTTTTTTTTTTTGGGTTTTTTTTTCTTTCTCTCCATTCAGAAGCTCTACCAGCAGAGGTAATGGACTGTGAGCTCCTAGTCTCAGCATGGTCTCAGATTCCTCCTTACTTTGAGCTACATTTTTCCTTTATCCGTAGCCTGGTGTCTTGCTTTTCCACCACTCCCATTCAGCTCTATTGTGTGCTTTCAACACCCACAACGTGTGCTTGTTCACCTTTCCTCAGATGCAGCATCAGGTGAACACCAGAAAGCTCTACTCTACACTGCAGGTACCAAAGCAATCAGGTAACACACAAGTTTCCAGTTTTCCTGTGAGCACTCTAGGTCATAATTTGAAGTTTGCCTATTACATCCCCTAATTACCGTGTGCTGTTACGGTTGTGGGCGATGACTGGGTGGATAACATGGAGAGATCTTTCAGAAACCATACACCAAAATATTACTGCTCTAGATATCTTTCAGGTTTGGAGTGACATTTAAAATGCAAAGCCTGCACGTGGAAATCAGAAGGATTTCATCCTGTACTGTGCATCTCCAAAGGCCATACAATTCCTGTCTTTTCCTTTTCTTTTTTCATTCCTTCAGCAGTCTGTGAAGGCTCATATAAATACAGGTTGCACTGTAAGATTGGTGTTTGCCTACCAAATGTGAAGCCTGTTTTGAGTCCTGAGTGCCATGGACACAAATTTTCCAATCACCTTTCCAACGCTGTTAAAGTGAATAAAAATCAAGCAGCAGAATTTGTGTCTTGTTTCAAAGCTGCAAGTGACTAAACAAGGAGTCAAACTGCAACCAGTTTGGGACCAATCTCTGAACTCCAAGTAATTCCATTTTATGACAGATAATCCATGTGGTTAATTTCCAGTTATGTAGTTTATTTTCTTTTTATGTAATGCAATCATAGACATGCGGTGTATTTTTCAAATCTGAATAAATTATTTCAAATGAGACACTAAAATCCGTGATTAATTACATTATAATGCTCAAATCAGATTCTGCTTTATGGCTGGTCAAAAATACAGTTTCATTACAAGATTAAAAACCTTTTAAAATTAAGTAGCAACAGGCATCCATAGATGCACAAGCTAACACTAATGCAGTTAAGGATGCATGATTCCTAAACAACATCCTCAGAGGATTATACCTTGACCACGAAGCTCTATCTTGTTTTATATTCCATAGAACAGAATCTTACCCACAAGGTGAACCTAGTTGGTTTGGTTTTGGCTTTTTTCTGCAAAATAAAAAATATATTTTACAGAATTTTACCTTTTAATCTGAAGAGTTGAATCTGCAAACATTTGGCTAATATTTTTTTATTGAACTATCTTAACTTTTTCTTTCTCCCATCGGTTTTAGTGATTAGTACGAGGAGATCCAAAATGAGCAGCTAGGACATAATGAAATCCTGCGCTGGCTTCTTAACTTTGCATCTGTCTATTATTGTTTCAGATGACTTTAGTATTGTTCTCTTTTAGGAATATTGAAAAAAGGCTTCCTGTTGTCAATAGGAAAATCAATGACATTCATGCAGAGATGTCTCCTAATTTTCCTTTTGTCTTTCCATTCATATTTCAATATTAAAGCAATTAAATAATACTAGCCCAAATCTTGGTAATTTTTTTTGCTCTTTTAAATCATAAATCTGAACTGAATACTTAACTTGTATTCTCTACAGGCAATGACTTTGAAATAACATTTACTATGAATCTCCCAAGGTGGTGCAATGGAATCTGGATTTGTTCCTCACAGTTGGTACTATTCTGATTAATTTTTAAATCTTGGAAATGTGAGTGTGGCTATTACTATACTCCTTTACAAATTTTTAAGTTGTACATGTCAAGAAATGTGGTAATGCAGGAAGAAACCAAAGAACAATTGAAAATAGGCACAATGTCAGCAATAAAGGGTAGGAGTATTTGAAAATAAAAAAAAATCTTTCCTAGATGAGGTGGAATTGGATGACTGAGCTGGAAACCCAGAAACAGGATTAGTTGAATGAAGCCATAATTTGACTAAAGCAAGAGAGAAAAGACTCCTGGATTGAATTAAAAAGCTTTTCTTTTCTCTCAATAATCTTTTTAAGTTTTCAAGTGTCTTATGTGGTCAGCTACCTTCAGTAATCTCTGGTTTTTCTCATGCAATCTGTCACAGGTTATAAATGAGGTGCTGCTGGGTTATGGGATGGTGATGCTGGGGTGTCCCCTCAATGAGATCCAGGGTTGGCAGGGCAAGATCACTGCTGTGGGAAAAACCACAGAGGGTTGAAGACTGCAGTGTTTGTCATTTTGTCAACATCCTGTGCTCTTGTCCCAAACACCCCGAGTCATGCAGGGAAGCCCGGTGGTGTTCCTGCCTTTCTTGCCCATTTGCAGATAGGTTCAGGCTGTTTAATGAATTTCCTGTGCTCTGATTATGTTACTGACTACTTTTGACTCTCTAGAACTGACAGACGAACAGCCGTGAAACTCAATCTCATTCAGGTAAAATCATGCCTGTTCTTGAACAATTTAGGAAGGCAGTGCAAGGGTCACTGGCTAATCTTCTTCCCATTTCCTCCTAATAAAAGTGCCCGAGAGGTGATCTCTGCACAGACACTGTTGCTGTTGTGCCACTTGGACTGTGCTAAGAATTTTATCAAATACCAACACTTCATTTTGTCTGTTACTGATCAGATCCTGACCAAAATAATTACTGACTTAGCAAAGGGGATTAAACCAAAACAAAATGAACATTTAGGCAGTTTCTCTGTGCTGTACCAACCTTCAGAGCCCCCAAATGGAACAAAAGGTCATCTGGTACATCTGTATTCCCTCCATGCTGCCAGCAGAATATTTTATTTTAACCCAAAGAGGAGATACATTACTCTGACTGCTTTAGAACCTGTTTGTTTCACCTCAGCCACAAGGAAGTCTTACTTCTTTTATGGATACTTAAATTTCCCTGACAATAAACACTGGGTGGTTACTTTGTTCTGTGGCACAAATGTCCTTTCTTCTCCACAAAGTTTCATAAAGTAACAGTTTAGCTTAAAATTTTCACTGGTCATTGCTTACTGTGAGATGAAATCAGCAAAATAGAGAATTTTGGAGCTACCTAAAGAACTATTCTCTTAAAAGTGCAGTTCTGACCAAGATAGAATGTGTCTCCTTGATCTAATCATTGATTATTTCTCTCTCCCCAACTGGAAAAAACAACTTGAAAGTTGAAAGACATGACATATTCTAGGAGCAAGAGGAAAAAACAAATACACAGTCTTAATTGATGTCAATCTGAAGAGCCCAGCTAGAGCAGTCTGTTGTCTATATCCTGGATAGCTCTAAATTTAATATAACATGATTTACAGGAATTCTCTTGCCTCCAATTTACTGAACATGTCACCCTTCCTAATGTATTTTTGATTGTTTTCAGATCCCTCTTCCTGATAGAGATATCGTATCTTGAACCTCTTTGGTTTTGTTTTTTTCTGAATTTCTCAACATTGAAAGAGCTGATGTAACCACATTATCTGTGGTTATGCTATTGTGGGCTTTTTAAAACACGTACTAGATGAAGGGGGAGCACATAGAAGTAAAGTTGCTGTTTCTCTGACTATGGTCAATATTTTTATGCATGCACTAAAATTCAGACTTATAAATCAAGATTATTGCTTGTTTAAAAAAAAAAAAAACAACAACTAAAATCAACAGTCAAGTTAAGAAGAAATAGTCTGGTGGTTGGGGCAAATTGTCTGAATTCAGAGACATCTCGTGCTGCCTGAATATTTTTGATGGCATTTTAGATTTTTTTTTTTTTTTTTTTTNAATCAGTGAGATAATTTGAAGGCAGTTTTCACTGAGCATGAGTAGGAGAATGTAGCCATATGACCTGATGGCAGAAAGTATTCTCTCAAACTTTTTTTTTTTTTTTTTTAGATCTTTATTTGGTTTTTTTTGATCAAAACTATCCAAGTTTGGGAAGACACCTCACTTTGAAAACTTCTTTAAAATCTTTCCTTGGTTTTATAGATCTTTGAATGTCTTTGAAAAATCCAGCCTTCACTGACTGAGGAATATTGAATACAGTAGTCAAGGGGGGAAAACTTGCCAGGAACTGCTTTCTCTATATGGGGCCAAAAGCTGCTGATGAATATATCCCACCTCAAGATATCTTATTGACTGCATGGAGAGCAGAGAGACCTTTTGGCTTGCTTGAGCTTTAGTAATCCAAGCACATCAAGACGTTGAAGCAGTGGTCCCAATGGTCAGTGTAAGATCTGCTCCCAGTGATGCCATGATTTTTTGCTTTTTCTTTTATACCCCTTTTATACACTCTCTTATATAGCTTTTATGTATTCTTAGTGCTTGTAGTCCACACAGTTATAATTCTTTAAGTTTGATCACTTCCCTCAGACCCAATATTCCCTTAAGCCAAGAGACCAAACACCCTGGAAACCCCAGACCCCGAGGGCCTCTCCAGAACACATTCTGTAAACAAAGCCAGGCCCAGCCAGGGGAAGGTTCCTCGCTGAGGGGTCTGGCTGGAGTCCCTCACTGGGCAATCTTTGATAGATGTGCTAATTAGCAAGGCCTATAATTGTATACACATTGCACTGGGTGCGGTCATTTCTGTGGGGGGCATTTCGGAGTGCATTTCGATGTGCATTTTGGCGCACCTGAGGATCCTTAAATAAATACTGAGGTAAAACCTTTTTTCCCCTCTTAACCGTATTTAGTTCTTAATTTTAAGACCAGAGAAAGGTGTCACCAGGCTGCTCCATCTTGGTGGCTCTGGTTACCCCAGCTGGCACAAAAACCCAAAAGCATGTAGCAGCTTACGGTGTAGGCAGATACTTAAATTAACTTTTCCCAGTGCTCCGTGGGTTTTTTGGAGACTTTTCTGTGCCTTTGAAAAAGGCCTTTCTCATACACTCAAACTTCATTGTTTTGGGGGCTGATGATGGAGTGTTTGGGGTATGGTTTTTGCCTCTGGCTCATCAAAGCAATGTGCTGAAATCAGGTTCCCTGAGGAAATCGCCATCCCCTGGAGGCTCAGGTGTAAATCAGGACAGCTGTGTGGAATGTACTGAAGTGAAACTGAGCATGTATTTTATTGGTCTGGGCAGAGCATCTCACCACTACAGCTGCACTGTTTTGAATCCAAGTTTATGTTCAGAGCTAGCTGGGGTACTTTTCAGTGACCCTGTGCTTCGTCAGAGAGCAAGTTTCAGAGAGCCATTGGCACACTGGGAGAAGGATCATCGTGTCTAATTTGGCACATAATCTTTTATCCTTTCTGCTGCGTGCCTGCTGAGAGCACTGAATAAACCAAAAAGCAATTTGATAGCTATTCATGATGTGATGTCAAGCAGGCCTCAGGGAAAGAGGCTCCTATTTTCCAGGCGAACCAACTTGCCATAGAGCCACTTTGCAGCACATGTACAATGTGTCACATCACATTTCCAAACTCTTGGTGGCAGATCTGGCTGTGCTCCTCCTGCAGTCTATTCAGCCCTCCTTGTCTGAATCCACACTGCATTAGGTATGATAGCTGGGACGAGCCGTTTTACAAAAAGTAATTTTCTTCCTGCTGAGATAACAAATTCATAGGTCTGTGATAACCATCTACAGCACTTGAGATAACAATACCCCCCACCTGAACAAATTATCCAGCCTTCAAACCTTTACCTGTAACAAAAGACTTAGGTTGTGGCTTTTTTAGACCTGCTGTGTCGAAGTGTAAGGGGATTCTACACAGTCCAACTCCTCTGAAAGCATCACAGAAAGAGCACTCTGTCAGCTGGCTTACAGTGAAGAGCATTCCATTAAAAATGGAAGCATACATACACCTATGTCTCTTTGTGAAGAATAATGTGCTACAAAAGGAATGCTCTGGAACAACTGATGACCTGGTACCTGACTGAAAAGCCCAGAGGCTGAACTGGGTGCTTCTTCTGATCAGTCCCCTGTTCCAATATACATTCATTCCATGATTGCATTTAGCCCAGAAATTGAAAAAGGTTTTGTATCAAACTAGGGATGGACTTGAAAACTGGAGTTCCATTGTATTTTTCTAGGTCATACAAGGAACGTGGCTAATGAACCTGTGACTCACTTGCATTTATTGGAAGGTCACAGCAAGACTGAGTCTCCTGAACTGACAAGGTGGTAACCCATTAGGTGAGACAAATTATTTTTCATTCCTTGAGTATGTATTAAACTACCATTAATCATAATAAAATCGTTATGTATTAATGGAGCTGTGCTGCATAATTTTAGAAGAGTTTCAATTTTTTCTAGCACCATTCAACATCCACCATAAAGTATCTAAGCTAAATTTAGTGACTTCTGTGTACAGAATATGCAGTAATGTTTCTGCTTTCATTATAAAATAAGCTCTCTTTTTACAAAAATAAAACAAAATACTGCTTATTATTTTAGAATACAATTGTAGACAGCAGCATGACTAACATACCACTAAAATAAGTCAGTACAGCCAAATGAACTTTACACGGACCGTAATTTTCCTTTTCCTTTTAACTAGGAATTTTTTCATTGTCAATACCATGGAATATTTTTTTTTATTATTTTTTGAGAACTTTGAAATGTTTTGTAGATAACTGCAAAGGTTGTAGATTAAATGTTCTTAATTAAAAGACAATTTAGCCAGCCTTCTGAGAGACGGAAAATCTACCATCTTAGGTTTGTTGCTATTAAAAGGTCAGAATTTATCCTCATATCTTGCAGTAGATTATCAGGAATGTTTCTCTTCTTTTGGATGTTAATTTCTTTTGAACACACAGTCAAATACTGTGTTATCATAGGATGCCACAGTGTGGTAGCTGCTGGTAAATGCTGAGGGTTATTATTAAATGCTGAGGGTTATTATTATTATTTTGAAGTGTGGTTTAACATGTTTGTTTGTTTATCTTGAATTTTTAAATATTACTATCTTTTTCCAGAAAATAGGCCTTTTTTTTTTCTGGGAGTGAGTTTTAAGACTTTTCATTATTCTTGTCCATTTTTTTTTTCCCCTAATATTGCTCGGCTGCCTTTCCATGGTCCTCGTAATGTGTTATTTACAGACACACAAGTTGAGCATAAAATATTGCTATTAGGTAGGAGTTCACAGTTCAGCTATGTACTACAGCAGACTCTCTTCCACGCCAGGAGTCATTCTCCAACAGATTATGGATTGCAATTCCTTGATTGTTTTTCAATGTGAATAATGTTTACATGATCAATAAGGAGCCAGCCACAGTCACAGTGGATCTTACAGTGCTGGAAGGAGCAATTGAGGCACAGAAGGGACAGTGCCAGGTCCATCAGGCACTGTGCATCTGCTTTATAGGGAATAGCATCCAGCTATAAATGCACCATCCCCATATTCATCTCTGTACTTGTGGAAATTAAAAATTGCAACAGTTAGTGCTGGTAACTAGCAAGAAACTTGCACAAGTCTGGGATCTCCTTGCCTTTGTTTTCCCATAAAGATTTGCTGATGTGGCTATGTTGACGCTGATATTTTTTTTTTCCTGTTGCAGAGAGATTTAAAAAAATTTAGGGCAAGGAAAATCAAAGTAAGAAGGGTTTTTATATCCTTCTGTTTGATAGAGGTTTAGGATATAGAGTTATTTTATTTATTAGCCTGTCAATCTGTTTTCTGTGTTTAGAACTCCTAACTTTCTGGTTATGGTCCGTTACCCTGACTGATCACTTTCATCTCAGGACATGGGTAGTGGAGAGAAATGAAACAGTGCTTTGTCAAAAGAATCATCTCCTGCTTCTTCAGGAGATGGAGAGCATGTGATAGGCTGTGACTCAAGTGCTGCAGATGAGAATGGCACTATCCCCATCATAACCGATGACAATAAGCCAGATTTATCTCTTCTTTTACTTCTCCCCTGAAACCAGTAGTAATATACTTGGAAAGAACCTTTTCCATTCCCTAAGGCTCTGGCAGGATAATAGAAACCAAATTCTGTTCTGCCTATTAGTTATGAGTTTGGGGCAAGGATGAGTCCTGAAGACTGCAGAGCCGCTGTACCAGGGACAGCACCTTAATGTGTGAGCCAGAGGTTTTATTGGGCTGCTCTTTGCAAGCAGAATTATTTCCCTTCCAGTGAAACAACTGGAGAGACTCTGCTTGAATTAAATTTTATATGAAACTCTACTTAACTGCTTTGTTCGCTTGACTAAGGTCTCACAGGGAGTTTCACCAAGGCAGACCTGTTCCATTGCCCCCAAGATTTTTAAGTCTAGGCCAAAATGTTGTCTACTTTGTGGGGGTTTTGTGAGTTTGGCTTTTTGTGGTGGGTTTTTGTTGCAGGCTTTTTTCTCCTCCTTTTCTCGCTGCTGCTTCCCACACAGCTTGTCAGTGTTTTGCAAGGAGTGAGACAAAAGAGTAGAAGAATAAACTGAATGTCTTCTCAACACAATAAAAGTAAGAGAGTGACAGCCACTGACTGAGAATTAGAACTAAAAATACTCCTCTCTATTCTGAAGGTGAATCTTTGAGATAAGACTAATTTTGGTAATAAAAACCCCCTGATGTCTCATTTCAATAGACTCAGCGCAGCGCATTCTGGCAGGAGTTCCCACTCCCGTGTAGGTTTTGGATTTGCTCAGAAAAACATCAAGAATGGTTGAGCACTTGGGAGCAAAGTAGTTCTGGCAGTTCAGTCTTTACTTTTTTGGTTACCACAGCCTCAGGTAAGTTGGTGACACACGGTAGAGGCGAACAACCATTTTAACAGCCCCAAGATGTGGTGTTTGGCTCTCTTGACACTGAATAGTTTGTTCTACTGACTTACAGATAGGACAACTGACCCAACAGCAACCACATGCAAAGATGAACACCAGTGCCTCCTCTGGAATATGTCAGTTCTGAAGACAGGTATGAGGAGGGAGCTGTACAACAGAAGAGACATGCACAGTTCTAGGGTCTAACTGTTAATTTCAATAAACTCAGCCGTGATCTGGAAGGAAGTGGCTTGCTTATTTGTTATTCTCTTTTTATTTGGTACCCAAAAAAAGTCCTTGAGGAGACACTATGGTATTTTTTTTCTTCTTCTCCTGAGGAACTTCAATTTTTTTGCTAGAGATGGAAAAGTTGAGAAGAAATAACTTTGGAAAAACAAAAGGGGAATAGTAATTAAGGGCAGATTTACAAAAATATTTAAGCAGCTAGAGATGCAGTTACACTTACAAAAGAAAATGTGACAGCTGCTCGTGCTGGGATGTACACAGTCAGCTGAGAGCAGTGGTATGATTGCTTCCACGATGCTGTTTTATTATTTGGTTTTCTTTTGTGTTATTCAGTGTATAAATACTTTCTTTTTTTGAGGAAAAAGAAATGTTGAGGGATGGAGGGACTTCAGAACCTAATTCTGTTTATAGAGACTGTTCTTGACCTGAGATACACGAAGTCTTAGATTAGACCAAATGTAGCCAAAATGTCTAAGGGCCTGATACAGAGCAAAAATGAAGGTTTTGAAGTTCAAGCATTTTGGCTGCTGTTTCTCAAGCCAGGCAGAACTCTGAATGCTTTATAAGAAAGAATCAGCCCTGGCTCTGGAGCACACAAATTGTACCACGAATATTCTTTTGCCTTCACTGAGCCCCATCCACTCCTATTCTCTAAAGAAAATAAAATGTGCTTCCACAGCTTTCTTTGAGAACCTGAGCACCCTTAGAACTTTGATTACCAAATCTCAGGTGAATATCAAGGAGAAAAGAAAATAAATCTTAAAATGCTGCACAAATGTAACGTATCTAAGACATGCTGCCAGCCACACTTCCACTGTTGATGCTGTCTATTGTTAGCAATTGTTTAATTACATATCCAAGTTTTTAGTATATTGTTTTGTTTATGATGAATGGGCAAATGATAAAGATACCAGCTGGAAAGATAATAAATTTCCAGTGTGCTGAAATATTTTTATTTTTTAAAATACTCTTAAAAACCTAATTTCTTTTATTATTTAGGAACACAAATGAGAGAGAAATCCTAGGAATATTTTTTTCCTAGGAAAGACACTTTCCATCAAGCAAAAGAACAAAATACTGTGACAGTCTTCCAAACTAATTATATTTCTATTTACCTCTTGGCCCCTAAAGACCATATCTCTTGATTTTGCTTTTGTATAAAATTTCAGCAGCAACTCTTACCTGTGTGATTGTGATAAAATATAACAGGATGTGCTTACTGACTTCATGCAGTAAGATTTTCTAACCTTAATAAGGGCTCAGGAGACTGCTTTTTCAAGGTAAAGCATTCTCATGTATGACTTTTCAATTAATTTTTTTTTTATTGCACCAAGTTTTACTGGACTTTGTCTCACATAATCTTCTAAATGGTTTCATGTTTATTGTAGCAACAGAGTGCTCTCAGTGATAAATGAGGCAAGCATTTTCCTGTCATTTATTCTAATTGTCTTATGCTCAAAAGGCACATGGGAACACATTTTATAACTTGCCTTTGATTACATGTTTTGGATATTTTCACCTGAGTAACTAAGCTGCTGAAAAATGTCACACAATTATTAAATTACTCATAGAATTTTTTAGAAGGTTGTGATCCTAGATGGATTTGGAGTGACTGATATCAAGTAATTCGCTTTTGAAATATTCCTAACAAAACAGGTTGTGCACTGGATAGTCTTCTATTGGTTTTTTTTTTTTATTGAGTGGAACAACACTGTCCAACACTTTTGGAGAATGGAGTACCTAAAACCCAAACAAACCCAAAACTACCCTAATGTACTCTTCTCTACAACATTGTGATCATACTTATTGCTTTTAGAGTTTTATCTACACAGTAGGTCCAATTGACTTAATAAGCAGCAGTTTAATGAAGTTCAGATTTCATCAAAATTGTATGCAGTTCAGTAATTTTCATTCTTTTAAAAGAAATATAGTGTACTCCTGTAATCCCAGGCCAACACTTGGGTGTAAAAACAATTCTATTCAGCATTTTGAGACTTGGATATGTTACTAAATACAGTGCCCCTGCTTGGGGTGATCCAGATTCTTTACCTCCCTGTCATCCACCTTTTGAAATCTGAGGAGCATGCAGTGCAGATTTTTCATTAATCCACTGGCTGTCACCTGAGAAACTCTTAGTTCTGATGTGTAAGACAATTTCATTTTAGAATGTGAACCATGGCCTTTGAGAACCCTTGCTAAGGAACCAGAGCCCGAGAGCAGATGGATGAATGTACCTTGCCAGCAAAAATCAGGAATATGCAGAGCTCCCTAAAAATTCTATGGGGATCATATCCTATTTTAAAATCAGCATATATATGTAGTGGAGCTGTTCAGCACACAAGGCAAATTGTATCTGTGCCTTCATTAGATGTTCCATGCTGTGCTCAGCAAATGTAAGTATCACAACACTGAGCTACCTCAGACACCAGCAGCTATGATAAATTAGAAAAAAAATTTCACCAATTTCCTCCATCAATATTGAAAACAAGATCTGACTGCTGAATTATGAGTGAAAATGTTCTGCAAAATATACTGGGGCTCAAATAACTTTTATAACACTCAATTTTGCTTTAATGCTTTGCTACTCCTTAACAAAGAATCACATTTTTAAAATGTTCTCAATTTACATTTGAGGAGCTCTGCTCAGAGCAATAAAGTCAGGAAGATGATATATGTAACTGAGAGTAGACCTCATGATATAGTTTTAAAAATTACCTCTACTAAAGCATCTGTTCTGAAGGAACTGTAATAGATTTTACTGTGGCTGAAGTTCTCTTTCTGTGGCTGTTTTTAATGAAGACCAAAATGTTACCTCAAGTACATTTACAGGTAACTTTACAAAAATATCTTTTCCTTGGAATTAAAAGAGATGTTCCTTCATTTGCAAAATCTGGTAGCCCCTTCCCCCTATCCTGTTGGTGCATCTCTACTCAGAACAGTCTGAGTGCTGCCATGATGATTTTACATACTCTTGTGTAGCTTTTATGTATTCTTAGTGCTTTTAGCCCACACAGTTATAATTCTTTAAGTTTGATCACTTCCCTCAGACCCAATATCCCGTTAAGCCAAGAGCCCAAACACCCTGGGAACCCCAGACCCCGAGGGCCTCTCCAGAACACATTCTGTAACCAAAGCCAGGCCCAGCCAGGGGAAGGTTCCTCGCTGAGGGGTCTGGCTGGAGTCCCTCACTGGGGAATCTTTGACAGATGTGCTAATTAGCAAGGCCTATAATTGCACACACTCACATTCATGGGGGGCCATTCCTTCGGGGGGCATTTGGGGTGCATTTCGATGTGCATTTCGGCCCACCTGAGGATCCTTCAATAAATACCGAGGTAAAACCCTTTTTCCCTCTTAACCATGTTTAGTTCTTAATTTTAAAACCAGGGAAATGCATCATGAGAACAGGTGGAGAATGCACTGATATGGGTGATGCTGCTGCCAGCCTCGTATGGCAGAGCAGTGGAGAGAGGTCCCTCCTCCTGGAAGCTGTGCAAACAGGCAATCTCCAGCCTCTGACATGAAGTCTGGGACAATTTGCCATCACATCAAATGTATTTATTGTGTGATCATTGCTTTCTCTGTGTGAAATGAAGTTTGCTGCATTTCCAAGTTTGGTTTGAAAATATTAATCCAACAACTGCCCTGTTTCTGGGGTTGTCAGTAGAATGTTGAGGGATGTTTTGAGCAAGAAAAAAGGAGTAGATTTTCCTTCAGGTTTTAATGAACTTTTTCTAATGAAATGAGAATTCTTGTTGGCAAGAGAAGTGAGGAATCATTTATGTTTCTTTCATGGACATGGGGCCAGGGAACCGTGAAAGAGTCTCTGCAAAGGGAGATGAGCTGGGAGCCAAGGGCAGCACCAAGGCAGGCAGAGCAGAGCTGTCAGTGAACAGGGGTGAAGCTGGCACACCCAGAAATGCTGATAAAGTCCATCTGAATTCAGGTCAAGAAGCTAAAGAGAGAGAGGTAGCTGCCTACTCCTAAGCATACTTATGGTATGGCTGAGGTAAAGGGCAGCTCCTGAGTATTTGGAGGGAGGTTTGTGCCATGGGGGGCCCCAGATGAGGCTTCTTCTTGGTCTTTCTCACAATTCCACTCAGCTGATCTGATCTGAGGTTACACAACTGCTGCTCTGGAGCAGACTTGGAGCTGTTGAGCTTTTGAGGTCAGGATAGGTGAGGATGCAGAGGCTTACCCAGAAGGGAAGTTACAGGTTCTTTAGGGTGGTCAGTCTGCTGGTGAACTCCTGACATGAGAAATGTGTCACACCCTTGTCTTACTGGCCGTAGGTCCATTAGTGAAAATGAGTCAAATTAGCTGGGCTGTTAATGTGTATTCATCTGTCAACATGTTTCTTACAGCTGGTTGCAACTCTGTTTCTTCAGAGCACTAGGACCCAATTAAAAATAAAAGTCACTTGTCACAAATCACAACAACTACTCAACTGTATTTTGGTGGATAATGAAAAATACCTTTATGCTCTTTTTGTTTGAATTTGAAAATCCTAAGAATTTTCTGATGAGGAAATTTCTAAAAATGGTTTGTGAGGTTTAAGGTATAGGAATGCCAGTCTTAAAAATAAATCAAGGTGACGATGTACCTCTACAAGGGGATCCAGTCCAGGTTAGTACAATGAGATAGGTTGAATGCAATTCACAGAGAAGTCTCCTGATCATTAAACAGTGTCAGATCCCCAGGGTGCAACAGTCCTCTTTGGAATCCCTATTTTCCTGCAGTAGAATACTGTCTTTAATAACATACCAAAAATGGATGCACTTTTCAATCTTGACCAGAACAGGAAAAAAAAAAATTGACCTTTCTCAGATTAGCTTTCTGTGGATTTACGCTTTTGTTCATGCTACTTTTTAACTTTTTTTTAAAAATCAATCTGTAGATTGGACAAATTAGGGGAATAGTTAAATGCTTATAATGTGGGCAGTCATTGGATAATAACTTCGTTTAGTCTCCATTTTTCTATAAAAGTATTAAATATAACTATCTAAAGTTTTAAGCGGATGACAATAGAAATATTTCACAGGGCTCCTGCCAGAAATTTCTATTTTGGCATATAAATCTAAGTCAAATCAGATTTGCAGGAGACATCTGTGTGTAGCTCATTTTCAGCAGCTTGCTTTTAATGTCTCAGTATTTCCTTGACCACATCAGACTTCTGTAAGCACTGAAGGAGAAGAATTTCTACCAAGTGGTGCAGCATATAGCCTTGTAAAGTTCTGGTACTATTGAAATAAAAAGTTGGTTTTTTTTTTCTTTTTAAGACTTGAAAGACTAAAAATAAGGTAAAAATAAGGCTGACTTTAATACCTCTTAAAATAATTGAGTTTAGCATGGGATGTAGTGAGCTGTAATGTCTTCTCTTAATAGCAGAAGAGAAAAGACTCAGAAATTAGTTTCCATTAGTCCTAAAGGAAAGTAATACTCTTTGGGTCTTGTGATGTAGATATTGCTATTTACTATTCAACTTTTTAAATTTTAGAGTAAAAAAAAAAAGAAGATAAATATATCAAAGAACACTTTGTTTTATCTGTGTAATTAGTGGGCACTAACAATGACAGTGGGTGCTACTTGAATCTGCTGAGTCCTGACTATGCATTGTACCTGTTTCCTCTGCCATCTTGGGTCTTGTGGGACAATCATTCAATTGAAATAATGGAGTTCAATAGTCATTTGATATGTTCAGTTTTGATATAGCCATTGGGTGTCATTGATGATTTGTCCCAAACTACAAGTTTCATCTGATATGTAATCGGACCATCAGAAAATAATATTATGGGAACTCTGACTGTTATTGAGAAATGTTGTTTGGTTTTTTCCTGCTTTTTTCCTTCCAAGAAAAAGATGCAATTTTCAAACTTCAACCCTTTCTTAATTTGATGGATCTCCCAGAGAGGCATGATTTTCTTGAACTCCATGACACTTTTACTGGATTCAAATTGTTCTTGCCCATGCACGATGCCTGTCTGCCTGCTGTCCTCATCCATCATTTGCCTGCTGCCTCCACTGTGCCATTGCCTGGGAATGGGGCAGCATCACTTTATCCAGATGTGCTCAATCATTTCTGAGTGACTGTCACAGGGATCCTTACACTCCTCCCAGGGTTGAGGGGAGGTGCTCCTGATGCCATGATGATTTTTTTGCTTTTCTTTTATACCCCTTTTATACACTCTTTTATATAGCTTTATATATTCCTTGTGCCTTTAGCTTACATAGTTATAATTCTTTAAGTTCGATAACTCCCCTTAGACCCAGTATTTCATTAAGTTTAGAGACTAAACATTCTAAAAGCCCAAAGAAACCAAGGTCCTCTCCAGAACACATTCTGTAAACAAAGATAGGCCCATCCAGGGGGAGGGTCCCTTGGGTGAGGGGTCTCACCCGAGTCCCTCACTGGGGAATCTTTGATAGATGTGCTAATTTTTGCAAGGCATATAATTGTACACTCATCACATCATCGGTGGCCATTTTCTTTGGTGGGATTTCGGGGTGCCTTTCGATGTGCATTTCATCACACCTAAGGATCCTTAAATAAATACCGAGGTAAAAACCCTTTTTCCCTCCTAACTATGTGCAGTTCTCTTAATTTTAAGACCAGGAAAAGGCATCACTCCCACAGCACGTGGGAACTGTGACTCTTGGATCACGTGAGTGCACTTGAACAGCACCTACATGCTTTCTGTTCAAAATCAAGGCCAGCAAGAGGACATGACAGCCTGGTGGCCCTGTAAACATCAGCCTGGCCTCAGAAAAAGGACAGCAAAGCTGGCTCACCAGCTTGAATTAAGTGCTGTGAAAGGAAGGCTCACCCGCTCTTTACAGAGCATGAGGTTGTTAGGGGTAATACCAGGCTCCTGGTATTACCAGGTGAAACAGAGAAATCCCATTGCAACCAGTTACACTGCTTCCTTTTTTAGATTACCCAAGGATGTTCCATATTATAGTCCAAATTTAGCCAAAAAACTCTCTGAGCAAAGACACTTTTGTCTCACTTTGTGATGGTAGAGGTCATAGCATGATATGATCTTGGTTCAGGCTCTGCCCATGGATGTCACATCAACAATGAAGTTCTCTGCTGGAGCTATTCAGATTACTCCTAAATGCTCAGCATAGGTTAATCTAAATGAAATAGGTCTCCAACTGACATTTTTTTACCATTATTGTACTTTAAAAAAAGAGGATAGGAAGTTAGAAAGGACATAAACTTTGTTACTAATGCTTCAAGTTCTCTCTAACAGTGTCTAATAAAACCTCATAAATGTAAGTATTGCTCAATTTTCCAAATTAATTTTACAGTGAAAGGTACAGAGAGGAACATGTATGTTTCTTTCTCTATTTCTTCTGAAATAAAACCTTGTTAACTCTAAGGAGAAGCTGCAAAATGAAGTGATTGTGTTATTTCATTAACCTTTGGTCATAGCCAATTTTGCCTTAATGGCAACATGTAAATTTTCCCTCAGTTTGGATGTCATTCTACTGGCATATGGAATATTGTTCATAGGATTCTTACTGGGTCAGTAGATGTTTCTTCTGTCAGTGGTATTTGCGAAAGCAGAATCTTACTGCCAATAAAAAGTGTGCTGTAACATCTTTAATATGCAAACATATGTTCATCTTAAAACTGCCCTTGTTGCTAATAGCTGCAAGCTGACATCTGCTTCTGTTCGTGAGTCTTGCCTAGGTCTCCAATAGCTATTTGAAGAGAACAGCCTGTGCTGAGTCTCAGAGTTCAAACTATGAGGGAATTGCAGCTATATGATCTAGAAATCTTTAAGAAAATATTTATTCAAAATATGAAATCTTTCTGGAAATAATTGGAGTAGCTTGAACCAGTCTAGCAATATGATAGACTAGGGAGCACTTTCCAAACTTGTCGTGGAAGTGGTTCAGTTGAACATGATTAGTGAGTTTAATAACTGGATTGCCCAATAATTTGCTTTCCTAGCATGTCAACATTGTATACAGCTGTATCTCATTTGCTCCACTCAAATGAACATTAGTTAACTTCTAAGGGCACCCAGAGTGAAGCCATCAATTCACAGATATCCTTGCTGGCAACCCTGTCAGTATAACTCCAGTGCCATTGGCTCCAAAGCCTTTCCCACACTGCTTTCTCAGTCATGCATTGCCTCAAAAGCCTGAATTAAAGTACAGTACAGCATAATAGACCAGACAAAAGCTTTCTGTTCTGCCTTTAAGGAACACCATTTTACTCTTCAACCTGCACAGTGGAGGAAGAGGCAGGGTACAGAAAGGAGGAGAAGTGACAAAGTAAGGATCATACAAAGGGTGTCTGTCTGGTAACAGACAACAGTACTTCTCATTTCCTTTAACATCTGCTGCTGCAGAAGTTCAGGCTAGAAATGCTGGTGTGGGGATATGTTTTGGATTTGTGCTGAAAATCACTTTAATAATAAAGGGATGTTTCTGCTATATCTGAGCAGAGCTTACCCAGAGCCAAGGCCTTTTCTGCTCCTCTCCCCACACCCTGGGGAGGAGGCTGGAGGTGCACACGGAGCTGGGAGGGGACACAGCCAGGACAGCTGACCCCAAGTGACCCAAGGGATATCCCAAACCATATGGTATCGAGTTTAACAACAAAAAACCCCTGGGCAATAAGGGCTGAATTGGGGGAACATTTGGAGTGATGGTGTTTGGCACCTCCCAAGTCACCATTATGCAGGAGGGAGCCCAGCTTTCCTGGAGATGGCTGAGCACCTATCCCCTCCTAAGAAATGGGGAAGGAATTCCTTGTTTTGCTTTGCTTATGCAAAAGTTTTTGCTTTACTTGTTGAACGGACTTTATCTCAGCCCATGATTTTTCTCACTACCCTTCTTGTTCTCTTCCCCCTCCCACTGCAAGGAGTGAGGGAGTGGCTTCGTGGGGCTGAGCTGCCTGGAGGGGTTACCCATGACATTACCTTAGGGCAGGGAGGATTTCCCTTGTTTTCATTTCAGAGGGTTTTTTCAGTATCAGCATTTCAACTACTCTCTGATAACCCTGATGTGACATCAGAGAAGAAAGATCTTGTCAACAGCTCGATTTAAAATTTTATTTTTCACACTTGTAAAGGAATACTGATAGTAATTCACCTCTTTTCTATATTAAACTGTTTAAAAGATGTTTTTGTGGGTTCCATCTGCAAGCTGATGCATCTGAAATTTGGAGCAGCAATGCTGGAAAGAGGCTGGCTGTTCCTTACACTGAACTGCATGTTTTCTCTGTGCAGATCCAAAATTCCTGCAGTTTCTACAATATTTATTCTAAAAAGACATCTTCTGACTCTGAGACTGCCTACAGCCCTTGAGGCTGCAGCTCCTGAAGAGGAGCATGGCTGAGGGGCAGGGTTTGCCATCCTGTGCTAGGACACAGCCTGTTGGAAGAAACAGATTATTTGGGGGAAGAACAGACAAGATGATAAATGGACCAAGTATTAATTAGCAATTAATGACTCCAGAGGGAGAACAGACAGCTTGAAAGCAATTTGTAGGCTTAGTCTGGGAAACGGTTTCCCCTCAGAAGTGCTCCAAAGGAGAGCTGTGGCCTTGGAGAGGAGGAGGTGGGCAAGCTGCTCAGCTGAGCGTGACACCCTCTGGAGCTGAACTGCAGCTCCTGAAAGGTTTTCCCTGCATTTGACTCTATTTGTTACATCAGATTAATGAGTGCTAAGTCAAATCTATTCAACGTTTTCCTGACTAGTACTGAATTCCTGGAATTTATAGGAATCTGTTAGTTACTAATTGCACTTACTGCCCCAGCTCGAAGTACGCATTAGTACAAGTCAAGTTTATGCTCCATAAAAGGATTTTACTGTAGGCTCAGTGAAGGTGGCTGTATATATTCACACTACTTTTATTTGGAGAAATAATGATCCTTCAGCATGTTCCTGTTGCTTTGGATTTTTGCCACCTTGGTGTGTGATTAGAGGCAGAGGATGGTGTGCAGGTTTCATAACAGGGGCCATCAGAGAGTCCAAATACCAAAAGTAATGCTGTATTTTGCAGTGAAGCCCTGCTACTAATATATTTTTATTTGTCTTGCTCCTGGAGATATTTTTAAAAATATTCAAAACCTGAAAAAGTCCCAGTATTTCAGTGGTTAAACAAATTTAGAAGGACAGCTCTGACTATCAATAGTTTCTTCCCAAGGCAGTACAAAGTTACCACTGTTAGATACGGTGCGCTGCTTCAATGCAGCAAAACCACAACCTCTAGCTTGGTCACTTGTTCAGTGCAGTGGAATATTATTATATTCAATATTCCAATTTATTTTTTATTTAAATCCTTTGTTTTTCCATTCTAGTTCTTCTTTATGGGTGTTTGGGTTTGTTCCTCTCAGCCTTGCACAGATCACTGTGCTCAGATTTTAAGCTGTTGTGGCTGCTTTGGGAATAAGACCAGTAGTTTTATTGGATTGTGACCCCTCTTGGCAGCACCAAATCGTGCTGGTACTTTAAGAAGGAATTTTGTAATGAGACTAAGAGTACCTTAAAATGAAATTGTTTGTTAAACAAGACGAGATTTTCCTAGTAATTTTGTTTCCTCTGTAAGATAGACCCACTGACACTCCAAATCTCACTTGTGAAGCACCCCGTTGTAGGATTCGGGGATTGTGTAAGTAAGTTATGGGATGTTTCTTTCCTCCTTTGCAGCTCTGGATTACTTGATTAGACTGACTCTTCCATTAGGAGCTTGGGCTTGCAGGGCAAAGCCGAGGTACAGTGGGTATCCCTGACTGGAAGGGGGAACACACCAGTTTCTGGAAGACAAAGTGAAATGGGAACCACAGTAGTGCCCAGTGACAGAAGCTCCAAAGCACCCCCAGGTTTTTGTAATACCTCTTTTATGGAAAGAAACTTTAAAAACTCAGCATTTTATCAGAAGTTTAGATGGAGGAAGAAAAACCCCTACAGTTTTGTGAATATGTCCAGTGACAGAAATCAAGGAAAAATAAAGAAGAAAACTTCTATTTCAAGATAGGGCTGAACTGCACAGGGTCTACCTGACTGCTGCATTAACAACTTCTGAAATGTATTGTCACAGAGGGAAATTGCTGTTGTTTTTATTCTTTTATCGTTGAACATAACTAAGCAGGGGCTCAAAAAATTAATTCTCAAAGAGGTAATTGAAATTCATGTCTATGATAGATGGAGAAGAGGGGGGAAAGTATAACAGCTTGTGGTTAAGTAAATCATAATACTGGGAAAAAATCCATGAGATTGTGTGTGACCTGTAATTGGGGAATAGTGGGGGAGAGAGTTGCATTCTTCTGAAGAGACAGAAGCTCACCTGATGGCCGATAAGTGGCTTTAACTCTCTGCTCTGGAATCTAAATTAGGTAGAAATATTCTGCTCTCAAGGTCTCCTGCCTTGGTTACTCCCTTGAGCACTGAAAGTACTGTATATTCATCTACCGTACTGTAGTGACCCAATATGCTGCCCAGCTTCTCCTAGTTATCTTTTGAAGGACAGAAATCTATTTTATCCCTTTCTCGTGATTTAAGGAAGTTTCTTGTTTGTCTTAAATGAATAAGACTCCCAGAAAGTCTCTGTATTAACTAGCATAAAGCAAGTCTTCAAAGCCTGTGAGCAGAAGTATGGAATTTAATTGTTTTACCATAATTCAGCATGCCTTAATTTTATGTATATCTTTAATAGCATTTATTTTACATATACTCTATCTCCAGCACTACTTTAGTGCGAAAATTAGCCTCTGTGAAGAAATTAATTTGTAGTCAGACATACCCTTTAGTTCAGAAGTAGTAGTAAGGTTCTCTGGGACAGATTTCAAGGGAAGCCTTCCTGATGCAGGTTTGTGTTTTGCCTGAGCAGCAGGGCATCCTTCTTGCTCCATGCATGAGATTCTGAAGGACCAAGATCTCCTTTTCATGCTTTTTCCATTGTTCTCTTCAAGCCTGGTTTCTGTGATATTCCCAGCCACAAGTACTGACTGATCCCTTAGTTTCTTCCAGTGCAGCAGACAAAACTCTTTTCATTTACTAGAATTAGCAAGGTGAGCTCATTTATAAAACCTGAATCAGATAATTTAGGGAACAAGACTTTGAAATAAAGAAGCCTTGTTGTTTTGGGATTTTATAATTAATCTGACCCTTATAATTAGCATGTGGACCTATAGTAATCTGAATTTAATCTCTTCAAATGTAACATCAATCTCTTTCTCAACAAAATGCTGTTTGAAGGCTCCTTTTTACTTCATTTTAATTTAAACCTCCTTATGAAGCTGATTTGTGAAATCCAGAATAATTCCCTTTTAAATTAAAAATAATACTTTATTCTCTTAGCCAGCAATTAATGTGCTTGTGCTCTCCTTCCTATTGTCTAGGAAGAGTGCAAAATTCTTGCCTTTTTATGTTAGCTTCCTAGATGGCATCATTTTTCTAAAAAGAAGATGCCTGCAAAGCAACCTGTTCCGTAGAGGACATACACATGCTGGGTTTCAGTTAAAAAAGAGCTGCTATGAATGTCAAAACAAAACAATTAGGGAAAGATTAATTGCATTTTTCAGGTAGCTAATCTTTGTTAAAAAAAAAAGCAAAAAACCTGCAAGATTTTTGCTCTCTTTGTATTTTTTCTTGCTTACTTTATGTAGTGTTGTGAGGCCTTGGGTGTTAGGATGGTTTTTTTTTCATATTAACTTCTGCCATCTCACTTGCAGAAAGCAGAAGATAGATTGTGCATGGAGTAGGAATTGCAGAAGTAAAAAAAGACAGTCCTATGATTAAGATAATAAAATTACATAGAGATTTTTCTTTTTCTTTCCTCTGCAGGTTTCCGTTTGATGCTAGGGTGGCCTGGTTATGAGCAGTGCTGCGTGTAGGCTCTCTGTAACTCTCATTTTCAGAACACATTAACACTGTGCTGTGCCTGCTAAAGCATCTCCCTTGAAGAAGGCACCTCTTGACACGGGCACACCACTGTGCCAGGGCTGCCCACAGACACCAAAGCTTTTGCTCACCCGGTGACCCTGGGTCTCTCTGCATTTGCCTAAAAGACAGGATAAAAAGCCCATCTTTCTCTCTTTTTTCGGGCAAAGATATCTTATGCAGCTCAAGCTATTGATTATTTCAAAGCCAATAAACACTTAACACTCCTTGCCTCAGTCTTGCATCCTTAAAATGTGCAAGCAACATCACCCTTTATCTTTGCAATGTGTGAAATTAAAAAGGGAAAGGGAGATTTTCACCCTCGAGAAATTCAGAAGCTCTCCTTAGCATTGAAATAAGTTCTGCGGCTACATCGTGGGCGAAGAGGAGATCTTAAAAAAAATTCAAAAAATGACTGTTAATTATTTCCACCGCCTGGACCTCGTCCTATTCCTGTGGTGACCAGTGATAGGACACAAGAAAATGGAATGAGGTTTTGTCAGGAGAGGTTCAGATTGCGTATTAGGAAAAGGTCCTTCACCCAGAGAGTGGTTGGTCACTGGAACAAGTTCCCCAGGGAAGTGTTTTTAGTAGTTTAGTTTTAGGTAGTCCTGCAGGGACCAGAGACTTGTAGTCAGGGATTCTTATGGGTCCCTTCCAACTTGAGACACTCTATGATTCAAAGCTGCAATTCAAATATCAGATTTCAGTATCTGCAGTGTGCAGAAATTCCCTTTGACCCTTGGCAGGGTGTAAAGCTGAGGTACTTCACCCTGGGAAGGAGCAGGCCTTTCCCTGGGCTTTCCAAGGTGAGAACATTCCAAGAATATGCTATGTAGAGGGCAGAAAAGGTATAAAGGGCTGGTTGTGGGTTTGTTTTGGTTTTGTTCTAGAAAAGGACAATTTAATTTACAAAGGTAAAAAATTAGTATGCAAAAGGTGAAAAAAAACCTTCTTACTGCAGAGCAGGGAATTAGGGTGCATCTTCATTTTTCCTATTCATTAAAAATTTCCCAGCACTTCTTTATGGCAGAAATTCAAAGACAGCCTGTTTACTTGGCTTAAACTGGGTACAAAATTTTGCAAATTATAGTGATTCAAACATGTCCTGTTCATCAGCTTTTCTGATGGAGGCAGACCCTCCACGCTCGTCTGGTATCCTGTGGCAGTCAATTGAAACTCTATTTCAAAGTAACAGGATTCTCCAGAGACATAGTCCTCCAATATCCTGCATCTAATTGCAGAATCCAGGGCTTGAGGATTTCTGTCCATCTAATGAATTTCCCTGTGATCTCATTTTCCAAAGCAGCAACAGTTTATCTCTCCTTATTTCTTGCCAATAAGATCTGGGCTGCAGGAAAGTTACTTGTAGGACTTTGAAGTATTGAGTCATTCATTTATTCACAGGAATAATTAACGGATGTGGTTTTACATTAACTGTTTTTCTGTTGCTCTAGATAGCAATTTAATCTGGGTTTTAAATCATCTGCAATCATTAACAAAAAAAAAAAAAAAGGCAACCAACCAAAAATAAAATAGTCTTTCTTCTTCACATTGAAAGTTAATTTCTCTTCTGTGTTAGATGACTAAGTACCTACCATCAGAAATAAAATGGAGTATGAAAGAGCTAAGCATAATAATACAGAATATATAGTTAAATATGGAAAGAACAAAAAAAAAAAACAAACAAAAAACCCAACAACAAACAGGTAAATGCCCTCACTGGTGGGGTTACAGTTGAAACAATAGCCCAGGCATTAGGAGACTCCTGCAGCACCAGCCTGGTGCAGAGGCATTTGAAAGAATCCATAAACCTCTGTCATGTTCCTTTTAGCTTTGCCTTGATATAGGGAAAGATAACATACAGGAAATTCAATCATCTTTCTGTCCACAGCAGAAGGTTATTTTGCCCCAAGGTCTGCCTTACAGTGGGTCTGCCCTGCTGGATGATCCTTTCCTTCCCCCTCTAATGGGGGCTGGGTGAAGGTGGTGAGACCCTCTCGGGGGGATTCTGCCCTTCTCCAGGGCAGCAGGAGGGTGCACAATTTAAAACAAATATTCCAGAGCCTGCAGGCTCCCAAAGACCATATTGAAAACAAAGTTTTAATTTCACTGGTTCAACTCTTAAGCTTTGTGGTGTTCAAGTTTTAAAAAGCTTTGATGTGTGTTATAAAAATTTTATAATAATTAAAAGATTGTTTCATTTTTTTTCAAGGTGTACTGTAAAGTAGGCACACTAATGCAGAATTCTATCCTTAAATTGTGGCATTATTCTGGGTATGTCAGAGAGCTTGTACTTTCTGTTAAGGTGCCCTCTCACTGATGGTTTTCTGTTGTTTTTTGGAAGGAGTTGGCGATGGTTTTGGGGGATTTGGGGTTGGTTGTTTTTTTGTGGGGTGCTAAGGGGATTTTGTTGGTTTTGGTTGGTTGGTTTGGGCTTGTTTTGAAGGTAGTGGGGTTTGATTGACTTCAGATTGCAATTTAAAAAAATGTTTTCCATAGCAGGTGCACAGACTTGCTTATGCAGAGTTTAATGCCCAGGTCTCACTAAATTTCAGCTAGACTGAACATGAATTAGCTTTTATACTGACATTAGAAAAAGTCTCACACTGGTTTTTAAAAATATTTCTTGCTCAGTAATGAGTGCAAGAGAAACTTATTACTTGAGAGTTTTAGATCAACTCTAATTGTCATTCCTGCCAGTGATGCTTTGAAACTCAACTCCGAGTTTATCATATAACATTTGGTATCAGCTGTAAAATTCTCCAGTGTTTGATTGAATGGCAAATGTTATTATTCTCCCAAAAGGTTTTAATTAAGATGTTTGGAGGCCAAACAGCTGTGCATGGAAATGCTTACTTCAGCTGAAAAAAATCAAACTTTGGAACCCATAGTTTCAAATACTTAATTTATGTGCCTTATCTTTTGCTTATTATAGAAATCCAAATTAATGGAACTCGTGGAAATTGCAGACACACTTCTGCTGGTACAAACTGGGGAGCTGGGAATGAAAATGAGCACAGGATTCATCTCTTTGTATTTGCAGAACATCTGATTGCTGCACCTTGGCACAAGCGAGTCTCTACCAGAGAGGATTGAGCCTGGAGGGATAAGGCTGAAAAAACAGGAGGACTTGAAGGAGTGCATGACTGAGTGTTTCTCTAAATTAAAGATTGAAAATTCCTAGAAAATCAGTCTTATATCCATAGTACCCAAGTGTTAGGGCATGTAGTTATCTTTTATGCTAAAAGTTTTGAAATTATTTGTGGATAATTTTTTGTTAGGGTTGTGTCTGTCCCTCACTCAGTTTTGATTTATGGTTGAAGCTGATAGGGGTATTGGTACCAAGGTTTAGGAATTATTTTTTTGTGGAGGGGTAGGGAGGGAGGTTGTTTTTTATGGTTTGTTATAGTGTTTGTTTATATGCTTTTTCAAAATTCCAGTCAGCAAAATATACTGCCTTCCTCAAAAATGCCCTGTACAATGTGCAAGTTATGGGGCTGTATTTTGTTTAGAATTCAAGTTTTCTGGGGGCTTTATGGTGGGTTTTTTGGTGAAAATTCCATAATATATAATTCTTTCAGGATAAAAACATAAATGGGAGTATAAAAATTTTCAAAGCAAAACAATCTTCTGCCTGCACTATGAAGCACAGCAGACTGGGGGGCTCCTGGAAAGCCCAGCAACTGCTGGGAAAAATTGGTTTATTTTTTTCTACTTTACTGACTGAATGGGTTTGAAAATTGGGAGTAACCTTGAAGACTGACCAGAGAAATTCAGTATTCACTAAAGGAGATAGAAATGTCCAAGAGGCAGGGACTAAACTGCATTTTGGCTGATGCCTTGTTGCAAGGGCAGATCCTTGTTGTAGGTCCTGCTAGGGTGTGACAGTGAAAGTAGATGCTGAAATAGCCATGAGCACCCCTTTCCCTGTGCCTTCATCCTCTCTATGCCTGTCTCACCTCTTTCCGGAAACAAATTACCAGAATATATCTGAAGAACTGTGTATGCTACCTCTGTAAATTAAAAAAAAATAATAGCTGGGCTATTTTAGCAGCCTCTTTCCGGCACATCTCGTCTGTCATAGGAATCTAATTCAGAGGCACAGTAGGTTTCCAGCCATTAGCAGATGTTGTAGGTTACGTTCCATTCACCACCCTTGGAAAAAATACCCAGCACGTATTCTAACAAAGGAGAACTGAGCCTCCTGGGAAGAGACAGTGCTGTAGCACTCCTGCTTTAAAATGTTTTCCAAAGAGGAAGAGATGCAAGAAAGCTTCGTATACTGGAAGGGCAAAGAAAGCAAATGTCCACACTATGTGCACTTTCCAACATGCAAGAGCAGCTTCCCAAAGTAAAAGAAAAATTAAATCAGGACAGAACTCCAGTGTCAATAAAATATAATCTTTCTTGTGCCAGTGTCTTTCAATTGAATTTCAGGGTATGCTTGCTTTCTTCCCTGCTGTGCTCCCCTGCAACTCATACAGCACTGGCTGTTATCTCAGAGATAGAATAGAAATCAAATTCATGGGGCTATTCTCTCCTCATCTTTCTCCCTCCTGTCTCCTGTAGTGCTGATGTAATCCCTAGAAGATGGAGGAGAGGATTTCCCCTTCAGTTCCCTTGAATTCAGGAGGCAATGATGGCATTTACCACCGCGTTCAGAAAACAGCTCAATGGTAATACCCGGGAGGCAGAAGGTGCACTGTCAGTCAAGAGGAGTGTCAGTCTTGCTCTTGTGCAGGGTGGAGCTGAGGGCAGCAGTGACCAGGGAGGGGACTGTACGTGGCAAGAGAGCAGCTCTGTTACAGCCCTCCCTAAGGGTGAGGAAGCCCCAAGCCACAGTGAACCTGCCCTCACTTGCAGCATGGGGCTGAGGGCACAGTTGTTGTTCGGTACCAAGAAAGGAAGGCTCCGGGGAGACCCTTTCCACAACTGCCTGAAAGGTTGTGGCAAGGTGAGGGTTGGTCTTTTCTCTCAGGCCACTGCTGACAGGACAAGAGGAAATGGCCTCAAGCTGTACCAGGGGAGGTTCAGCTTAGATATTAGGGAAAATTTCTTCACTGAGAGTGGTTAAGCATGGAATGGGTTGCCCAGGGAAGTGGAGTCAGCGTCCCTGGAAGTGCTCACAAAAACCAGCAGAAGTGGGACTTGACGATACGGTTTAGTGGGCATGGTGGTATTCAGTTGAAGGTTGGTGATCTTGGAGGTCTTTTCCAACCTCAATGACTCTGTTTTTCTATAGCTACCTTTAGTTGGAGCTGCCAGTTCCCCCTGCACCATTGCACTGATTTCAGGCCCACAGAGGTGAGGTGAGAATAAAGCCCCTCACGCTGTAGGATCCGTAGCTCTGGAAAGCAGTTGGGAATTGCTGGAAGGCATGCTGTACTGCTGGGAGTCCCGCAGGAGCCTCGCTGAGGAATCAGAACCCATTATACGCAAGCTATATTTCCAAACACTTGCAGCAGAAACCTCAGCGTGGCAATAACTGCGAATTATGACCCTCGGGGTGGAAAGCGAAATGTTCTGCTGTTATGGGAGGAGGTAATGGATGTCGCCTCAGCTGCTGCACCCCGTGACGCAGCCGGCCTGCGCCTGGATCTCCGCAGTGCAGGGGAGCAGGGAGCTCTCCGTGCTGATGGGGCTCTCACTGGAGGGGGAAAGGGTTCTGGCCCTTGCTTCCCTTGGCAGCCCGGGCATGGTGTTTGTGGAGCACCTGGAGAGAGCTCGGGGCAGTCCCATGTTCATTCTCTCTCTGCCCTGATGTAGCACGTGCTCTTGTTGTAGTTTTGCAGATTTAATGATCTGGGCTTGATCTTAGGGCTTGACAGTGACGCGAAGAATGCTTAGAAAATGATGTTTGTGTGAAGTTACCTGATCTGCTCTGTTGGTGTTATAGTTACCACACAATATTCAGCTAAGGTTTATGCAATAAGGCACTTAACAGATTGAATGGCCAGATATCCAGGTTTCTGAAGGCTTATTGATCAGCCAAGATAATGCAGCTAAAGTACTTGAAATTAAAAATCAGCCTCGTATTTTCCTATATTAGCAAAAGTTAAAGTACAAATCAAAAATACACTTATAAAAAAATAGGATTTTCAAACCCAGAGAAAGCCATGTCAATAAGAGTCATTTTCATTTTGATTGTCTGGCAGGCTGAATACGAACTGCAAACTGCTCTTTTCTGAAAGACGTGGGACAAAAATATTGAAAGAAACTTGTCATTGTCCTCAAGTTTGTATGTGTGACTGCAGTGAACTACTCTTCCAGCAGAAGATAAAGGCTGTTCATTTGTCCAAGGTGGCCATTTGAATTAAAAAAAAAAAAAAAAAAAAAGAGCAATGGAAATATAGCCAATATACCATAATTTACAATTAATGTGAGCAGATCATGACAGAACAATTTGAGCCACAGATAGCAGGTTAAATGTGTGGTATTCAGCTTTCTGTCCAATTCTCAAATTTGAAACTGATGTATGTAAATGAAAATCATGAGAGACCAAAATGTCTTTTTTTCTCCCTTTTTAATGAAAATTGATCTGCATTATACAAAATCAGCTGTACATATCAGATATGGATGATTTTGGTCCTACAGAATTAAAGTGTTTTGTTTTATGTATATTTATTTTCTGAGGTTATTCAGAAGCAAAGACCTATTTTTGAGTGAGTAAAAACTTCTGCTAAACATAGGAAATGTCTTTCCTCTTCTCCATTTTATCTACAGGAAGGCTTATTATGGCAGTGGCCCAATTTAAGAAATAAGACATTTTGAGGTGGTCTGTATTTGGGATCATATAAGGTTTAAAATTAGAGCTTGACAGTTTCCAAGTTTTTTTTAAGATACATTTATAAGAAGAAATCTCAAATATAGAATATCTTAAGAGCTAATTTTATATGATAGTCTTTGTCATCTAGTTAGGCTTCTGTCCCCAGTAAGAAGAAGTAGGCAAATATCCTCTATATTAAAGGATTGTGGCCTTCTCGTTATACACCCTTTCAGCCTCACCTCCAGTTATGCACTGCTTCCTGCAAGGCACTGACAGCCCTGCCCTTTGTAGCTTTGTCTGCAGGGCTCTTAGGAAGAAATAATGAATCTCCGTAACGTGAAAAACACTCGAATTGGTGACAGACAGGAGGTAATGAAGGCAGGTGGGCGAGCGCTGGGGTGCCTGTGCTCCCTGCAGAGCCTCGGGGCAGTGAGGGGCCAGGAATGCTGGGCACAGTCAGTAGGTCCCTCCTGAGTGAGCCCATGTCATTTGTGACTGTGAGAGAGGGCTCAAACATGTGCTTGCCGCGTCTTTGTGCTTCAGCACCAGCACCTGGATCTGTCTGGGTGTAACAAAGGTGCATTGCTCCTGTCAGGGCTCCTGCAGTAAGAGATCTGCAGTAAACTGGCATGGAAGCAGCAAGAATTGAGATTTAGCTTAACCTGCCCGACCTATAATAATAATCATCCTGTGTCTGTTAAACAGAGTTATGCACAATTCTGTTTTAACAGCAATAATGTCTGTTCCCACTAATGTCCACTTTTATTGGAAACTGTGAAGACTGATATGCAACATGCCTGATTTGCTGAATAGCATTTTACTAATTGATTACAGTTTAAGATATAACACATTTACATTTCAGAGGATATGCCTCTGTTATTAGTTGCAATAAGTATATTCTTGATGCAGTTAGTATAAGGATGACCATTAATTACTGTTGTGGGCACTTCCACTCAGAATGTAATTGCAGCTCTCCCTCCTTGATATGACATTTCTCTTGATGGGCAGAACGCTGCTGTGGATACCAAAGTAGCTCATAGCCAGAGAAGACCCTACAGGTTTAATAATGAAAACATACTTAGAAAGCTGAAGCACTGGGATAAGTGCTGCCAGGTGCAAGTGCTTCCATGCTTGTGTATTCTTAAGGTTAGACAAATCCATATTCTCTGCTCCAGGCCCTGATCATCTTGGCTGTGCTGCACTCATTGCATTGTGTCACTGTCTGACAAGCTCAGCTCTGGACAAAATACTCCAGCTCAAGTCTCAAGTGCCAATCAGGAGGTAATAACTCCCAATATATAAGCTACTAACCCTGTTTCTGTACCATCTACAAACTGGGTGTTCCCTTGCTCACTGTCCAGGTTGTTAATAAAAAACTCAAGAAATATTGGGCCTGGTATTGAAGTGTCAACCCCTGAAAGGTCCGGCCACAACTGGCCACCAGCTGGACTTGGGCTTTTCACTGTCACTTTTCTTGTTTCTCTTCTTGTTATTAGAAATGGCTTTGAGGAAGACTTGCTGTGTAATTTTCCCACAGATTGATGTTTCCCGTAGCTTCCTCCTTTGTCTTAAAAAGGGTTTATATTCCTTTCTCCAGTCATAAGGAAGTCCCTGAGCACCATGCCCTGTGAAAATCTGCTTCCCTGGGACCTTCAGCTGCACCCCATCTGTTTGCATGGATTTGTATATTGTTCAGTCCTGCCAATGGCCTTCTTCATTATAGAAACACAGGATTTACAGTGTGATGGAAATGCAGTGATCCAAAGCATTGTTAAAGCTTCTGATGCTGCAAATTGGAATTTTTAATTTTTTTTTTTTAAATCACTTGTGTTGCATCAGCTTGAGCTTTGACAGATGGTTAAGCATCCCATAAGACTAAAATAGAATATTGGGAATATGTCTTTATCTATACCAAAGTCTAGTAAACAACCTTCTGTTCCCCGAATCCTCTGGAAAATGTCAGGCTTAGTTTACTTCTATCTTGTAATGTTGTTGCAGATAGAAATGTGTGAATGACTGCTCCTGTTAATGGGTAAGATAAATAAGAATTATAGTGTAGCTAACTGACAGGCATGACAAAACTAGCTCTGCTGAATCCTTGATCAATGCTTTTTCATAGGAAATATTTTCTGCTTGTTTTGAACAGAAGTTTGGCTGGCCCAGGGAGCTGGTAATGTTATTCCACATTTTTTCCTTAAATCACTACTTACAGGCCAGACTGGCAAAGCAGTAACTGCAAGGTTTTGCTCTCTAAAGACTGATTGATGGCCTGTGTGAAATAAGTTTGTTCTCTCAGTATAGTTACTAGTGGAAGAGATTCATGTCGTAAAAACCAGCACCACAGTGTATTGTCTCTGTGGAAATTTGACAAGAAAGTGAGGACAGATAGAGCGTGGAAATGAATTACGTTTCTGCAGCTAGGGGGTCTTCTGTCAAAACATAAAATGGTGAAAAGGCATCAGTGGCACCTTAGTGATCATCTTTGTATTTAAAACAGGAAAACCATCAGAATATTTTTTACTATTTCTTCTGTTCTTTAAAACCATGATAAATTCATCCACATTTCAATATCAAAGGGAGAAGATTGTACCGGATGAAAAGGAAGTTAATGAACAAATGCCTCTATTCATTGCAAGTGTTATTTTTAGAGCTGAGTAGAATGGGTGGTTGGTGGGTATTTGTTTGTTTCAGGGGAGTTTTTTTTTTCCTTTATTCCTATTGTCATCAGTAGACAGAAAATTAGGTAAAGACAAGAGATGTATTATCCCTGTAACAGTGCCTGATGTCCATCCTCGATTCCCAACAGCTGCACCACTGCAGAGTCCCAGCCCTTCCATGGCTGTTGCAGCTGGTTTCAGATGGAAATGTCTGTGTTCAAGTCCATTGTAGTGCACTGATGACAGGCCCACGTTGCATTGCTGTTGAAAGAGAATGTGATTCACTGCTCTGCCTTCAGATATTACAAATGTACTGCTGTATAAAGGAGAGATAGTCCTGAATTCTCCCTCCCTGCTGCAAGCCCTAGTGCACCATATGCTGAAGGATACTGCATTTTAAGTTAATAATGAGATACAGCATAATAAGGTCAAAGCAGTGATGATCAAACTGAACATATGTTGTGGCTTATGCATACTGAATGAAGACCTCCAACTATTGATGTTGTTGTTGCCAAGGCAGAAATATTTTTTTTCCAGGAGATATTCCTGATAAACTTTAAGAAAATCTGACATACAGGCTCAGGAAAGCAGGTGTCAAATGATCTGTAAATGCCTTCAGTATTAGTTTATATTTTCATCAATAAACTGCAAAAGAGGTAGAACAGCAGCCTAATGGAGTTCAGTGACCTGTTGAGAGTCTTATAAATATATCTGGGAAACAATGCAACTTAGTGGGGGAATAGGTAACATAAAAAGAAATCCAGGAGGAAAAAAAAAAGAGAGAAGTATGCCAAGAACTTATTGGTGGAAAGACCAGATTTCCCCCCCTCTTTTAAACAGGATAGAACACAACATTGCCTCTTTGATCACTGGCATGCTCTGTATTCAGTGGGTAAATGAAAGACACAGCAAAGTGGAAATTTCACCCAACAGCATAATGTCAGCTCTATTTGGTTGTTTGACAGTTGCCCACCATATCAGAATAATTTTGATTCAGCAAAATCCTGCTATTAAAAATTACCATGGATGTTGCAAAGCAGTTTGGCTCCATCAGTGCTATGTGGTAGGGATACAGTGTGGAGAGAACCCCTCTTCACAGAGCAGTTTCCTCAGGCAAGACTTCACTGCTTGCTGCATGTGTTCAGTCAGGTGTCTTTTCACCATATGTTTCTAATTTTATTCATGCTAGTGCGTTAAACACAGAGCTTTCCCTGTAACCTCTTCAGTCAGAGCACAGACTGTCACAGAGGGCTACCTAAAAGCAAGCAAAGATAAAAACCTCATACAAATTCGATGCTGACTTATAGATAAATCAATTACATTTGTTATGTAAGTAAATCTTGCTCGTTGGCTGGGATTCTCTAATTAAAGTGTTGAAGGACAGGTCAGTTACACAGATTTGACTTAAAAATAAATAGGAATGGCTCCTAAATTACTAGACTTTTCAGGGATCTGGCCAATTTTAAAATGGTTGTGGGAAACTGCATGACTAAGATAAGCAATAAAAAAGTATTTCTACAAGACTGTTAGATGCATAGAACATTCACTTTTAAATGTATTTTATTTTCAGTAGAAGTGATATTTACGCATGTCAGCTGACACTAATCTTTCTTATGTACTTATTTCCTTTAAGTCAAAGTCAACATTCGCAATCAGGTTCCTTTCCGTTTTCCAAAGTTTCTGCCTGGAAATACATTGCTTTAAATCTGAGGCGGTTAGATGGTGGCAGGTAGGTGGGAAAAACAAATTTAACTGCAAATTTTTGAAGTCCAGCACACGGCCTGGAACTAGTTCTTCCCACACGTGCTCACGTGCATTTACATTTTCCCGAAACGCCCAGTGACATTTCACCGTCTGCAATCTCAGATACCTTCAGATAAGAAGTGTCTTTGGGGTAGAGATGCTTTATCACGCTGTTCTTTGCTCAAACACGGTGTTATGAATTGTCATGTTTGGTCATGCCACACTCCTTTGTGCCAGGAAAGCAGGGCAGCAGCGCTGGTGGATGATGAACAGCCCTGCTGTCCTGGCAGTGTCATCAGTGTCTCCATGTGTGGTGAGTAATCAGCAGGTTAAGCACCTGCAGACACCCCATGGAAGGGTTTTCTTTGATTTCCTTGCTGTGTTTCTGTCCTGTGTCTCATAGTCTGGGATTTAATAGGTACTTCCCATTCTGTCTGCATATATTCTTCCAGACATTGCCTTATTCAAGCGTATTTTAGAACAGTGCATAAAGCAGTGCAACCAAAAGCATGAATGTGTGCACGGACAAGTGATTGTATTGGAAAATTAATATTCATTAGCTTGAGCCGCAGCTGTTTCACTGTTTTCATCTCTTGCCAATTCCAAAATAAAACAGCAAGAGGGAGAATATAAGTTTCTGCTAGTTTTAAAAGCCCAGGTGCTTAAAAAGTGCATTAAGACAAGAGTTCTCAATGGCTTTTAGTTGTCTCTGTATCACATTCAATATATATCCACTGTTTTTCTCACGTTCACTGGGCTGGGGGGAATTCATGCACATGCCTGTTTATGCTGTTAGAAACAAGTTGTTTCTAGGAAGTTTTCTAATGTTGGCTTGATTTTTCCTATGATATGGGGTACAAGCAACTTCTGCCTTATCTCTATGTAATCTTATTCCATCACGAATATCAGACATTTTGGATAATATGTCCTAAACCCATTAGCTAGTCATTTCATTTTTAAATTCTGCCACACGTGTTTGAATGCAGCAGATGGTTAAAACTGTGGGCCATTCTATGCAACAAGAACCTAACTGCATGTCTGTTTTCATTTCGGTGCACTGACTGATATGATTTCATCAGGTTAATAGGGCAGTACAACACCTTTGTCTCTGCTTGATGTAAATAGTAATGTTACAGGCAGATTTCCTAACTTTTCTGAAACCATAGGCAGAGCAAGAGCTAAAGTGATGGTACCTTTCATTTTGAACTATCTACAGGTTTTGTCTGCAAATATAAGTAGAAGTTTACTGCTTCCTCCTCTCTGGGAGAATGATCTCCAAAGCCAACAGGTGCTGATGCTCTTTGTTGATGCACTTTCCATGCAACCAGGGCAGAAGCAGGAGGAGCTGCTGATTCATCTTTTACAGCTCATCTCAAGGCACCTACCAGAGATCACTGCCCTTGAGACGCCTCATGCTCCCATTTGTATTGATCAGTTGGCCCTGTGAAGATAAGACTGAACTTTGTAATTTTTTCATATAGGCTTGCCTTTCAAAAACTAGACATTAAAAAAAAAAAAAACCAAAACAGAACAAAAACAAACACCCAAAAAAAGTATTAATGGGCAAATTAAAAAAAAAATCTAAGACTCAAGGTACTTATGTAAAAAATAGAAAGAAAAGGGCTAAAAACTCTATGAATTCAATTCTAAACCATATTTAACTACTCCTATATATTTTAATGAAGACTAACAATGAGCTTAACCCATCACAGCTGAGACTAGAACACTGATGATGCACTGAAGGTGGACTGTAGTCATCTTTTCAATTTTACCCGCATATGTGGATCTGAAACCAGATGTGGGAGCTGCTGACTCTGCTAACCCTGTTGAGGGCAGCCCTCTGTGCGTTCGATCATATCCCTTCCCAAACAGGTCTGAGCTGCCACCACTTGCAGCATAGAACAGGACAGTATCTCAAAAAAAATTCTGATTTTACTTAAGGTCCTTAGCTATAAACTCTGCCACTCAGCAGCTGCTGTACAGAGAGCTGAACTCCAACAGAGAGGGCGGGGAGGGAACTTGCAAGGTAAGAAGAGTGCAAGAAGCACTTGAAGGCAGCAGCTGACACAGATATCCAAAGGCATTTCCATGAAACAGAACCTCTACGATGGCAGTGCTCAAACTCTGCATTCAACACCACCAGGAATCTTGTCCTCCCGATTCCCTCCACCAGCACGACTGAATGCTCTGTCTGACCTGCATCCACTACAGCTTGCCTTGGATTCTTTGAAAGCATTACACTTGACGACACCTCTGTCACGTTTTCAGAATACATTGTGGCTCTCGAGGAATCCATTCGGCGCAGGTGGGTCGGGCTGCAGCTGCAGGGTGAGCTCTGGGAGGGGGGTGAGCCAAGAGGCCGTGAATTGCCACCCTTTGGATAAAAAAGGGCACCTGTGGCTCAGCCAGGTGAGTGGCACGCAGAGACACGGCAGGAGCTGAGAACCACAGACTTTCCTGGAGTTAGGACAGTGAGGGGATAAAAGCCCGAGAGTTCCGAGTCCCTCTTCAGAGGCACCTGCTAGGCCTGGTATTTTTTTTTTTTATTTAGTTATTGCACCAGAATTAAATTGATTGAAGTATCTGGATATCTGAGACTCTGCTGCAGGAAACCTGGTAAGGAAAGATGGTCTGGCTGTGAGTGTGGGGTGTGTAGGGAGCCAGATGGGGACTTGTCAGGTCACTGGAGCCACCACTGTGACTTTTGTCCCAGCAGTGACAGCCTGGCATGGTGCGAGGGTGGCTGCCAGAGTGGCTCCTGGGTGGTGGCACAGGGAAGGGCCCCTAGCAGTGATATTGCACTGTGTCCAAGAATCCACGAAATGAGAGGTAAAGAGGTGCTGCAGTATGACACACTTTGCCACAACCAAGACAAATTATGAGCTGTTGTGGAAGTTTAGAGAATGTTATTTCCCATTGTCTGTGTCTGAACCCAAAATTAAAGCCACTGCCTTTTTTATACAAGTCAATCACATTTGAGACTTGCTTAGTGGTTTCAGGTGTTGAGGGGTTTTTGTTTGTTTCCTTCTCCCCCTCCTTCCCCCTTTCATTAATGAAGAATAACTCCTGTAGCTTAATACCTTGTACACTACCTTTCAAAGTAACAGCCTTGAATGATTTTTTTTTTTTTTATGGTCAAGAAATAAGGCTTTGAAAGCAAGGGTCGACAGTGTAGAAGTAAATCCCTGCAACATAGCATCAGCAGCAATCTGAGCCATAAGTGACCTTCAATTGAACTTCCATTGACATCAAATTCTTCTTCTAGAGGACAAGGACAGTACATGGCCTTGTAATCATTAGTCTGAAATAAGTTCACCTTTGCTGCAAGATTTTATACACTAACACTCAAAATAAACAAGTGCTATTGCTTTGAAGAGTACAAGATTTTAGGAAGGTGTATTTGATAAAGTGTGCAGTGAAAAAACAATAAGTTTCTTGGATTTTATTTCCTTTTTGCTTTCTTGTTTTTTTGGTGACAAATTATGAAAGAAGGATTTCAGATTAATAATTGTATTTGATCTTGATGTGTTTACTTTATTCCAGAAAAAATTACCAAACTGGTGCCTCTCCTTGTTCTACATCGATGTTTAAAATAATTCCATGTGAATTGTTGCCTGCTTATATGTTTAAATATAATTATGTTTTCTCTTTGCATCCTCAGTTGAAGTAATAAAATTCTAGCTTCTCTTTTTAATCTAAGGATGAAAAATCATTGCCTTCAGATATGGGAGAGCTTTTGAAGCGGGAAGCAGTGTTCTTACTGAACACTGGTTTTGATAATTCAGTGAGATGGAGTTCTGACAGACTCTTGAACTTCTTAAGCCACGTGTTTCTGAAGTTGCAGTGATAGAGGCAGAGATGGGAGGGATACAGTACTTCACCCATTGTAGAAAAACACATAGAGCTGGGGCAGAACTCGTGTCTGAATCACCTGGTTCTTCCTCTCCTAGGCTTATTACTTTGTATAGGACTAAAGCACAAATACAAAATAGAGCCCATCTTGATTTTAAAGTGACCAAGAAAGAATTTACAGCTTTTACTAGAAGACAGTTTCAAATTTGAAGGCACAACACATTTGAACTTTTATACTAATCCAACTTAAATTTATCAAGATTCAACTTCCAAGTCTCACCTCTGGATTTACTCTTTTCCAAATTCCATCCACATTACATGGATTGCTTTCCCTTTTTCCAACAGTATACCATTCCCTCTACACAAATTAAGATGGTCACAGCCTAACCACTGATCCAAGCCAGTCTACACAACAGTTTTGTTATTGTTCTTCACCACTCTGCTACCTTCAAAGGTATTAAATTGCACAAAAGAGATGTGGGTCACCCCCAGAACCCCATCCTCAATCACAGCTGATTGCTTGGTCGGTAACTTATTCTGCTCTTTCAGTTCATTCAGTGTTAAGTGAATTTTAAATTCACTGTACACCAACAGCAAAACAAAACAATTGTGTAAGTATTCAATTTATTGCAACAATAAGCAAATTTGCTGGGTTTTTTTTTCTCTGAGCCGCAGGATTTACCACTTTTCTTTCAGAGCATCAGTTGCTTGAGATTCAAGAGGTTCAAACAACCTTGAATAAGCATCCAGGATTGTTTTTTGGAAAGTTGTTAGGCAGACACCTGCACCAGAGCCACACAGACAGTTCCATACAGGATTTTGACTCTTTTGCGTCTGATACTTTCAGTTCTTTATGTAGCTCAATGGGTCACTCTGCTCCTTTGTGGTTTGCAGAGGACAGACTGGAACCAGAGAAGTTCTTGGCCCAGTTACAGCTCAGGTGTTTCTATCCCTTGGAGACTCTACCAAACTACTTCTTCTTTGGTTAAGGAGTCAAGTGCATCCATCACAGAGAGGAAATGGCCCCAGGCTGGGGCAAGGGAGGTTTAGGTTGCATATTAGAAAAAACATCTTCATTGAAAGAGCTCTCAAACATTGAATATGCTGTCCAGGGAAGTGGTTGAGTCACCCTCTCTGGACGTATTTAAAAAGCACGTGGATGTGGCAGCTGGGGCCATGGATTAGCAGCGACTTGACAGTGCTTGGTTAACAGTTGAACTTGATGCTTTTAAAGGGTCTTTTCCAACAGAAATTATTCTATTTCTAAATTTATTATGATTTCTAAGGAAACTGCCCAGTCTGGAAAAATATTTGGTTTGAATATGCAGAAGGAGACATTCTTTTCTGGGGTATCAGCAGAAATTTCTATGATTCTTAATTAACTTCAGCATTTAAGTGGTAGGTTTTAATTTAACTGAAGTGTTTCAATGCTTCCCAAACTTATTTTTTTTTACTAACCTTGCTTTTGAATGCAATTCATATAAACTTAGTAAAATCTTCACGAGGGACTGAAGCTATTTCAGGGTTCACAGATAGGACAACATTTAGCAGAGTTTTCTTGCCTCAGCATTTGCTATATGAATACCAATGAGAAAAAGACAACATTTTGCTTTCTCCTTGAACTCTGACTGCTAACTAGATGTGGATTGCTTTGATACCAGGATCTTCCTCTTTTAATACAATCATATGTGTGGGGAGTGTATTAAAATAATAATACAAAAAATTACTATGTTGTCCTGATCCATGGTCATGTCTCCTGGCATTTCGTGACTCAGTAGCTGTGGAATAAATTATCTGCAGTGAACTGCCTTACTTGCTGAAGAATGTGTGGGAGGGGGGAGAAATTAGCATATATTGTTACTTTATACAGTGCTAAGCCTGAATTTCAAATAGATGATAGTGTATTCATTTTTTTCCCCTCTAAACTGGTATTCCTCCTAGACAGCAATGCCATTGTTTGTAAATGATGTCACCTAACAAATCATGTGGGTGCTTCATTCAGTAAAAGAGCAGTCTAGGAGCCACAGACAGATTATTAGGACAGGCTCAAATGCTTAGCATATAGTTATTGCCAGGAGAACATACAGCTCTGAGCATGGTGCTGATGAGATGATTAGTCATGTTGTGCAGACCAGATATTTTTATAGCTAAATCACTGCCTGTTCAAAGGTGTTGATTTTTTTTTTTCTTTTTAATATGAGAAGCAGTAACAGTAAAAGATGGTGCTTAGAATCAATGTTGTCTTTCTCACATGAATTCATTTATCTGTCCTTCTTTATTTCCCTCCTCAGCCACTGTTTTACAGTTTAATTTGTCTTGTTCTGTTATTTGCACCCCAATGAGACAGAGATGCAATGAAAACATGATTTATTGCTGAAGATAAACATGAGCTAGGAAAAGATTTTAGGCCATCATGAAAGGGAAAACTTAGAGATAAAATGTTTGAGGTGCCACTGCCATGATTCACGTTAGGGCAGTAGCTCAGCATAGATGGGCCTTTTGCAATTTTGGGTTTTTTTTTTTTAAATCAAAGTAAGACATAATGGCCTTTCTGAAGAACTTTTGCTCTAATTGAAATAAGAATGGGTGAGAAAATGGGATAGCCCCATTTCACAGATAAGGAACTGAGAACAAAGAGAAACCAGTGCTTGATTCAGTGCCTGCATGAGCATGTGTTTGCTTTCAGACTGACTAGCTCCATTTCAATTCACCCCTGCATTGAGTGACTTTTCACCAGCTGAGGATCCAGCCCAAGAAGTTCTTCTTGTATCAGTTTGTCTAGTCCATGAAGAATACCACCCTCCTTCAGCTGCTTTTTTGCTATGTTAATGGAATACTGTAGATTTTAAACATAGAACTGGGTTTTTATCAGTCTGCCATATGTTTTCCATAGATAACTGCATGGTCTAATTGGTTTGATTCAAACTACTGACATCAATATGCAAATCTGGTTGAATGGAATGTGTTTATGCTGCAGCTTCCTTCTGAACCATTGATTGAAATATGAGTGCTTAAAATAGATCTGTGGGGAATATTTAAGTAGTTTGCAGTTGTACACATTCTGTCTTGCCCGTGCTGAGCCCTGTGAAAGAAATAAGGAAAAAGGACTGGTCAACTTCTCTTCCCTAACCTCGCCCAATATGTTTTAGAGCATCTTCATGCTTGCAAGCTTTTTAAAATTGAGTTAGAGCAGAAATGGCATGTTTAGAAAGGTGTGTCTATATGCTTATGTGAGTCTAAAGCTATGTTGTGCTAGCTCTGGAGAGATATTAGTGGAGCACAGACCTTTCTGACACTTTTAAAGTATTAGTTACCTTTCCTTTTAATATTGCATGGTTATGGGGTTGTAATGGATGTCTCTGTCTGGTTTTCTCTCTGTACTCTTTGCCTCTGTCCTTTCTTTCACCATCCTTCCCCAGCCTGTTAAGGCCAGATACCAGGTGGGCCATGCCATCATACCAATTATTTCCACTGGAAGGGCTGCCAGTACAATCTTTTACTGTTTGTTTTCTATTACCACAAAAAATCACATTTCTGTGCAGGAGTCAAAAAATATTTATGCTTGCATCTCTGGATTGCTACAAAAATATGCAGGCTCAGTATGTAATCATAAGTGACTACAAAATTTCCAGTCTTACTGGAAGGTGCCTGAATTTAAACAAAATCGTTTTGTAGGGAAGCAAAAATATGCACATGCTAAGCAAAATTTGAAATACATTAACTCAATTTTTAGAAGTTTCCCTGGCAGGTTTGTGTGATTTGGTAACAAAACAGCTGCACTCTGATTTCTGACTTTATTCAAGCAACAGTCATTATAAACAAGTAAAAGAATTTCTTGTATACAATAAAATATAGATTTTATTTATCACCTTTAGTATTTCACATCATATAACCATGTTTTCTGATAGCAACTCAGTATCATTATATTAAATAGGTTGTTACTAGCATGAATCATATATTGATTTCTTGACTCAGTTCTTTTTATTAAGTGAAGAAGCCCATGCCTTCAAGAACCACATTACTGCCATAATAAGAATCTTTCATATCCTCACCAAATAACAAATTGACAATACACAAAGTAGTGAGCACATTTGTGGCTATTTCAAGCCCCTTAAAAGCTGCTGATATTTTTAAGTACCAGTTTTGAAGGATAAGCTATTGGAGGAGAATCTCAGCTGTTCTTTCAAGAAAGGGGAAAAAGGGATTTTAATAGTGAAAAAGGCGTGCAAAACATAATTCCTAAAGCCCAGGCCATCAAATCATGGATTAAACCTGTCGCACGCAGACACAAAGGAACACACAGACGCCAGTCAGGTGAAAGAGAGAAATGAGCAGAGCTCTGACCCCGAAGGGGGCCGCTTCTTTATTTTATGCACTTTTAGAAAACCTCATGGATTGGAGGGTGACATTACCACCCCTCAACCACATAGGTCAAAGGAGAAATCCATCAAACTTCTCCGCCTTAGGAGAAAGAATGAAAACATCTCAGGCTGGTTAGAATAACATGGCTTATGTTTACAGAAAGTGCGTGAGAATTCTAACTACAGAATTAAAAACATTGAAGAACTGTGAAAAGCAAGGCAACATAAACCAGTCAAGTAAATGGGCAGCAAACAGGATTGTAGAACCCTGCCTAAATACTCTTTATAAAGGTGTCTTCTGCTTGGAGCCTGTTCAAGCACTCCTTTTCACAGCTGCCAGAGACAGGGGGGATAGATCATCGTCCTAAATTGTGAAAAATCATGTAATATTGAGTTCAGTCTTTTATTGCAGCTTTACAATGTTGGGGGTTTTATGCTAATCATGAAAATGGAAGGAAAAAAAAGGCCATAGCTTCATGGAAGACATTGAGAAGGCAACCAGTCACTTCCAAGAGGGACAGGATTTTATTTCTGCTAATTTCATTCTTTCTTCATGTTCCTGTTATTCAGATTGAGTCACTGATGAAGAGTAGGCTCCATGAGAAGGGCCATTGAGGCTGCTGGGACTTAGTCTGAGTAAACTGACCAGCACAGGTGTTCTGGTGATGCCTTAGGTTTTAACTGTTATATTTTTCAAATTCTGTGTTCCCAGTGTGTGACTCTGAGCTGCCTTGCAGCCTGTCAGCTGCTGCTCTCTCATGCTCACACAGACATAACAAAGCCTCTCCAGGCCTGCTCTGCAAGGACACCCAGCCCGTCCCAGGCCCAAAATGTGTAACCCAGCACCTTGAGAAGGGGGACGAGCTGAGGGGCAGTTCCATCATTAGCTAAAGTTTAATTGGCCAATTTATGCTGATCTGCAAATGGACCAAACCTATAACAGTGTGAAGAACTCGTGACTTGTCGTCCATCTCGGGTGCAGCCTTTGGCCTGCCCAGGGTGTGCCTCTGAAGGCCTTTCCAATAAATATCCACCTTTATTCCCTTACCCTGCCTAGTCTCTGTTTCCAGGCTGGCCTCTTTAGGCATCACTGGAGGGCAGAAGTCTCTCTGATGCAAACAGCAAACTCATTCTTCTATCTGGCTTTCGCTGCCAGCGTCGGGGTGAATTCCAGGAGCTGAGTTGCTTTCCCGGTGGGAATACTCAGCTATCTTCATTCAGCAAGACGTTTGTGCTCTTAACTCTTAAACTGCAGCTAGCACTGTTCAGCTGGGTTACTCCTCCACTGCCTGTAAATACAGTAGCAGAAAAAGAAAATTAGATTGAAAATTCCATGAAGCTGTGCCAGAAGTTACATTAAGAGGTGATACAAAGGAAGAATGAATGGCAAATACCTTATTAGACCCAGCTGGGCTTCAGACAAGGTAAAACTACTTCCTGTATTTGCTATAAAGTATGGAACTATTTGCTTATGCAGCTGCCTCTCTATAGGTGGATCCATTGGTGCACAGAGTCACTTAATTGGGGATAACTTCTAAGATTACTGTTCAGAGAGAGCTCTCTGAAATCTGAGGGGAAATGAAGACGGTTCTACAGGAAATAGCATAGCAGCATACTGAATTTTGGAAAAGTTTTATAGGGCTGCTACAAAATGTTTTTTGGCTGAAAGACTTTGTAATGAGATTAACATTTACAATTCTCCTCCAGACTGTTCCTGAATGACAATGTGCAGCTGTGGTTCAAGATGTTTACAGAAATAAGCACCATTTTCAGGGTACAAATGTGTAGTACAATTATTTGTATAGGGAAAAAAATAGATTTAAACATACACATATACAAAAAGTTGTATCAATACCAAATTTCTGATGAATTATTGTCCCCCTAGTGTAAAAGTGAGTAGGCCTTAATCTAGTGAGCATGTATTCACTCGCTTATATGTGTTCCTTTGGGTCACTGTATTGGATTTGAATGTGCTGCCTTACACTGCAGCTTTCTCTGATGACAACATCTTGGCTCAAAAAGGATAAAAAACCCTATTGATCACTTCTCACATCAAGTGGAAAAGAGCAATATTATGAGACTTAGGATAAGAGAGTGATTTCATCACCAAAAGTAGCTGTTTGAAAATTTTTGTAAAATTGAAATTGGGAGGAATAAATTGACCTGTGTGATTGTGGGTAAAAGGTCAAAAAACTTCAATATATCTACTAGTTCTTTGGAGGAAAGTACATATAGCTTTATGACTGTGCTTTCAGCTTCCTAATTTCAGGGTGCAGGAAGCTGTAATTTGCAGGCTTGTTGGAGGATCTCAATGTGGGTATAAGACAAACATCTATAAGAAAAATTGGCTTCCTCATGTTATTTTCCAAACACTTGACATCTTTCAGCAATGCAGCTTCCTTTTCCAGAGACAAGGCACAGCTCTGCAGAATACCCAGCAATCTCCTTTAAAGTTAGCTTTGTCTTTATGAAATTTGGAATCTGATTCTCAGCAATAATTGTGCATTAATTAGTAACATTACTGAGAAAATATGCTCCAACTCATGCAAGGAAAAACTTCTTTAAATTGAAAAGCACAGCATATTTGCAGATAGATTATAAATCTGAGAAAGGGTTTTAGATTCAGAATTAACATTTTAAGGTCGCATGCAGACTAATCCTTCAGATAACATCCAAAATTGCTACATAACTAGCATATCAAAGCTAATATGTTTCTTCCCTACTGTAGATCCCTTGCCTTGCCATAAATTTCTATCAGGAACTCAGTCCTGAAGAGAAAAATTGGTTTGTTTTAATTTGCACTTGTAAAAATGTCTCTGTATGTATATATGTATATTTCTGTGTGTGTGTACACACACACACACATATATATATATATATATAAAACCATTTCCTGCATTGTCTCTTTGTTAATATCTGTGTTCATGCTTCTACATAAAGACCAGTGCTGTGAGCTGGGTCACAAGGCTGATTAACCAGTAAAAGCAGCTAAGTTTTCAGAACTGTACTCACAAATCTAGATTTGCAGGCTCAGTTGCTACATTTTAGTTGATTGCAACATGTCCTTATAAATATTTGTATGAAATTCTGACAGTGTATATTTTTCTGGATAAAAATAGTTGCCTGCATTCTATAACGGATCCATGAGGGTAAGATAGAAAGTGGGAAGAAAAAGATTATATGGGGGACTGAAAATGAAATTGGAATAATGCTGGTTTTGGTGGGGAGACCCTGCTGGGAGGACTGTGCAGATTTCTGGAGCAGATTTTAAGGGCCTGCTTTAGGAAAACACTTGCAGTCAGTTTTGCTTCTGAGTGCATGTGTCTCTCATGTACTGCACTCTGAATTACATGATTGGGAACAAGCATCTGGGTGAAATCTGGTTATTCATCTACCCCAGCATTTCTGAACACAACATTTATTAAAAAAGGCAAAACAAAATATATAAATTAGGGCCTTGAGCAGCAGTGTAAATAGAGATACAAAGAGACTTCTGAACACACTCAAATTCCTGGCATGACTCTGATAAGAAGCAAGCCATTAGGGACCAGAATTGTAATTTAACAAGTTTTTGTAGCGTGGCCAAGGAAAACGCTGCATAACCATCCTTACAGACTCTTCAGCCAAGTCCAGCTCAATGAGTTGACGGTGTTCTAATACTTAAAAGACAGTAAATTAATGAATATATTTTGCCTGTCTAGTACAGATGGACACATTCTAACAGTATAATGATGTTAACTGGGCCCAAAGATGGGAGGTTTTGTTAAAAGTTCTTGGTCTGCTTTGACCAGGCTGACCACTGGAAGAAGCACTGAGCCAGTAAACCAAGTCCCACATGCTAAACCAAATAAACGAAGACTTATTTGTATTGTCAGGGTATTTTTTCCATCTGAGGAAAAATGTTTTTTATTTTATTTCCACATAAAAGAAATATTTATTTATTTATAAATAATTGTTTATTTTACATATTAAAAAAAATAAGATTGTGGGGGAACTTATGCTGGTGTGCCCTTTCACATAAAAATATTTTGTTAATGTCATTTACCAAAGGTGCTGGCATACTATCAAAATTTTTCCTATCAAACTATCAACTGGATTGAATTACTCTGTATGCACTTGAGAGATTTTTAACCCATTGTTGACCCAAAACATTGCTGGACCTGGCCTACATACTTTTTTTTAATGTAAAATATTAGCTATAGAGTTTTTGGGGGGTTTATTTTGTTTTGCTTTGTTGATAAATTACTAGGGAGGAGCTGTTGATTGTTGTATGGGACGGGATGTGCTGTGCCTGCTCCAGTCATGCTTCCCGGAGTTACGGATCCAAGGGGCTGCTCCTGTCCGTCCCAGCTCAGAGCACCTGTGGGCATCCGCCCCTCTGAGCACCTTGCTCACAAATTCCCAGGAGCTGGTGCTCAGTGTGGTCTTGTGCTGGGGGTTATGGATCTATCAACACCTGTGCACAGCAAAGCGCTTCCTCGGTACGTTGGGGTATGAGAAAAACACGGGAGCGGCTGAGCAGCTCATCCAGCCCATCCCTGCTGCAGGGGAAATGGTGTTTAGAGGGTTTGGGCTTCTTCAGTGGGAGTTTATCTAAACTTTAGCACTTCAGGTTACTTAAACTTTCATACTTTTTTTTCAAGAGGCCTTTTTGTATTGTTCCATGCTTCTGGAGTTCTGCTAAATACATGGGGAGAGGAATGGAAATTTTACCGCAGCTCTTATCTGAGGCATTATTAGAGAAAACACTTGTCTGATGGGTAAGTGCAGTGTTTACCTTTGCTTTTGATATAATAGGATTCTAAAAAGCAAACAGGAGGAAGAACTGCTCACTTGAGTAGAAGGAGGAGAAGGAAACAGGGATTTGGAGCTTTTTGTGTCCCAAAGCCTTGGCTCCGTGCTTAACTGTAATGTATTCACCATGCACTGTTGTGGAGATCAGATTCAGCTGCAGCTGTTAGAGCTGACAAACACTTCACTTTAACATTCATGCTGCTGCTTTTGAGTTCTGTCTGCATCAGAACATTATAAACAAACAGTTCTTGGGGCACAGCTTGATCGGAACATGAAAATGTGAATTTAATTAGGCCAGTTGTAAAAGTAACTGGCTTCCAAACATTTAATAAAAGAGATTGGACCTTCATTACCAGACCACTGATAAATAAAGGTGAAAGCACTGCCACCTGTTAGGCACACAGACAGTAAAAACACCTCTTCAAAGCAATGCTTTCTGTGATGTTATGTCCCTGACAAACACATTTTTATGAGCCTGGTCACCTTCACAAAAAACTGAACTGGTTTGTAGGTAAAATCTCTCTATTTGCCATTGTATTGTTCAGTTTTTCAATATTTTGCCAGTAGCTCTAAGAATTAATTTCTTGAGCAACTCTATAATTATCATGATTCCTGACCTGAGAAGAATGCTGAAAAGTATTAACATCAGTTAGTCAGTAAACAGTACATGGTTTCATTTTATGATGGTATTCTTAGCTCCTATGAAGACAAGAAAGGAAAAAAATGAATTCTTAGCATGAGGCTTCTTTCAGAGTTATCAATGTACCTCTTTATATAATGCTATCAGATCATAATAATTATTTAAAGTAAATTTATTTCACACCTTTTGTAAAAGCAGAAATGAAGAAAAAAATACTAAGAGAACTACTAAACCATGATACATTTTCTCCCAGATATCCCCAGCACTGCAAATTTCATAGGCAATGTTACTCATAAAAATTTATTTTCCTGGTGTAATTACACTGAATAACTCTTTTGATCCTGTGATCCTGCACTGATTTGTCTGAGTGATTTTTCCAGTCATTTCTTTACTTTTTTCAAATTTGTAATGCTGTGCTCTTCTCCCTGCCAACAAATTATAATTTTCACGTCGAAAGGGAATTTTTTATTTCCATAGCACCAACTTCCTGCACAGAGAGTTGTGGCTTTCTAGGAATTGGAAATGACTTCATAAAATCTTATCCTGTCCTGACCTTTCTTCCAAAACCGAAGCACTGAATCTACTGCCTGGTCTGACTTCAAAAGAACACTTAGTGTTCTTAAACTAGAATTACACAGGGGTCTATAAAAGTGAGATTAAATGGGAAAGGAACTAAAAACTCTTTTGTTCCACTGGCGGAGGGAGAATGGGTTTTTTGTTAGTTTGTTCATTCTCATCGCTGCTGCATGAACTTGAATCGTGAGTCAAAAAGTTTCAGGGCTGTGTATTTTTTTTTTTGTGTGAGTGTGTTAGAAAATGAAAATTTCATAAAATTGTTGTCTACAAAAATGTTCTAGGGTCCTGTTTGGGAAAAACAGGATGGGATGGATGAGAAGTGCAGCTCAGTTTCATGCACAAGAAGGAAACATCGACAACCAAAGCACAAAACCAAAAACCCCAAACAGCTTTTATGATAATAGTAGATTTTCAGTGAACTGCAAAACCTTTCATATTAATACATGGCATTATGCAAATCGACTTCCTCTTCTTTGAGCAACCAACACAGTCTGGTCTGCTGGGAAAGGCTGAAAAGGCTCCCAAGGCAATGGTAAACATTACTGGAATCATATTACGAAAGATCTAGGACTTAAAGTCTTGTTTTCTGTGCTCCTGTGAAGTGTTATCTCTGACTGTGCTTCAAGCCAGAGCTGCATTAAAGATGCAACACGGAGATGCAGCAGACTTCAATGAATTCTGTAAGGAAAGTGAACAGGGAACAGAGTTGTCGCATACAGGAATTTAATTGGTTGCCTCTAAAATTTTCAGACAGGAGATGCTTCTTCACACAACACTCAACTGTCACATGGAGAGCATTGCCATAGGAAGCCTTAGAAGCCAAAATTATAATTTCAAAGCAAGAGATGAGACAGATGAGTGGAGGCTAAATCATTTAGAAGCTACAAACTAAGTTAGCCCAGGTACAACCTCCAGTTGCAGATGTCCCTAAAATTAAAGTTTGTCATCTGAAATTAAGGACCACTTTACTCATGCATCTTTTGCGTTCCCCTGAATTGACATTGTGTTAGACACAAAACTGAACAAAAATTTTCCTCTTCTAGCACAGTTGTGCTCTTCAATGTAAATATTTCCGTGCTGTTTCTATACCATTCATGGACTCATAGACTTGAAAAGGTTTAAGTTGAAAAAGACCTCTGAGTTCATCAAGTCCAGCCTCTAAGCCAGCAGTGCCAAGTCCACCACTAGGCCACGTCACCAAGCACCACTTCTGTAATGCTGAGAAAGCCAAATTATTGCAGCGCCATAATAAAATGCATTCAAAAATATATAGTTAGATTAAGGCAAGTAATTGGACATTTTCTTTGGATACCAAAGTGAAGGAGCACTTTAGAAGTTTAATTACACCACAAATCAAATTATAAATCCGTATTTATTCCAGTGCCTAGAAGTTTTTCCAAACATTGACATATGTACTTCAGATGTGAGTTTTCAAGCCTGGCATGACCTGTTGTGTACCTTTGTGGTGTAATGCAGTTCACTTTGCTGTTTCAGAGAAAAGTAATTCTGTACTGGCTACAGCTGCTATTAGGAATGCAACCACCTTTTTCAGTTATTTCATTGCCTTGCCTCAGATACTCAGAGATGCACGGGTCTCCCCAGATGTTTTGAAGACTAATCAGTGTTTGCAAAGCTATTTAAAGACAAGAATTGCTGTTTCCATGGTAGTAAATATGGTCAATGAATGTTTGTGTTGCTTTTATTTTGCAATTTTTGAATTAGAGGTAAGGCATCAAGACATATCGTTGGTCAGTAATCCCACGAGCTGCGGCTTTCAGCTCTGAGAACCTATCCTGACTTCTTGAACTTTACTATTTCAGGATAAAAGCCTTTTAATTTTATTCATGATTTTAATGCCTAATAGCTTTATACAAATTTTAATTTTGACCAACAAGAAAATTGCAATTAACTTGGAAAGGAAGTATTAGTTGAGTCAGAGCTGAAATTAGCATTTTTCTTTAGGGCCAGTAACCCTCTGAACATTGTCCAGTGATGCAACAAGTCAGAGAGAGCACTCACTGCAATCCCACATTGTAATCATCACAGGAGACACTAACAGATTCTCCCTGCTAATATCAATAGAGATTGTGATTTTCTGTTATAAAGCACAAACCCAGAGTTTGAAACCATGGGGTGGAAAGGTGCAGGAGGAATAAGAAAAGGAAGACTTTTCCTGGTTCTGCACATGTCTGAATAGGGAAGGCATGGTCTAGTTGCAATAAAGAGAAATAGGCATGTTTTAATTGCAACACTTAGCTGCAGGCTGCAGCTGTGATTGCATCAGTAACATGAAAAGAGCATAAATTGGCATGCACTTTTCCAAAATAATTTAAGGTATGGAGAACCTGGTCTGTCACCTGCCAGTCTCAGTGTGAATCTAATTTATAATGACAGACCATATCCATCCCCACTCACTATGTCATTTTTTTAATTGCTGTCTTTGTTCAGTCTCAGCATTTGGCTGTCACATCTTTAAGAAAAATGGTCCAACTGTTTTGCCATTTGCTCTAAGAAATAAGTTACTCTCAGCATATGGTGGCTTTCACAAACAATATGCTTTCAGTCTTCTGAGCTTTGGATTTCTCCACAGAAAATTGGTAAAGCAAGTGTGAGATCAACTAAAAATGCTTCTGTCCATATCAGCAGCGCCTGCAAAAACAACTTCTGCACAGGAGCTTGCTAAGGAGAAGGATTTAATGTGCATCCTGCTCCACAGGATCTTGCTAAGGAGAAGGATTTAATGTGCATCCTGCTCCAAGTGAACTTACTATAGTGAAGCAGCACAGAAATGAGAACGGCTGTACTGAAAGGCAACACTCAGGAATGAAGAGATGTCACCTCCCAAACCTGTCCAGTCCCTCTGGATGGTGTCTGTTATATATGTTTGTATAACTTGGCTTTTGCATAATTAAGTGTTTAGTAGTTGAATTCAAAAATTTTACAGTTGTTAATGTTAATGAAAGAATTAATAAGAGTTCAACCTGTTTACTTGTTGAATACTTGTTTTCTAGAAAGTTCTGTATTGTCCGTTAGTAGACTGTTATCATCAAAAGTTAATTAGAATTGAATAAGTTGTATTTTTGTTAAGAGAATTGTTTGTCCTGTTCAACAAAGACCTCAGAAAACCTGTGTTCCTAAAGGACAAAACCCCTCACCCCACAGCTAGGATGCTATTCTTAGTAACTGACTGTTGGCCCACAACTAAGCTCCAGGACAACCTGGAATACTAATGAGGACATTTTCCCGCCTTTAAAAAGGATGACTTCACCCCCTTGACAACCAGCGAGCCATTGGAGGATGGACATTACTTAATCCCAGGACTATCCAGTCATTGTACACTATGGAGGTGGGACTGTGGGCGGACCAAAGAGGAGCTACAGGGGTATAAAACCCCCAGGCAGGCTGACGAGATCTGTTCTTCTCTTGGTTTAGCCACTGGAAGAGCCTGGACCTGAGGCAAAGGGTCTTTTATCTCTGTTGAAAGACACTATAAATCGATTTTTTTGCTCAGGATTGGCCTGAGCAACCCCAGCGCTGCAAACTTCTGCCCTGGGTTTTATACCTTTTTGGTTCCAAGCGTCTCCTATCCCTGCGTTCCTGGGTTTTGTTTCCAAGTTGAGAAATCTCGACCTGTTATTTTTCTAAGTCAATTTTCTTCCAATAAATCATTTTTCTTTTCATTTTTAACTAAGAATTGTCCTCATTTTTAACAGTGTCCCTTCCCTCCAGGGGGACTGCACCACACGGCTCGGTGCTGTTGGCAAACGTGCTGAGGGTGCCTTCGATCCCACTGCCCGCGGCACCAACAAAGACAGTAAACAGAGCCAGTCCCAATTTCATGGTGACTGCTGCCAAGGTTGTGTCCAAAATATTCTGAAGAGTTTCACAATGTAAGCGTCCATAAAGGAATATCTTCCTGTTACCCAAAGCTCCGCACTGACTTCATCCAATGCACTTTAGTCCTTGTGTTACAAGTGCCAGTAAATTTTCTGTGTCTGTAAGTCTGTACTTGAACATTTTTCAAGTCTGTTCCTCCTTAAGGGAAAAAACACTGAAAAGGGGAAAACAAAAACAGTTTGTTTTAATAATTTTAGGCACATTTTGCAACCTAATCACTAATCTATTTCCATCAAAGTAACTCAAAATATTATTTAGTAGGAATTACTTTGATTTTAACTGCTTCTGGTCTTTCTTGATGTGACACTCTTCAGTGTGACGTGGTGCTTTGCTTGAAAAACATCAGTAACAGTATTGGTTTTCCAGGCTGATAGGTTTTCTTCATAAATGTTAGCTCTGTTGTTTTCACGTTATGTAACTTATCAGCTTTTAATTTCCTTTGGTTTGGTAAATTTTTTTTGTAACTTTTTGCTGTATATTTCTATCTATAATTTTATTTATGTTCAAATACTATTGTCTGACAATAATGATAGTAGAACATAAGTTTGTCTAGGCTTCACACAGTCCAATTTTTTGATAACTTATATTTGCCATTTTGCAATTCTAAGCAAACATTGATTTTTATACAGCAGGGTTTAGAAGTTTATTTTACACAGTCGCATGAAGTTTCATTTTAATTTTAACAAGCCAGAGAAAGAATAAGCTGGAAAACAAATGTAGTTCTCAGAGCATTCCTCTTGGAAAGAGTTTTATCTTAAGCAGTAAGTCTGACATTTCAAGGCATAGTGTGACATTTTTCATATAAGTATAGGAGTAAAGGGCCATGATTTGCTACCCTTCTGCTGCTTTCTCATTCAACCTTATTAATTTCAAAGGGGACATTTCTTGACTATGTTTCAACCAAAAAAATGTCTAATAGGGAAGGCTAAAAATTATGATAAAATGGAGATACAGGCAAATATATTATTTTAAGGAGGTACATTTCTTGTCAATTCAATGTTCAGTGAATATCTTCATAGAAATTCATAGACAGAAGCTAAATCAGAGAGAAACTGAATCTCATCTGAGAGGAACTCATCAGTGTTTAAAGTAAATTAGATAAAAATAATAACCAGTGTTCATACTAAAGCCTTGTGTCTGTGTTTAAATCAGTTCATATGTGGCAGGGAACAGAACTTTCTGAGAATGGATGAGTTTCCCATGTTTTCTTGTGGTGTGATTCTGGTGCCTTTTTCTGACATATTTATTTCCAATCCATATGAAAGAAAATATCTGATCAGAGATGTTATGTGAAGGTGAAAACTTGAGAGTGTTCTTTGACTAAGGAGTCCTTAGACATCAAATTCATCAGCTGTGGAACTGAATTTAACAAGAATGACCCAAGGAAAAATCATTGTGGCAGGAAGTTAAGTGGAAACCAGTTAGTGGCAGAAGTGAAAGGAGTTTTTTCGATAGCAGGGTGTGACAAGGTGACTGACAGCGTTATGAAGTGCCGTGCCACCTTCAGGGTATCACTGGGTGGACAGTCTTTTCCATCAACAGCTGTAAGGAACATAATCAATCAGGAGGAAGGGAAGTGTTTTTGTGTTTGCACTGAATCACTGTGTAAAATGGCTGTAGGGAACAAAGAATGTAATGACATGTCTGGGTTATAGAAGAGCATCTAGTAAAGCAAGAGTACAACAACCCTCACCCAAAAGCTTTTAAAGCACAAAACCAATCAAGTTAAAAGAATAATGTTTCAGCCTTGGTACCCTGGGCCTGCTCTCACTCTTGTTCCAGAAGAGATTTACAGCTGATTTCAGCCTCCTTGCTTAGTCATTCTCATGAAATATATTGTAAGCCTCGTCTCCCCCACTATAAGTCAGAGAAAACTCTTTTAGTCAGCAGGGCTTAGGTAAGAGGAAAGTTGACTGCACCAGGATTTTCTAATTGAAACTTGATGCTGTTCTTCTTCCATCTTTGACTGAGCGATAGTATTTGCTCCATGGTTCTGAAAAAGATTTAAAAGGAGGGCAGTGGTAACACTGGTCTTGCTTTAGCTTCAGACTTGTGAGAACTGAGAATAAAAGTGGGCAGACATCAATCAGGTTTGGGGAGGAAGAGTTCTGCAGGGGCACACACCACGGTAAGTAGACATCCTGAGCATGCTTCAGAAGAGGCAAAATCCAGTTGGAATGGAAGGCAAAAGGGTAAGTGAGTATGAAAAAAAATCCAAACCTCTGAGGATGCATGCTCAATGTCTGTTTTAATAGGAAATTTGAGAGACAGTTGTTATGTCAACAACCAGTTCAGGTGAATGAGCTCCCTCATAGCTCTGATCAAGGGCAGAGTGGGATTCCTACTGTGCTGTGTAAAACATATCTTTATTTTGCTCTTAGATGCACTAAATTCTTAATATCTTTGAATATCCTTGCAGAATTGCTCTCTGATGGGAAAGAGGCTCAATCCCTCTGCTCTTTGCACTGCATTTCTTCAGCTCATAGCTTGAGTTTTTCAGGCATAGAGGATAAATGGGGAGGATGTGTGGTGTGTTTTTGAGGGCATTAATTATGGAGGGAATTCCCAGCAGCCAGAGGAGAGCCATACACTGGAGAAGACTTGTTCTTCAGTGTTAATTTCTATTTTGGCCATGCATGTTCCAAAATATGCATTATTTGAGTTTGTAATGCCACATATATATTTTTACATAGGAAAAGACCAAATTTGAAGACCTTTTTCAGTTCTTGCCAGGAGCTCAAGGTGGTCTGACTGAATTTAAACTCACAGACAATTTGATCTAAATTTGTCTGAATTCAAGCTTTATCACACATTTCATTTCTTTGTCTTTGCTGATCAAAGCAGGACATTTGGTCTGTGAGCTTAATGTTACTGATTGCTGTGTTGTAAAGTGGTTTCATGTTCCTATGTTTTAGGGAGAATGACTTTATTACAGAAGCTGTTAGAAAAGCTACAGGAAAACGAGAAGCCATTTTAATAGAAATAGACAGAATGATGTATTTTCCTTTTGAAGGAGAAGTCTCATAGAAGCCATGGAGGCGATATACCTTACCAGTGGTATTTACAGTTAAATATAAAACATTCATTTATTTAAATCTGGAGACTACTAAAATGATGGTGAAATAAAGCTATGCTACCAGAGCTGCTCAGCATTTCTGTGGTCGGGTTTCAAAGTTGCATGACATCCTCTACCAATCTGTCAGCGTTGATGGTGATGTGTGTTTGGTTTTCCAAATATGCATGTGTACATTATAACCCACAAAACTGCATAGCAAAACCAGATAATTTTATACTCTGACCTGGTCTTCAAAATCTGTGAGCAGCTCACTGCACAGATCTGGTGCTTCATCTAGCCCCAAAGTATCTTTTAAGTGGGAAAAGTTTTATGGAGCCTTGGCAAATGCCTTAGTTCAGACATTGGACTGTGATATCTGTTAAAATATAATGCTATTATATACCATTTATATGTTTTGTGACACATATTACTGGTGTTCCTCCTGGACTCACAAAATTATCTCTACCTTCTAAATCTGTCAATAACAGAACTGTAAATGGTAAATCATATTTGGTAATATAATTAGTAAGTTTTTAAGGGTTTGACATTTTCCATCTTCTGCTATTTAAATTGATTTTTATATAAAGCAATTAAGGACATCCTTTTTCCATTAAGGAAATTATATTTAACTTCTGTTGTGATAATGTATGTTATATATAGAAGAGAGAAGGTACATGAGTTTCACTTTTTTCCCCCAAGGTCATTCTCATTGCTGGTGGTGGTGGTGTAATTTTTCAGAATAAATATATTAATAGGTGGTGCTCTTAGCACAAAATCAATCAAGACTTCATATATAAATATTTCTTTTGACATAATTACTGTCATGAATGAGAAATTATTTTAACTCACTAAACATCTTTAGGCTTTTGACAGATTAATAAGCAGTATGGAAAGTGTCACCTGAAAGCTATAACGCGAGCACTTTACTTTCTTGTCTGAGATTATTGCTTATTGCTGGAGTTTTCCATGACACTTCATTAGGATGGTGGCAGACATAAATAAATATACACAACTATGATGAAGGGCTTTTGGATGTTTGCGCATTAGACATCGAGCTGTTTGGAACAGAGCAGTGTGAGAGTAGCAAAGAGATACTCTGGGCAAAGAGAAGATGAAAATAGCCCTGCTTGAGATGATTTTGTTTCCTGCAAAAATGCTTGAGGAACCAGCGTTTCTTATTTTTTCGTTGCTAATCTAAGTATTTCTTTTTACAAACCAGTGTTTAATTTGTATGTCTGTGCACATCACTCCAAAGCAAAGCACTGACATTGATTCCATAATGATTGCAATTAATTGCATACATTACTGGCAGTGTAACCTCCAACGGGGTTTTGTGCAAAAGTCCAAGGGAGATATTTTTGTCCTACAACTTAGTCAGAAATATAAGTGAGAACATAATTTCTTAAGATTTCTGCTCTGTGATTTGCTTCAGGAGAACAATGTTGAGGAACAGATTAAAATTATACTTTTATGAGTTTCCTAAATTTTAGATAACTCCATAGGCACTAACGGTGTCTGTAGCTGACTGTCTGACACATACACAGAATTGTTTTTCCCTGTCTCATTCCAGATTAAAATATTCCAGAGTATTCCTTAACACACATAGAAGAAAGTCCTAAACTCTATCATCTGAATTTGGCATAAAGCAGGAGAGGTTACCTAGGTGATCTCCAGAGATACATTTAAGCTTGAATTATATCAGAATTCTGTGATACATGATTAGTTTTAAAAGAAAGATATCTGTGTTTCTAAGAGATATTGCCCAATTCTCTCTCAACATGTTCTTATGGAGTAGTAAGCCAAGATTTAGTGAACATAACTGTTGCAGATCGGAGGTCAATGTGAACATTTTACCCTTTCACTTGACCTGAAGGAGATCTCTGTGCACTGCACTAGTGAGCACCCAAGAGCACCAGAAACTCTGTTAAGGGAGTGGGAGCTTGGGGAGTGGGAGTGTGTTTTGGTTTTTTCCTGTCTTACAGGTTTTTTTACTTTCTTTCTTTAATTTTCTGATTTCTTGTTATCTCAGAATTCACAAAATAAGCTTCTATCACACTGGGGTAGCTTTGGAGACTTGCTCTCAATGAAATTGTCTTTTTTCCAGTAAAAATAGTTTGCAAGGGACCTCATCAGAGTTTATTCTTGATGTTATTATAGTACTTTAATACATTCTGATACCGGGGGAAGTTTCATATTCTTGGAAGCAGCTTAGAAAACTTGTGACATGCTTTGTCCTGCCGCACCAGTTGTTATGATGCACATTTAATAAGAGATTCCATGGGAATACATGTTCATCAGTAGATGAAACTGCATGCAGAGTCGTAGCTCTTTTTAAAAACAAGGTTATGCTGGTAGTATGTAAAAAAATGTTTCACTGGTGTTCAGTTCCTCAGACTTCTGCACTAGGTACGCCAATCTTCACTCCATTAAGGTACGTTGCATAACTCTCCTGAGGAAAAAATATGATGAGCGTAATTTAAAATGCTCTGCTACTGCCATTGAACCCCGAATGGCTTATTCAGCACTCTTCTTTAAATGCTTTTGTGGTTTGATAGTGCACTTAGTTTTTTTAAAATATCTGTGGACAAGAGCATCCTCTTTGAAGACAGTCAGAATGTAATACTGGATTATCTTCTTGATAATAGTGCCACTGTCTCAATAATGCTCGTAGATGTTTTTCTTTATTCCTCTTAATTGATCCATTTTTTCATCCTTCTGCTCAACCACAGAGGCAGATGGAAGGCTGTTTTCTTTTTATGTGGTTATTCCACACTTGAGCCTCAGTTTTTTGGAGAGGGTTGGAATACCATCAACAATCTTCAGTTTTAGCAGTGTTAGTAAGAGTGTGTCTACATCTATGCTTCTTGTATTTTTTGAAGTAAAAAGAATATTTTGTTTAGGTCCCAGACCCCATCTCTTCTAATAATAGGATGGTGGCCTCAACTAGAAGGTAGGCATTAACTTGTTGCCATTGTGACTTTTTTTTTTTTAATAACAGGAATCAATTTAATTTATGGAATTCTTCTTTTTCTTTAAAGAAAAAAAGGTTTAGATGTTGCCTATTTATAGTTGACTTCTATGTTAGGCTTTAAACTTCAAAGCATTTCATAGAAACACACATTTCAGTTTGGTAAATTCAGCAAAGTGAAACTGGGCTTTTCAGCACATCGTGTCTGTGAATACCTATAGGATAATTAATTATGAAAATATCTTTGTGAACTAGGCAAGTCATTCTGATTCAGTATTGTAAGTGCTGTTTTTTAACAGGCCTGTGCTTTTCATTTCAAACTTGTCTACCCTGGGTGGTCAAAAAGACAAGATACAACTAAAGTTCATTTTGGGTAAAAGGAGATAAAACTGGAGATAAAAAGAAAACTGGGAAAAGATTTCTCTTTAACCACACAGTGTGCTATCAGTGTTGAACTCCACAATTTGAAGCTGTTAAGGGCAAAGAAATAGAGGCAAAATGTAAATGAGAAATATGTGTAAACGTAGCACTAAGAAAAATATAGAAATATTGTTAAATGTAGAGCTGTCAACCTTTAGAGACTTTTGAAAATGGATAAATGGAGGATGATGATAGTTTCAGGTCTGGTTGCTTGCTTTATTTTCTCTAGTGCTGGGTGCTGATGGAGAGGATGTAGGTAGGAAGGCCTTACTCAGTCTGGTGTGACAGTATTTCTGTTCTCAGCCAAAATCTTAGGCCAATAAATAGGTGGCCTGGTTTCAGAGGAATGAAATAACACAGTAAAGATTGAGGATAAGCACAGACAAGGATGTAATGTTCTTACTCAGGACAGGACCTAAGCTTGCATCTGCCCTGAAACGTCTAAATAGGACTCTTTGGTTCTTTATACCCTTCCAGGCTGGCAAACCATCAAGTGCTTTGCAGAACTGGTCTGAAAATACCTCAGCAGAATTGTTGTTGGACATGTGAAATTAGGTAGATAATTTAGTCAGGTAGGTTTGTTTATTTTTTTTACTGCTGCAGTTGTATCAGAGTTAAAACCTGTCTTCCCTCTATTTTCCCTGCTAAATCAGTAGGTTACATCCTTGCCTTGTGCATTCCCTGCACAATGTTTGATAACTGCATTAGTGAACAAATATAATGTAGGAGCAAAACTTATTGGGAAGAAGTAAAAACAAGATCTTGCATCTTGAAAAATGCAAAATATTTCAACTTAGTGTCTCATCATTCTCCATGAAGTTTGTTTTCTATTTTGAGTTCACAGAGCTCCTGTTCTGACTCTACAGATGAAGAATGATTGTTATAGATGGGTTTAATTTCATTGAGAGAGAAAGAGGTGCTGACTTCCTGCATTTTATTAGCATGTGGAACGCTGGGGAAAACATGTTTGTTAATTCACTTCAGCAGGGGAAACTTGAAAAATGTCAGGTACTTTGGGCTTTCTCTCTCCTACTATTGGCACTTTTCTCAAGAAGCTGCTACAGATTTTTCCAGACCTGCCTGTAGAAAAATAAACAAAACCAGAATTTACCTTCAATCCAATGGAATTTCAAAATATGTGAACCAAACACCTTTGCAGTTGTGTCATTTGGCTTTAGTACTTTCAGTTCTCCAGAAAATTGTCCCTATTTTTCCCCCCATTCTTGAAAGATAAAGGCTGCTGATAATTAAAATTAGTTTCATTATTAGTTTTTCTCTCCAAAATAAGTAGATGAAGTCTCATTTCCTTGGATCATTTGGTAGATGAAGATGAATGTCATTAATCTCCCTTTTAAAGTTTAATAATTCATTGATCTTTTAAATAAGTGTGGTTTAATGGCATAAGCTTCCAATATAATATGGTAAAATAAACAATTTGTGACTATTGGACTATCCAAACAAACAATTTTAAAGTCTGTGCAAGATATAGACTAAAGATTTTCATCCTATTGCAAAATCAAAGTAGTAATTACGATGGCCTAACTGGAGGAGGGGGTTTTCAGCTGTGTGAAGTTGCAGAGGTTTTTATTCATCTTAGTTCAGTGTCATGAAAATATGAAAGCAATTAACATTCTGTTTATTGAACAAGGCAAGTGAAGGAATTTATCCACTACATGGAGATCAGCTGAGGTACTTCCCTTTCAATGGGAAAGAGAGAGGAACAGGAGATTTACTAAAGGATTTAAATGCTCCTCTGTTTTCCTTGTTGTTTAGTTTATAAAATTCCTCTTTTCACTGGAACTGGACTTCTCTGCGGCATTCTCAATGACCATGAAGAGCCTCAAGTACTTTAGGTAAAGAACAAAACGCAACAAAAAAGGCCCCACATCCCAAGGTCAGATTTAACTTTTGATTCTGAAGACTAGAGATAGGTATAGGCCTTTTGTTTTCTGAGCTCTCGTTCTAAATATGATATAAATCAACTCTTTGGTGACCCAGATGGCCTGCAACTAATCACCATTTTCATTAGTGTGTATTAGTAAATTAACAGGTTCATTAGGCCCTGCTGGTGTCAGCTGCTACAAAGACAGGAAGGGAATTTTTTCTTTTTAAGTTGCAAGATGAAATTAACTTTTCTGTAGCCCATAAAATTGTCCTTTAATATTTATAAAAATGCCATACCTGACTAAATGAGCTCAAGGTCTAAATACTGTTGGGAACTACACAGCCTGCAGTGTCAGTGGGTATGGGAAATTACTGACTGAAACTGAAGCCTGCATAATGTCAGTGCTTGTTGTAAATTCCTCTGCTGGGTGCAGTGCTGAGAGCCTTTGGGTTTTTCCTCCTAGATTTTAACAGTATTGAACTAATTAAACAAACATTTTTCTTCACTTCTATTTCTGACGGACATGTAGAAATAATCCCAGTTAAGACACGAGAATCCTACTTTTGACAAGAGCTAAGCTAAATCTCTACACTGGAAAAACACTTCATCACTTTTTAGATATTTTCTTCCTTTACTCACCTCTCACAGTTTCAAAAGAAATTATTTAGTGGACACTGATAAGGTAGCCTAGTATGTCAGCGATAAGAGAAGAAAGAAGATAACAGTTTCCAAGATGTATTATCAGAAATCCAGGAAGCTATTAACATATTGAACAAAGATAAGCAGATAAATAACTTGTGGCAACCTCACAGACTGCTGGAATGATCTTCAAGTATTGATTTTGATGAAAGAGTCATTAATCCTTGCAAAATGCATCTTAAATTGTCTCATCTTTTAAGGAAGCTAATTCTGGCCTTGTGATCAATACCATTCCTCCTGTTGATTTCTCTGGACCAGAATGTCATACCAAATTTTTGTGAAATGCACAGTCTGAGAAGTCAAAAAATCCAGGCTTGCAGGAGAGATTGATGGTAACTAAGAACTTTGCAAGTACCACCAATGGCTAGTTTATTATGGTAGTCAAAATTAAACTGTGAAGTGTTTTCATAAATTATTAAATAGTATCACAGTTTAAGTAAGAATTTAATAATTTAATAATGTGCTTAAACTTCACATACTCTTACCTAAGTTTATTCATGTAATGCTGGATGTTTGACACTATGATTTAATGTTTGTCCCACAATAAAGAAAACACTGCAGTAATTAATACCTTGTCTCATTAGCCAAGACCTAACTCATTTGTGTAAGATATCTCTCATGTAATTCGAGAAATGTAGTGTGAGAAATTCAAATGTACTTCCACTTTTAAAAAGAACGAAGCTGTGGAAATTGGAGGGACGTGGATTTGACAGACGGACAGCTCGGTGGATAAGGAGTTGGCTGGATGGTGACACCCAAAGTTGTTGTTCATGGCTTGATGTCCCTTGTGGAACCTGGAGGCTCCTCAGGGGTTGTTAGTGGGGCAGCGGTGCTGTTTAACATCTTTATCTGCGTCACGGACAGTGGGATCCAGGGCACCCCTGGGAAGTTTGCTGATGGTACCAAGCTGTGTGAGTCAGTCACACACTGGAAGGAAGGGATGCCGTCCAGGGGGACCTCGACAGGCTGGAGAGCTGGGGGTGTGTGAACCTCGTGAAGGTCAAAAAGGGCAAGGGCAGGTGAGTTGGGGCAATCTTGAGCACAAACACAGGCTGGGTGAATCGAGAGTGAAATGAGAGCAGCTCTGAGGAGAAGGGCCTGGAGGTGATGGTGGATGAGAAGCTCAGCTTGACCTGGCAATGTGCACTCGCAGCCCAGAAAGCCAAATGTGCCTCTTTTCTAATCTTTGGAAAGTCACGTTTTACACAGCTTTTTAAGGCATAATTGTTAAATAAGAGCAACAATTCTGTTTCTTGTTTAAAATGTATAACAAATACAATCATAAGGAAATGAATCTTTAAATTCTGTCCCTAATTATGTTAAAGTATTCCCAATTGTTTTCTGTGTGTAGAAGCAGCAGTTATCTAGCAACAGAAGGCCTCAAATTAATTTAAGAATTTATTTATATGAGTGCTTGTGTATACACACACCTGTGTGTAACTTTCACTGGCTTTCTTAGCCAGGGCAACCTGATTTTAGTTTCTTTTGCTTTGTGTTTTTGTTTTATTTTTCTGAATAGTTAGATGCAATTTCAGATTTTGTCCAAATTTATTATTGGAATTTTCCCTAATATCTATTTTCTTCCTCTCTTACTGCAAGAACAATGACAGACAGTGGTTTAGGTTATTCGCAGCTGTCTTTTTTGTTCATGGTTTATTAATTTACCTCACGTCAGAATATAGAAAAACATAACTGTCAGTGAGCAGTAATAGGGAAAGGGTAGTCAATTAAATCTTTGGAAAACTTCCTAGTCCCATACTCCAGATAATGCTTAAGGTTAAGGTGAAAAGTTGGGGCTAAAATCCTTTGGTTTTTTCAGAGTTCTTTACAGATACCGTTATCCTAGGTAGACATATGTGTGTTAGAGAAATCAAAGCTTTCCATAATGAAGTTGTAACTTTTGGACAGCTCTATCCTGAAATAAATGTATTCACAAGAGTTCACCATCTTCAATTTGCACCTAATATGATTCGTATTTGATTTTTTAAATGATCAAGTATTCTGTTTACAACAGTTATCTCTTTCCCAAAGAGATTCCCCTGTTGAATATCTGAATTCTCCATTCTTTGCTAGATGCCTAATCACCTTCATCACCTGTTGGTTTGGACTAAAATGCATGCAAAGCATTTCACAGAAACAAGTTAACCCTAATTTTCTAAGCAGTTACTCACTATAGCAATCTCAAGGAATTCTGATATGATCATTTTTTCAAGGTTGGAGTCATGGGCAGGGAGAGTAGACTTTATATCAAACCTTTAAGTAACCTTTCTATCAGAAGGCAGTAAATTTCTAGAATCTTTTATGAAAAGGACTTGTGTGGGGGGACAGTCAGTCTATTATATATTTCCAATTTACTGAAGATACAAATTCACAAATCTGATGACTCAGTACAGTTCAAATTTTAGTGAGTGCGTGTGATATCCACATTCTTGGCTGTCATGCGAAGAACTGAAACGTGAAACTTTTTACTGCCAAATTTCCCAAAACTGTCTGCTGGGGTTTCAGGAGTCGAGAGCAGTTGCCAACCTTAGGACTTCTCCGAGTGAATTTCTGGCTGATTTATGCTCTGATTCGCAGTGTAGAAGTTCACTCCTGCGAGCAGCAGGTGATGTTTGGCTTGATTTAACGCAAAGGAATTTGTGTATTTTGATTAAAATGGAGCAACATCTTCAGTGGATCACGGGGACACAGGGACAAGCCATGCTCATGGGAAAAAGGGCGTTGTGCTTCTGTGTGAGAATCAGCCTCAGCAGTTTGTAAGTCCCCATCAAGTGCATCCTAGACCCAGCAAGGTGACTCCCTCTGAAGAGAACAGGGAAGTGAACTCCATGGATCACCTCTGCCAAGCCACAGACAGCTTGTCAAGACCCGTGTTTCTCCCTCCCTTCTGACTCCGTGTGTGTGTGCACGCTCACACGTTTGTAGAAAGGCTTGGGGTGGGAGCCAGGGCTGTAATTACCACTCTGTTCGGTGTTGTGCTGCTTGTTTTCCCCATGTACAGCAGTGGATGTGGGCCTGGTGATGTAATAAATGGGTACAAAAGGTTAAATCTTGTTCAGCATATGGGGAGAAATTTCAGATAAAAGGAGAGTGCAGCCCATTTGCCAAAAATCTGATTCATGCAAGAAAATCAGGGAGGAGGGATAGAGTAGAGAAAGGCTGCTGTTATTTTTTAACAAAAGACACTAGAAGCACAATCAGTAGATTCTGTCTTGACTGAAATTGCATCATTTTGAGCATATAATTGTTGGGAAAAAATTGTCTAGAAGCAGCTAAAGCTTGCTTTTGCTTTCCCAGAGCATCTGCAGCTGGTTGTATTTCATGCTAGCAATCTTGACCATTTAAAAATCAGATAAATTCACCCTGTGATTATAAAATAGAATGATTAAAAAAAGAGTCAGAATACATGAGAATTTGTCTTTTCCCACCAATTAGCTTTTGGTGTAATTTTTTTTATCAGACTGAGGCTTTGACAGGTTGTATTATGTGGCTTCCCCTGGGGTTTTAAGAAGTTCAGTGATATTTGAGTTTAGCTCATAATTAAACCTCAGAACTTTTTATAGTCTTTACTGACTGATTTAGATCCTTCAGTGCCAGGGATGGAAAGGCACGAGATCCCTGACACACATCATCTCAGGCATATTGCTTAAATTGACAGAATGAAAGACAGAGGGTAAGACAAGTTTCAGAAAAATTTCCATCAAGTTTCTGAAATGAGTCTTTGGAAATGGTTCTTTGTCTTACTGGATTCTTCTTTTCACATTAAGATACAATATGGTAAATAGAAAGTCAGTATATTTACCCCTGACTGCAGTAAGGATTCGGATATTAAACCAGAAAGGGGAGGCAGGCTGCCCTCCCAGGAAAGAAGCAAGAGCAGAACTTCACCGAGAGGCAGAAAAGAAAGCTGCTGCTCCACAGCATTGCTCAGCAAGCACCATCTTACAAAAAGAGAAACTGAGGAGTGAAATTCGACAGTAAAAAAATAAATCTGGCTAATAGCATGAAGGTCAGAGTTAAATATAACCATCAGGGAAAGGAGAAGGAGAGTGGGGAAGAAACAAGAGAGAACCTTAGCAGAAGTGCAGCTGCAAACTGAAGTGACTAAGGAACATGAAAGAGGAGGTGGGGTAATTGGATCTCTCAGTGGTAGGTGCATTAGCAATTGCATGAGTGGATAGAGCCTGCTCTGTAGGACACAGCATTTGGTTGTCATTCAGGGGGAACTGCTATTAAATTCAAAGTGAGAAGAACAACAGAAAGAGACAGTTCAGGAAAGTTACTCTGGGAAGATTAAAACAGGAATTTCAGTCCGAGTCACTGTGGTGCTGACTGTGTTAGCTGCCTAACAGGGCTCTTTCTGTTTTCATCTGGTTTTTCGGTTTGACAGGAAGAAAATGATTTGCACTAAAGATACAAAGGGCAATGTTTTCAAAAGTGCCTATGTGCTTTCTCAGAAGTCACTTAGACTTAGTTTCATAGAGTCACAGAATGGTTTGGGTTGGTAAGGATCATCCAGATCTACTCCCCTCACATGGGCAGGGACAGCTTCCACTAGACCAGGTTGCTCAAAGCCCCATCCAACCTCACTTCGAACACTTCCAGGGATGGGGCAGCCATGAGCTCTCCAGGTAAACTGTGCCAGGGCCTCACCAACCTCATGGTAAAGAATTTCTTCAATATATCTTATCTAAACCTACCTACTTTCAGTTTAAAGCCATCTCCCCTTGTCCTATCACCCCATGCCCTTGTACAATGTCCCTTATCAGCTCTCTTGTAGCCCCTTGAGGTACTAGAAAGCTGCTCTAAGGTCTCCCCAGAGCCTTCTTTTCTCCTTCCCAGGATGAACAATCCTAATTCTCTCAGCTTGTCCTTATAGAGGAGGTGCTCCAGCTCTCTGATCATCTTTGTGGTCCTCCTCAGGAATCTCTTGAGGAGCCCTTTTTTATGCTGGGGGTCCCAGAGCTGGATACAGCACTTGGGGTGGGGCCTCTCAACACAGGAGGGAAGGGGCAGGATAACCTCCCTCAACCTCCTGGTCACAGTCTCACTGCTTTTGATGCAGCTCAGGATGTGCCAAAAAGTATCACATCTTTTGTAGAGTGGTCACAAAAGTGTTCTCTTGTGGTGGGAAGGGAGAGAAGAAAAAGAGAAGAATCATCCAGAAGGATGCTACTGCCACTCCTCCTTCCATTAACCATGGAGGGGCTCTAGGCAGCTCCACAGACCAGGTACTTCAATACTGACAATTTCAGGTGGAAAATGGTTCATGAAAATTATCTGAGTACTTTGGCAGGGTAAAAAAGGGATGCAGGATTACTTTACAGATGAGGAGAGCTAACATAACAAAATTCATTTGATGCTTGTTTAATCTGACCAAAGTGAGGTGTTTCGAGGCAGTTAGGTAGAGAAAACATCTGAGTCGAGTAGACTGCCAATAAAATATTACACTTTAATTAATTTCAGGTGGACGTTTAGCATCTTCTCAGATTATTTTTCTGTCAGAAATGGAATTTTGTGTCAGAAAATCATTATAATTTTCTCCCAGCTCATGGTCCTTAGGTACTGCTATGATCTGCCAACTGTTTCTAGAACTGCTCCATAACTCTCCTAAAATTTACGGCCTCCATTCTTCCTTTGGAAACTGAACATATTGAATGCTTCTCTTATTCTGGTAAGAACAGCATGGCCAAAAGAAAAGTGTGTTGTCCATCCTATTACCCGTAAAAGATTTAATTAACCTCATGTTTATTTTCACCTTTTAGTCCTCTGTCTGTTGTTCTGTGATAATAATTCATTTTGGTTGGCTTAACACAAGTTAAATTTTCACAAAGTGGATTTGGCTGAACCTCAGCTGTATGTGCCAGATGACAGGTAAATGTATTTGTCTTTACTGCAGGGTGGATTCCATGGACTCTCTTTGCTGGACATTCAGGCATTCCTTAATACTGAACAAGAGGGTGTTGGCTGAATTGCTGGGCATTACAGAAACCAGATCTTCAGAAAATGTATAAATCAGAAACTGGAGGTAGATATGGTGACTGCCTCAGAATAATTGTAGATTAATTGTTTCAGAAGAGGATAAAATGCTTTGTGACCCACCAGAACATTTTAAAGGAAGTTGTTAATTGTTATCATGATCTTTGACACTGATTGCTGTCCAAATATCTAAGTTTTATGAGCCAGTTGCCATGGACTATACCTATTACATTGAGTAGACAAACCAGGTAGTGATAAGATGGAATTGCCATGCAAAGCTGTGAACCCCGAAGCTCTTGCTATTTGGATAGTGAAAATTAATTTTTCCTGCCATTAGTTATTTTGATTTGTATGGGGTGTGAGACTAGGACAAGACAGGGGAGTTAAAAATTTCATGTTGTTTTCATGTGATGTGGTAATTTCAGGGATTAAAACTTGGGAACTTGGTAAAAAATATCTGTTATTTTCTTCTGTGGTCTCTCATACTCCATGTTGGTGTCTTTCGGAGCAGTCAGGACTGTGGTGCTTTGCCAAAGAATTGTTCTGCTGAAGTTCCTCACTCAGAGGAGGACAGGATGAAAAAGAGAGCACAGTATAGCCTCTGTGAGGACCTAGAAATCTTTTTTACTCTTCTCACTTCTGGTAAATATTCATATTTTCAGTCTATCATTTCCCCAAAGCAATATATTGGGATTTTTTTTTTCAGAAACAGGTTTTATTTTCAAAACCATTTAGTTAAAAATAAACTGCCTTTTATCTAGATCACAATATGTGTGTTCCTTCAAGCATGCTGTGTTTCATGTACACTTAGGCTCCTCTGCTTTTTACAACTGAAGAACACATGTGAAAGACCTTTTATGTTTGTGCAATCAAAGCAAAGAATTACTATATCACATATTAATGAGGTTATGAAGAGGCATTTAATTTTTATTTATATCTCTTTTTAAATAACATAAAAATCCACTCAAAGTTGTTCTCTTATTTCTGAGTTTATGTTGCAGAATTTAGAAATAATTTTCAGTGCTTCTTGGTCCACTGAATTACCACCTGGACTTTCAAGTATAAGGGAATAAGCCTAGAAATAATCTTTTTCACAACAGACCATCTTTTTGGTGTTCAGTAACTCTGTCTTCCCTTTCTTTCTCCTTGCTAGGCCAGCCAATATTCACATTAGCTGAGATATATTTGCTTTGTAATTGAATTTCAGTTTAATGTATTACTGGAAATTACTTTTGAAAAAAAAATCGTAGGGGAAGAGGCCTCAGTACCACTTTCCCAAACTGAAAAATAACTTCCCCTGCATATACACCATCCAGATTTATTAGATCTGTCTTCCTAACACAGAGTACAGGCTGCTGGCTAGGAAAGAATAACTGATAATTAACCTCTTGGGCTAGGGAAAAGATTCAGCTTTCACTGTCTTTTGAGTTTGTTTTCTTTTCTGCTTGTGGCGAAACAGCTGAAAATGAGAAAATGTAAGGGCTGTGCTTTCTTCACAGATAGGGGCACAGCAGCTGATGCCAGCAGGGTGTGTGGCTGTGATAAATGGTGGCTGGGACATGACTGTGCTCAGCGGTCCCTGTTCCTTCTGTTCTGGGTACAGGTGGGTGCAGAGCCCTGTTGTTCCTAAACGCTGCCACCTTCTAGCTGGCTCTGAAATAGAGTCTGATTTCCATCCTGGAGTCATTGCAGTGTCACTTGTGAAGGAGGGTTTAAAATCTGCAGGCACGGTATGGATAGTGCTACCGCTTAAGCACTGTCTTATTTTTGCTTCTCATTTAATGGTACATCTATGGATTTAATGTTTCTATGTTGGGCTGAAAAGCTGGTTCTATGTAAGCGAATTTGCCTTTTTTCTTTTCTTTTTAATTGGAGCAGCTCATATTCATCTGATATCTTGTTTCCATGCCAAGTTTTCTCCAATTAGGAAAAAGAAGAAACAATAATCCCCAGGCAACCCTGTTACTCTTATTCATAATTAAACCATCACACCTGAAACATCCAGCAGGCTGCTTGTGAGATTTCTGAAGTACAGGGAGAAGCCACGTTAATATCTTTGGGCCGTGTGCCAGCACACAGAGATGTCTAAGCTAGGAAGTGAACCAATACTTTATAGGAGGGAGAAAGGTATTTCCTGATTAAGCAATAATCGAATATGCAGCTCAGGGAAAAAGTAAATACTAGGATATGTAGTTGCTTTCCCTCTGTAAAATGATTCTGTCATTTAGACATGAGTTCTACTTTGTGAAAAATATGGATTTTTAATTTTTTTTTTTTTTTTAGTATGCAGCTTCTGCATGATACATGACTGTGCTGCATTTCACTGGGAAGGTCTGAGGGGGGCCAGTGAATCTTTCATATTCTTGTTATTTGCGTTAGCAGCAGTTCTCCTAAGACACACCCGACACAATTCAGAGCACAGGCAAATAAACTCCAACCTGTGGCACTCTGTGTCTTCATAAATGTATTTCTCCAAAAAGTTGCTTCTGTTTTCTAGAGCTGTTACAGAGCGCTGTAGAATCTGGGAGAGTCAGCCACCTGCCCTGGGGAGCCACTGAAGCTGCCTCAACAAGACAGGAAGAGAACTGACTGAAGTGAGATTTTTTTTTTCCTCATAGTATTCCTTTAAATAAAAATCTATTTCCAAGTAGAATATCTCACTGGAGATGAATATGATTTAAACTCTTTTTTCTTCTTCCATGCTTTGCTAAGAACCCAGAGGCTTTATAATTATCTTGTAGCTGAAAAATCAGTGGGTCAGTGGATGTAACTGGCCTCTACTGGTTGGAAAATACATGTGATTTTCTCAGTACCCCTGTTCTTTTAGCAAAGAAAAGAAAACTTTTTTTTTTTTTTTTAATGTTGTTAGAAGAAGTTTTGAGAGGGAAATAGTCAACCAATAAAAAAAAATGGAGAGGTGGGGGGGGGGAAACTTCCACCTTCCTACCAATACTTGAAACTGGGAAGAACATTTGAAAGGTATTTTTAGTTGTTTTGCTGAAGAAATATCTTTATTTCCTCCTTTTCTGTCTTCAGAAGAGGATTTTTTAATAGTTAAGTCACCCTGCTCCTAGCAACAAATACCTCTTACAGGAGTTTCATCTATGGTTTTTTTCCCGGCGGCTTGTATTATCATTACAAAAAATTTTGTATTTCTCCTCACTTATTTCCTAAAGATAATTGTAAAAGATGGAAATCTTTCTGTGACCCTGTCTTGTTCCTATGAAATAGATTATCCTTGTAGACTGAAGGAACTGGGTTTTGCAGGAAAACACCATTAACTTGTCATAACATTGTCTCTTACAGCCCATACTCAGGGTCATTAAATTGTGCTCTCATTAACAGTGAAAATTCTAACCTGTTGCGTGTGTCCCACCACAACAGCTCCAAGTCCTCAAATTTCACATAAAATTAAAAAATAGAACAAAAGTATGCTTGTTTATGAGTGCACCATAGATCAGTGCAAATATAAGTGCTTTAAGAGATGCACCTGCAGCATGAGTGAAACTGGGGTGGAAACCAGCCTTAAACTGGAGTTTTCAGGGTGTGGAGTGTTGCACACAAATCTGGGGGAGCTGGTGAGACACTGTTAGTGCAAGAGCTGACATTTGTGCTGTTAAAAATGAAGCCTGAGTTTTGGAAATTAAAAGATGGATGGTTCCCTGTTACATTGGGATAACTGCCATAATTTTTGGATTTTTCACCTGAATTCTTCCTTCAGAAGAACTTTTAACTGTTGTTTGCAACTGGAGCACCTGAAGTGCTCACCTCAGGTGGTGTGTGGAGAGGAGGCAGCTGCAGAGGGTGATTGGTACCAGGCAGGATCTGGAATGCAATCTGGAGCATCACTCCCACCCAAAAAGCTGCAGAGGGAGCAGAGACCACGATGAGGCCTCTGATTTAGGCTTGTCAGTGAGACGCCCAAAGCTGGAAGAAGTGCAAGTAGACTGAAATTCTTTCTTGGATTTTAGTATTAATTACCCTTGTCAGAACAATTCAGAAAAATGCTTGATCTCTTCTTCATGATTAATGTTCTTTCTGATTAATGACACCTCCCCCAGCCCAGCACTGTGCAAATGGCTGTTGCTGCCTGCAAAGCAGGGGTGTGTGCAGGGTTTAAATTCTCACAAGCACTGCAGCTAAGCAAATGTTGCTGTCTTATTTTATATGTGGGGAAATTGCAGTGCAGAAAAAAATTAACCAATGTGCCTACAAGGTACCCTATGGCCCAACAGATTAAACATTAATGCAGGATTTCATTGAGTATAATTCTGCTCTGGGATTTCTGTTTGTTCATTTGCTTTGTTTGGCAGAGTTTTGAAGCTTTGATGCTCTTTTCCTCAGTTTTGCTAAAAGCAGTTTTTATGTTACCTTTGATTCAGAACGCTTGAGGGTGGCTTTAAAATTCTGGTTGAATTGGAATAGGAAAATCTTCTGTATATTGGATCAGTTCATTTCAAAGCCAGCAAAGCTTCTTTAGTCCGTGAACGAGTGCTTATAGCACCTCTTCCATCATCCCCACCAGCCTGTCTGATTTAACTCATTCATTGTCCTGAGTTACTGGGAAAGCCTAGAAAGAGATGCACCTCACTTGATGGGTCACTGCTGCACTGCCTCTGGCGTCCTGGCCACAAGCATTAGAACACTTCATTCATCTTAATCTAAACTACAATTTTAATCCAACTATCAAAATTTAGTGGTGTGGTTGACACGTTTTTCCTTCAGTTACTGTATTTACTATACCTACATTAGGACAATACAATCAAACCCAATAATGTGTTAATTTTGCCAGTTTCTGAACCTCTTATACATTTTTGCAGGAAATTTGGTTGGCATAGTAGGATTGAACCACTGAATTTCTGAGCCAAAATTATTAATTATTCATAATAACATGTTCCAGGTGGGTTTAAAGAAGGAATTTTTTAATTAGAGGATTAATTCAGTCAGGTAGGCATTCATACTCTTATTTTGGGTACACTTATTGAGAAGTTGCATATTTTTCTCATTAAAGTAATTTTCTTCTTCATTTTTTGTGGAATGAAGGTTTACAGCCCTGAGCCATTGTTATTTAATGGTTTTTAATTTTTTAATATTTCCTAACTCTGAAGAGTTGCAATCAGATGTTCTGGATTTCCTCTGTTACTCTGCATAATTTATTCAGAATTGAAAGAACACAACATTGAATTGTACTAGCTCTGTCCAGTAATGGAAAGCTCTTCAGACAGTCTTTTTCTGAAACTCTCATTATTGATTTACTGCTTCTATCAACATCTAGGAAGATTTTACAGGTATTTAAAAAAGCAAGCCCCAGTAAAAGTTTAATAGCCTTTGAATTAACAATGACAGGACACAATTTAATAAAAATAGCCAAAATAATGAAAAAGAATTAATCTGCAATGAGAAACTATAACAACTTTGATACAAATATAGACAGGGAATCTATTTATTCTTTCTCATTTATATTACTTGCCTACATACAGAAAAAAAAAAAGATGGTTCTTTACCTGCCCTCTGGGCAAAAACAGTGAACTATATAAGGCATTTTCTCCCCCTCTTTTCAGACTACTTTAATTGGGTAGTTTGATAAAAATCTCTGTTTAGATAGAGAAACTGAAGATGTTGCCTCTGTGTGAGTGAATGGGCACAAGGGGAAATATCCTGAGGATATTGCAGCTGTTTACAGGGATAAAGAATATATAGATTTTTCTTCACAAAATCGTGGGGTTTTTTTCTTAACTTTATCTTATTGCCTATTGTAATTTCACTTCTTTCTTTTGTCTGGTTTCATAAGAGTCTGCTTGACTGAGGTCTTTGCCTTAAGAAAAGAGAACAGCGTAGCAATGGATGAAATGCTCAGAGAGGACAAAACTAAATGATGAGAGTGGAAGAGAAACACATGTGTAAAGAGAAAATACAATAGAAATGCTCCCAGAGAACATATTAAACTGAAGTTCTGAAAACATTTATGTGTTGATTCACCTTTGTAGGCTGAGTCATGGCCCTTTAACAGGAATTTTTCAGTTCACTGTCAGAGACCAGGTTTGGGACCCATCACAGTAATGATGGAGGAGGATCATGGGCAAGTGGGAATCACCTAAAGTCTGTGGTGTTTGCTGCCTTATTCTAAGTTTATTTTATTTTTATTTTCATGTGCAGCAGACAATAAATCTGTAAAGGGCAATACATACTAGGAAAAGACATTTCTACAGAAGGGAATTTTAGTTCTGTAAATGAGGCTAGAAAATTTGGAGTAGGAAATTTGACCTGTATTTTCATGGCTTTAGGCACTTAATGTTGCTGTTAGGTATCTAATGGTTCTAAAAAGCACTTTCAGCTGTCTGCATGTCTTCCTGCTGGCTGCTGTGTGTCAGAAAACCCAGAGAAACTCCTGTCTTATCAGAAATACCTGATCAAATGGGAGATTTAACAAAGAAAAACTTGACTGAAAAAGTAATAATAGAAAAGGCTGTCGTTAAAGACCAGTAATTTTTCAGTTCATTTTAGGATTATAGAAACAATTGAAAATAAAATACCATTCCTGTGTTTTATCCAATGAAAAATTATGCCCTGAAGGATGCTTAAAATTAGTTTTACCACTCAATTATAAAATGTCACCTCATAATGCTGTTTTCACGAGTGCCCATGCCCTTGTTGTTTAACAGAATGCATAATTTAAAAATATATTTCAGTATTCAGATTAATTTTCCTTTTCATAGCTTTAATTCAGAACTAGTGATAACCAGTTGGTCTTCCAGTTATCCATTAATATATTCTCCTTTGTTTTAGTCTGCAAAGATCAAGAAATCTTTCACATAGGCACAGGCTGACTTGCAGAAGTTGAGAATTCTCAGCCTTTCTTCAAGTGAAGATGGATTCAAATATTGTCACTGGAATTTTCTTTTGCAGGCCTGGAATGTCGCATTTATTTCACTATTATGTCTAAGGAAAGAGATAGAGTGACTAGACAGAAAAGTGCCAGCTGAAGTCTGAGAGCTGACTGGTCCTCCTCTGCCTGAGAATCTCACCTGGACAAAGCATGGAAACCTAATTTTTCTTATGTATAGTGATTACTTTCTTAAAGACTTCATCTTCTTTTGTAACTGCAGTAAAATCTGATTCTAATCCTATGTCTGATTAACATTAGAATATTTTTTTCTAGTATTTGTATTCACCACCTGTTCCATTTGGACAAATAGATTCATTTTGTTCTGCAATGCAATGGTGCTTTAGACTGTTTACCTGGATTCCTCTCCTCTCCATCATCCTTAGTTCACGTTCATATGGCAGCTAAACTTTTCTGAAAGGTATCAATAGTCATAGAAAACACTCATGATATTTTTAGACTGAAAGAGCAAGTGTCCAACAAACAGCAGCTGAAGATTCAATTAGCTGATGAGACACTGTCTATTTAAGTACTAAACACCTGTCTTAAAAATCTGGTTTTATCTATATAGGACTAATGCTCTCCAAATCTGACTTATTTGGGGTCTGCATGTTCTCTGATCACTCCAGTAAGGAACTATGATTCACTATCTTTTATATTCACCTGCTTCAGAAATTCTTCATGAAATAAACAGCTTCAAGAAACACAGAGAAGCTTAAAAACGATCAAGGTGGGTTTTTTATACTGTCAGATTTCATATCTACCATTGCAAAAAGAGCATTGTTTATTTATTTTCCCAGAGGGAATATTTATATATCATTATGAGTTCTCAGTAGTTCTTTTCTCTGGTAGATCTGTGCGTCTGATTTCCAAAACAAGCCGAGTGCATTAGGGGTTTTTCTGTTTGTTGGTTGTTTGTTTTCACCTGTCGCTCTAAATAGCGTGGTGTTCTCGTGAATAGAAACTCTTGATCTTTTACAGCTCAGAAAATTGCCAGAAGTTCCATGTTTTTACATTGATCCCCCTGCTCAGGCACAGAGCAGCTGGCATGGGATGGGTTCAGCAGAGGATGATGCCCTCCTGGTGGCACCACTACAGGAGCCCCAGCAGAGGGGAGCTGCTCCCTGGGGAACGGGGCCGGGTACTGGTGATGGTCAGGGTGCCTTTTCCTGGTCTTAAAATTAAGAGAGCTGCACACGGTTAGGAGGGAAAAAGGGTTTTTACCTCGGTATTTATTTAAGGATCCTTAGGTGTGATGAAATGCACATCGAAATGCACCCCGATGTCCCCTCCGAAGATAATGGCCACTCACGATGTGATGAGTATACAATTATAGGCCTTGCAAAAATTAGCATATCTATCAAAGATACCCCAATGAGGGACTCGGGTGAGACCCCCCACCCAAGGGACCCTCCCCCTGGATGAGCCTATCTTTGTTTACACAATGTGTTCTGGAGAGGCCCTTGGTTTCTTTGGGCTTTTAGAATGTTTAGTCTCTAAACTTAATGAAATACTGGGTCTAAGGGGAGTTATCGAACTTAAAGAATTATAACTATGTAAGCTAAAGGCACAAGGAATATATAAAGCTATATAAAAGAGTGTATAAAAGGGGGTATAAAAGAAAAGCAAAAAACCATCATGGCATCAGTCAGAGTGCACCAGAACCAAGCTGGGAGCCCAGCAGTGAGCTCAGCAAGGTGTGGGAGGCAGGTGCGAGGAGCTGGGGCAGAGCCAAAATCACTGAGAGGGAGGAGGAGGAAGGAAAATCAATGTGGAGGTGGGGACGTGTGGAACACTAGGAGTCGCAGAAAACGTATCTGATCTTGGAGGCAAAAGCAGAGGTCTGGAACTGAGAAATGGGGGCACAGATTTGTAGAAGAGAATGAGTTGGCTCTCAGGAGTGGGAGAGGGGGAGTGGCAGCAAGGTCCCAGGCCTGGGGAGCCCTGGGGGAAGCCCAGAGGGGCTGGAGAAGGCGGCAAATCAAGAAGGAGGCGGATGCCAGGAAAGGAAACCAAGCATCAGAAAATTTGGAAAACATAAACCTCAGTGACTGTTTGTATGTATAATATAGGTACACCTCAAAGGGGTATATTGGTCAGTGTCTAATATTTTTTAATCTTTGAAAACTGGGATGTGAATATAATAATTTCTATTCAATGCTTCAACTTCTTTTTTTATTGTTTGAAAAACCAGAATTATTTCCTCACCTGTCCCTCTGACTTCGCACTGTGTTGAGGTGAATGAGTATTTTAATGAACTCATTTCTCTTTTAAAACATTAAATATATTCGTGCTTGATAATATGCATCAGTTCTTTCTGTGGGGGAGATTATTACTAGAAATAATGTGGTGCATTAGAATTGCATTAGAATGTAGATCTAGGCCATATTTAACTTCCTCCTGAGCTCCGTGTTGTGCAAGCAGTGTACGAAATAGATGTAGTCCGAGGTAAAACCTGACAGGATGAGCTTGTGCCTGCAGGGGTCAGCAAAGAAGCTGCTCAAGTTCTGCCCCTCTCAATCTGCTCCGATTTCCTTCGCTCCGTGGAGCGCAGGAGGCTCGGGTAGAACCAGCGCACACGCTCTGAATTAATCAGTCTGCTCAGCGTTAATAATTCAGTGCTAATTACAAAGGGCTCATCTGCAAATGTACTTCTGAAAGCCAACCGTAGAGCTCTCTTTCAAGCTGCAAAAATCTAAATCTCACTGGAAAAAAGTGGAAATCCCTGAAACCTGTGGTGTTACACTGGGAGTCACACTGGGCTTGTGACCTTTTGTGTGTTTTAATGAATGAGCAGGCTGATGGAGAGAGCCTGTGCAACAGGATCTTTCTCCACAAAGGGATGTTTAGCAGTTTGGGGTTATCTGAGCTCCCTAGGGGATGCTCTGCATGCACGAGGATTTAAAGATAGACCTCTAGCTCTGGGAGATAAGTAACATTAGCCATGATGGAAGAATAATATTTTTTCTGTCAAAGGTAAAAATCTGAGGATCTTTGGTTACGTTTCAAATCCATTCTCACTGCTAAATGGGTTTTCCTTTAACTCCTGCATTTCTGCAAAGGAAAAGTCTGTGTCAGTGAAATTCCCTGTCAGGAAACTGTTTGCTTCTGACCAGCCTAAGTTCTTGTGTGTTTGAGCCAACAATGAGAAAGGGGAACTGAAACCTGGCCAAGGAGGGACATGGTTTTGTTGTTCCCACTGGGCAGCAAAGGGACTGAAATTGTCCAACTCAGCTAATGGTCAGCTGAAATTAAACATTTCATTTCAAGTCAGCAAAATGGAATGAAACATTTCAGAATTTTGACATACATTTTTAATGATTTTTTTTTTTTTTAATGCAGAGATTTGATACAGCAATACCAGTTATTTTATGTGTTATTAAAAACATGTCAAATTCCTGGCTGACGTGGAAGATTTCCGTTTTTTGGTCACCTCTATATTAAATGTGAAACAATAACTCAGAAGGTAAATTATTTCTTATATTCTCAAATACAGGTAGTAATGGTATTTTGTAGAAAAATGTGCACATTCTGGACTTTTTTTAAAAAAGAAAATGTCACTGCTGAGAAATCAGAAAATGACACTGGGGACCATTATTCTCGTCTTTCTGGAAGTGCAATTCTCAACATGAACCACAGCTGATGCTCTGGTCTGTGAATGGAAGAGGCCATTGTCCTGTATCCAACAGAGAATATGCCCACTTATGAATCCTCCCTTAACCTTTTCCCTTTTTTCAGTACCTTGGGTGTGGAAAGCTATTCCAGTTCCTAGTTTCCTTTTAGCATCGCCGTTGCCAAGTGAATTGTTCCCTATCCAGTATTTTTGCAGTTTATTCTTCCTGCCCAAGTGTTAAATTTTACGGCTGTCTTTATTGAATGGCCTCTTATTTTTTGTCTGGAGAATTTTCTCAGTCTGTCAGAATCATTTTGAATTGTAGACCTGTCCTCCAACATGCTGGAGAACCTTCTGTGCTTAGACTCATTTGTGATTTTAATATCTGTATTTTCTATGCCACCACGCACTTTGGTAATGCTTTTTATAATTAAGGTGTATGTCAAAGTAATTTATTGTAGCCATTAAAAAGAAAAAATCCAAAAAGACAGACAGGAGAAATCGTTATTCTTTTGGCAATAACACATTCAGATAGTCAGCAACACCTATTCTAAACTGAGAAATAATCTTTCATTCAGGACCCTCAAATCCCCCCAAGATTTTTAGTTGCAGCATAGCCTGGAGCAGTGGAGAATAGAGAGCTCCCAGGTTAATTTGCTGTGCTGTGCAGCATGTGCTGCATATACAAAGGCCCAGTCTTGGTTGTCCCATTGGAATATTTGATAATAAACTCAATTTGTGACACTAATAGCAAATAAACTGTCTAAAAGAAAATGAAATTTGATTGTGTTCAGTTCCAGGAATATAGAGAGGTTTGTTTACCCGAGTCACACAGTTTCTGGTCCCTAAGAATGAATCTAATAATTTAAAGCCTTTGGACCTGGACTCCGATGTACTGAATTTTACCAAAGGCTCTGTGCCTTGTGTGACTGATACTCAGCATCTCAGCCAAGGGGAATTAGAGGGACTTAATGTATCCAAACCCAATATACCATCAGTGCCAGAGGGCACTTCTTGCTCTCCGAGGAGAGACTCAGTGACTAAAGAGGGAGACAGGATAGCTGCTAAAAAGGAGTCTGTGGCCACAGCAGGCTGGAATAAACCTCACCCCACCACACCTCTTTGCACAGTCACCTGTCAGAATGTATTTCTATATCCACGGATACTTAGATGATTTTCAAGCCTCAGTTCTTTTGGTAATAATGGGGAAGTAGATTGAGAGCATAGCAAATAAATTAAATTACTTATGTAGGAGGCAGTGAAATATGACTGAATGCATTGGGATCTTGTTGTTCCTGATGATGCATCTGAATCATTCACCTCTTCTGAGCCATTCAGTTTCCTGGTGGACACACTCCTAGGAGAGAGGCTCAGTTGAATATTACCTACAAGGAAGTGTATGCTTGAGTAAATCTAATTTAGAAAACATTAGCAATTATTATGGAAGCCTTGTTTATATTTAGGTTGGTATCATTCACTGAACTTATAATGCCTTTGGACTGGATTTGTTTTGTGGGGCTTCTGGTACTGTAAATAACGTAATCAGCCTTTGTTTTTGTACCACATGTGCAACAGCAATAAAAGGAAAATCTTTAGTGGGAAAACAGCAAAAGAAAGCTTCTCATCCTCAAAGCAGGTCTCTAAAAATAAAAAATAAACTAAACACAAACAAACAAACAAAAAACCAAACAAAAAAGTACAGGTGAAAAGGATGTATGAATTTTAAGAATTTATTGCTAAATATCACACATTGGAACTTAAATGTCTCACAAAGTTAAAAAAAAAAAGGTCTGTTTAGTAGTTGCCCCTTATTTCATCCCTTTCTGTGACAGCTGAAGGATTTGTCACACTGTGTTTGGTTTGCAGGAGCAGTAAAGTCTCAAAGTTGACGAGGAGCTGCTCTCCTTGGTGCATAACTGCACTGAGCAGGACAGCACACACCTGATCCCAGCGTAACCTCCAGATTCCATGTGCAGAATAAGGTTTCCCTGTTCCTTTCTTCAGTGACACCTGTGTTTCCAGAGCTCTCCAGAGCCAGGTGGTGACCTGATGGAAATCGAGGCCACTCTGCTCGCCTCCCACCAGAAACACGTGGGTTTAGTGTTGTGCTTGGATTGACTTGATTGTGTCCTCATCTCTAATATTGCAATGAAATGTGGAATAGAAGCTGAACGCTTAGGAACGTGCAGGTTTTAGGGCCCAGACCACTCAAATTCTTTCATTTCAGATTTTTCCTGTATGAGACTACTACATTTCTCGTGGCTTCTCCTTCACAGTTTTGGCATAGCATTCTGACCTTTGAATTCTGAATTTGGTACAGGTTCTCTGGAGCACTTTCAGTCCCACAGGCTCCATATTTCCATGGGTGCTAACAATTTGTCTCTTATCTAGTAGTTGAAATAACATAGATGTGAGGATAGAATGAAAAAAAAGGAAAAGAAAAAGATAGAAAATGGACTGTTCTTTATATTAATTAGCTAAAGAGAAATAGGGAGATAGATGAAACACTACAAACAGACTTGGATACAATTTTTAGAGTGGGTTTCCTCATCATTAAAATGTACTTTGGACAGAATATTCCTGTCCTGGGTGTGGCTGTTCTAGATTAGGGGCATCCATCTCTGTCTGTAACCATGTCTGCTCTATTCTGAAAGCATTTTCATCTTCTGGGGTCATTCTCTGATCTCATATCAACCTTTCACCCCAATTCTGGTTTAAAAGACTGGGTTGTACAGATTATTTTTTTATATATACTTCACCCCCAACCCCCACCTTTTTTGTCTTTTTTTGTGATTTAAGACAATCTGACGTCTTCAAATTTCATCCATCTTGTTATAATTATGTGTTTTCAGTCAGATGGGCACTTAAGGGTTTTTTTCCTCCTCTACTGTTCCTGTTCTGGTAAATAACCAACTTGACCCTGCTGGCAGAGTTCTTTACATGTGCACATTGGTGCATTCAAAACACAGCCAGTAATTCTTGAGTTTTGCACAGACATTTTCTGCAGCCGCTTACTGCAAAGACCTGGGAAGCAGATGAAGGCACTGTGAACCTGTGACAGCCTGGTAAAAAATAATTTAGTAATCTGCTGCTGCAAAACTGCTTTCAGGTCATTTTTTCTGGAAAGAATTTTCTCAGCCGATAAGGTTACTTTTTGGTTGTCAAAGCATTGTAGCAAGGTTGAGGTACCATAAAGCTTCTAAACATTTCTCTGGTTTCAAAAAGCCATCATAATTATTTATAACATGAAAAATTATTATTTTCTTTAATATTTGAGTGGATGCTATTTTAAGCAGTATCTGAAAAACAAAGTAATTTAAATTCTCTGATGTTATTTCTCACCCACTGGTGTGCTTGCTCTAAATCCAAAGCAATTTATGGATCTCAGATAATTTTTCTGTAATGCTTTCAATTCATTGTTCAGTTTTTGAACCTATAACATTTTCTGCTAGCTGTGCACATTCACAGTCCTTTCTTTGCTGATATCCATCTAACTCTGAGGTGCAATTATATTGTATTTCCTGTTTGCAAGTATAAAAAGTCTGTATTGACCCTAGTGGGATAGAAACCTATTGCTGGTACAGTAGCCAATAAATCTTGGAGTTGGAATATGTCTGCTTTAATCTTCACTGTAATCAATTAAGCTTTGAGGTTCGCGCTGCTATGGTTTAATCCAGCTGGCTCTTTGCAGAAGTCTGTGAGCTGTCTTTTCCGAGGGATTGGCTGTGATATCAGGATGTAGTAGCAAAGGAGTAAAGCTGTACACAAGATCTAAATTTGGGCACAAGCTATAAAATGATGGTTGAACTACACAGATGGGTAATTTATTGTCTGCTTTTTGATCAAAAGTCAGTTTATAAGGCTTAAGAATAGGTGATTTTTAGTTTGTACAGAAAACATGCACGCATATATTGCTCAAATTTCACATGACTTGTTTGTTTTGTTTTGAGGTTATTTTTAGCAATTATTTTAAATATGAATTATGATTCACTCATTAGTCAGACTGTTGATTTGAAGATTCACTTCCAAATGCCATGTGGTAGCACAGTTCCTGCTACTACTTCCACTTGTGCTATTATTTTTTTTTCTCCAACTAAGTCTCAGAAATTCAACTGTATGATCCCTCACTGTCTGGCACTCCTTCAGAAATGGCAGTCAGCCTGCAGATACTGTTCAGCTATCAAAATACTTAATCTCAGAGCCCCAGGAAAACATGAAGCACTTCCCCTAGAAGGGTAAATGTGATATCCCCGCTGATTTAGCCATTCAGGAAAAGCACTCCTAAGCTGGTTTGTACCACGGAGTTACAAGAACCCCAGGGCCCCCAGAAATTATCCTTCCCAAGGGCTTTATGAAGCACTGCTGGAGGAGGCATTGGCCAAAGAGGCTCCCAGCATCATGGCACAGGTCAGCAGTGGCCAGACCCAAATCCCCCAGGCTGACTGTCAGAGCCTCTGTGTGCAGGGAGCAGCCCCAGGTGTCACCTACCTGTCCACACACTGAACAGCTCCCCTCCAGTGCCTCCCTCCCTTTCCCAGCACTATCCCTGTGCTATTTTCCATCACACAGACCATGCTGTGCACCTGCTGGGCTGACCTATGTGCAGCAGTGTGGGTGGAAATCTTTCCTTCTGATGAGCTGCTCCCTCACAAGTCTCCTGTATCTGTGACAGAACCAGAATAATAAGAGTTCTTTTCTTGTCTCTCTGCTCCATTTGCTTTTTTTTCCCCCTGCTTTCTCTGGCCTAAATGGAGTAGAGGATGTCACTGCTGTGGGAAATAAACTTCTCATTCCCTGTGAAATATGGAAACAGTCAAATGCTCCAGGTGTTCATTTTTCCAGCCCCCATACAAGTCAATCATTGTAAAGCCTGAGCAGCAGACAGCATCTCCTGTTTGTCAGAACAAGGTGGTATTCCTTTGTCTTTTTCTTTTTCTTTTCTTTTTTTTTTTTTTTTATTCTGAATGCCTTTTCATCTAAAAGCAAATATCCATTGAAACTGAAGAGCTTTTGTGGCAGTATATTAGTTTTATCAAAAGTTCCACAGTGAGGAATAGTGAAAAAGGCAGCAGAGCCCATCTGCCTCCCAGGCAGCCAAGACCGAGGGGTCAGGGCTCTTACCTGGCACGGGAAATGCAGCACAGCTTCCTGCTTTCCCTGATTTAGAAGTCTGGAAAGCGTTCCAGGATGCTGGATGCACAGCCCTAGTGTCAGACACCTCAGAACATTCCTTGGTTCAGGATTCTTTCAAAGTCTTTACATGGTCCTAGTCCTAGATTCAACGCTTTTTCGAAATAAGTAAAAATTGTTTATTTTGCTACATGCTCTAGTGTTGTGTCTCATCAGGAAGAGAGTCAAAAGAATCATACTCTAAACCCTGCTTTTTCCCTTCTGTGCCTTTTTTTCTCCAAAAAAAGCCACAGAAGACCCAGTTTGAACCTTTATATAGAATCTGGATTATTCTTCTGATTTTAAGAGGCAGTGAATCAGACCAATGGTTAACATTGCACATTAGCCATCATCTCTGATACTCAAGGGTGTGTGTGTCTACATCCCATTTTCTACCAGCCACCAGTAGTTGGCTGATTTTGTTTCAATGCATGATTATAAAAACACAAAAGTAGCACATTTCTTAGCTGAATAGACATGTTGCTATTTATGGCTTTTTAGTCATGTATATTTATGAGCTTCTAAAATGGTGTGTCCAATTTCAGAACTTCTTTAATGTCCAAATCTCATGAATTATAAAGTATATGTTTTAACATACATGATTATTAATGGTACAGAAGAAAAATTACAAGTAATATTATGACTAATTTCCTGTGGGAACTGATAAATTGCCTTCTTATTTATTTCTTGTGGAAAACTCTGACTTCATGGTTTCATAATTCCCAGGCAGAATATTTGTACCCTTGACAAATAAGGCAAAACATATTTGACACTTTTAAAACCCATTTATTTGCCATTTTGAGAACTTGACATTCATTAACAGAAAAATGATTTTTTTTTTCAGCAAACAAGGTGACTGACCTGGCAATTAAAAAGGATAAAAATCTCCTTGCTATTATGTCCACATCTGGGGTTCTTTTGTATTTTCAGACTGATTTATATGCCTCACTTTCATGCATCTTCACTCAAATACATCTTGAACTCAAGCCTTCAACAGTGTTATTCAATTAGGAGAAATAGATAAATATTTTCCAATGCCCCACTGTTCTCTTTGTCTAAATTTTACTGGACTTATTTATCATTCACTTGAAAATGTTTGTGGTATATAAGCAATTAAAATGCTGTATATTAATTAAGGAATTTCAGTGTGTGCTGGCTATTTTGTTATTCTAAAAGAGCAAAACGATGTCATTTTTAGTTATCTAAATACTGCTCAGGTGGTATTTCTCTCTGGGTGGAGCTTCTAGTGTTCTCATAAGGGATACACTCACACTTCAGCCACAGTAAATTCAGTTTAAAATTCATTCAGCCATGAGAAACAAACATGGGAATCGTGTGTTGTTAGTTCCAGGACTACTTGTTTGAAAATTTCGCTGGTTATTAAAGGGTGAAAGTGGGGGAAAAGATGTGGGATGGGCTGAGGGAGGACCCACAGCACAGGAGAGAAGGGCACAGGACTGGTGGGAAGTGAGGAAGGGGCCAGGAGGCAGAGCCACCGTGGGGAAAAGGGGTCTGGGCGGACGCGATGTGGAGCTGTGCTTCGGGAATCCAGCTGGGAATGAGAGGATGGAAAATGGATGGAAACTTTCAGAGTCTGCAGAAAATAGAATATAATCAGGGGGAGAATTGTTACAGAGAGCATTAAAGTGGTAAGAGCCTTGGATGAGTGGCAGGTGAAGAAGCTTTGCTTTTTGTCTTCTGAAGATGTAGCTGGATGGTTTAAAAGAAAAAAAAAAAAAAGGCTTGAAAAGTCACTGCTGCTTATTTTGCAGACTGGGGGTTAAAAGTGTTTTTAAGCAAGATGTTCTTGAGTACTTGTGGTAATTGTCATGGTCCAGTGGAACCTTCAGCCCCACCTCTAGATTACCAGCCAAAATACATGAAGAACTTTACCAATCCTAATATTCTTAAGCTTTTTGGCTGAGAAGAGAGTTTTGGTAAATACAGATTTTGATAAACTGCTAAGATCAACTCTTGTTCCAATTTCTAAAGGAAAAACTACTTATTTTTCTTCTTAAATGGAGCTGTTCAGGCATTTTTACACATTATGATACATACACATAAGTTTCAGGCAATTTGACTTAAAAGACTTCCAGATAGGAGCAATCTGCAAAGAACTTCCTTGTCAAAACTCTGACTGATTGTGGCATGGAAAGGAATATGGGTAAACACAGATTAGGCATCATTAAACTGGGCAACAAAGAGTGGTTGAGTTTGTTTGCTGTTCTCTGCTGCACTGACACATAAACTGTGGAATGGTTAGGGATCCACACAGTAATAAAGCTGCTTATAGGATGGCTATAATTAAAAAAAAAAAAACAAAACAAAAACAAAACCAAAAATCAAAGCCTGGAGTGAGTTGTAAAGTTATTTAATTGTCTCTAAATTAGACATGGGGAAAATAACATTTAAAACAGGCATTTTTTGTAGTATTGTGGATTGCCTGTCTAAGAAAGGTTTTAACAGCCTAGGCTTAAAAGTGAAGAAATTATTGTAAAAGCAGTGACACCTGTAAATATGAATACTTGGGATACTTTTACTGAAAAGCAATAGTTTAAAGACATCTACAGCTGGCTGGAAACTTGAGTTGCAGCAAGCAATAGCTCTTATTGAGCCACTCTACAGTAAAACATATGTTGAATAAATTATAGAAAAATAAACATAGGCATGATAGTAGAAGTTATTGTTTTCCATGGTGAAAAATTTAACTACACAATCAAATTAAGTGTTTTTATTTAGTTATATAACAGATCATTTCTTGTTAAATCTTAATCTGCTATGAACTAGGCTGTTTGCATACACAGAATCAAGAAAAAAACATAAAATATGAATTCAAATCAGCCACATTTCTTTGTCTCTGGTAGCATTTGCTGAGTACAAGCCCCGTCATATCACCTGGTTGAAGAGTGTAACTCTCCTGTCCTCCTTAGTGATGCTTCTCTGTGTAGATAGTAAATCTCTACTTTTTGATTTTTATTTTCTTCTAGAAGTACAATCACTTTTTCAATGTCAGCTGGAAGAAAATAACTGGTTATTAAGGCATTCATGATTGAGTCTGACACAGGGGCATAAAGCGCAAGTAAAAGCCTTTAATTAGGCATATCCTTGATTTTGTGTGACTGATTCTGTGCAAGTTTATGGTATAATTGGGTTGATTTTCAATCTTGCTTTGGGAACCGTTCTGATGTGGAAAAATCCCTTTTCTAAATCTAGTGCAAAGTCAAAATGTACAGAATCTTTGTCCACGATTCCCTGTCACAGATACACGTTAAATACCATAAATATGAGGGAAATTTCTGAGCTTGGGAAGTGCAAAGGACTTTATCACTCCAAAATTCCCTGAAAGGAGGTTGTAGCCAGGCATGGGGCAGTCTCTTCTCCCGAGTAACAAGTGACAGGACCAGAGGAAACAGCCTCAAGTTGCACCAGGGAGGATTTACACTGGATATTAAGGAAAATTTCTTCAGTGAAAGGGTGGTCAGATACTGGCACAGGCTGCCCAGGGTAATCGTGGGATCACCATTCTTGGAAGGGCTCAAAAGCTGTGTGGATGTGGCATTTGAAGGTAGGCCTAGCTTTGAACGTGGTGGTGCTCAGTTAATGGCTGGACTTGATGACTTTAGAGATCTTATTCCACCTTAATAATTCTGTGAGAGCGAAATGGGCTTTTGGGAGGGCTGCAGGCAGAGGGTGAACCCACAGCCTGCCCAGAGATGGCTTTAGCTGCTCTGTCTGAATACAACAATGAGGGTCTGACAGTGTGATTTTGGTCACTGTCAGGTTTGAGCAGGAACAAGATTTTAATCCAGCCACTGCATTTGAATTTTGATGGAAAGGACATTTCTAAGTGTTGTAGCCACTGTGGAATTAAGGCTGCCATAACAGAATAGCGCTAGGTTTATGATATTGGAACTACTGGAGAGTGAAAGGCTGCTGTCAAGAGTGCCCATAAAAAATAACAAGCCAGCATGTAATGGCATCATTTACTTTGGCCAGGGGAAAGCAGAAAAATTTTATTAAAAAATATTTGAAACAAGCTGGTGGTTCATACCCTGCAGCAGACAGGTGTCCTGGGAGAAGACACAAAACCAGCTGTGGTAGATACTGAAATATTTTGGGAGGCAGCAGAGGTGATTACCTTCCCTGAAGTGCAAGGAAAGGTCACAGCTGCATTCCTTAAGAGGAGAGACTCAGTCTGGGGGCTGTGGGAGGAGTTGTGGACCAGCTTACTTCAGCTCTTGCTTCATCCCATATGTAAGAGACAGATACTCAGGGTGAGGGATAGGTTGAGTGGCCCGAAAAATCGAACTCCTCTGCTACAAGAGTATGATACCGTTACCAGAGGAACAAAACTGTTCCTGTTCTGATTCTTCTGGCCAAGCTGACATCTGGGATGCTTCACTCCTTTGCCAATCTTTTTATTTGACCTTTTGCTTTCTTGCCTTCAGGGGCTTAAATCTGAAAACTATATTGCAGGATTATTTTACGTACCAATGAGCAGAATTTTGGAAAACCAGTGGCAAAGCCACATTCCAAGAAAAACCTTCCACCCAGGCTGCAGCCAGAGGGTGTTTTGGTGGTCACACCTAGAGAAGCTTGGTGGTTCCGTGGATGTAGCTGATAAGCTCTGGTATTTTTACTCCAGAACTCTCCAGGTCCTGCCCCAGAGAACATGAACTGTTGTTGCTCTGTTCACTGGAAGCTGTGTGAGGATCAGGTGCAGCCACTCTTCAAGGGAGAGCAGAAAGCACTCTGGACCTCAAAAGTGATCCATTACATTCAATTTTTACTTCTTTTTTCCAAATACGTATTTGTCCTACCTCTGGCATTTACAGCAAATCTCTTCAAAGGAGGAAACTCTTTTGCCTGATGTGGCAGGCCTCAAAGAAAACACAAATTATTTCTACTTTTTTCTTCTAGTTGGATGCAAGATATAATTTAGAAAACAGTCACATGGCCTACTGCCATGTCAATCAACCTTTTTTAAAAGGAGATTTGATTTAAACACTGCTTGCTTAAGTCATGTGTCTACACAGGCCTACACATCCATGCTTTCAATGAAATTAATAGTTGTCAAAAGAACAAAACACGTATTATCTGTTCCTTACACAGATTTGAGCAATAATGAATGCTGTTACAAAGAAAGGCTCCAGAAGATATGACAGACATGGAATCTTTTATTTTGGGGTTTTTTTAATCACATCAGGAGCACTGAATATGAATTAAAACTTGTTGTTGTGTGTGGAAAGCATCAAAAGTCTTGCAGAATTAAAATCACCTCTTTTAATTTATATTTGTTTCCATAATTTTTGGAGAATGAAAGGGCATAGGGGAGGATTTTCTTGTCATAAAATGAAGTTTCATATGAAAGCAAAATATATTTGAAATTGTCAGGAAGATCCAACTATGAAAGATGATTTTAAATGTGTGGTTAAAGAATTTTGTATTTTTCAACACAGTTCCTCCAGTATCTATTTCAGAAAATAATTTTTTCCCAGGATATCAGGGGATAGTGTGCCACCACCTTTGCTGATCCTTTTGCCTGATCCAGAGTCAGGAACTCAGCTGGAGCTTTCCTTTGTGATGTTCTCACTGATGTTTCCAATTCCTACCTGACTTCTGTCCATACTTACTGCAGCAGAATCCTGTTCTGGGTTATGGGACACTAAGCAGACTATGCTGCAGATTAGATATTTTCTCTCAGCTTTGAGTTCAGCTTCAATAGTGCCATCTTTTTCCTGCTCTGATTTTCTTTACTCTTCAGAGTTTTCATTCAGCTGCTACAGGTGTTTCCCTTTGTTCCTCTTATCAGATCCGTTTCAAATATAAATGCTGCTGCCAAATGTGATGCTATCACAAATTTCTTTATGGATTTCTTCTTAGTGGTTTATCTTTTTTTTTGCTGAAATCTCTGGAGAGTTTGAAGGCAGTACAAAGATAAACTATTTGGGGCACCCAGGCTTGAGCTGCATTGGACAGATATAAAACTCAGTTCCATTTTGGGGGGAAAAAATATTATATTTACAGCTAACCAGGATACTTGTTCATAATTCTGAAACCAGACAAAAGCACAATTAAGCCACTTATATCTCATAATCTGTCTCTCATCACTGTCTGCCATGGTTTATTTTTAAAGTGGTAATTCACTTTAACTGAGAGCACCTATGCCTGAATGCCTAAAGCTCTGTACAAAAGTAGAGCCATGACAATATTTTTACCCAAAAGCTAATATTCTGCACTAGACCAAAGAAAAAAAGTTCAGGCAGGCCCCTTTTCTTCTTTTCCTTACAATGGCTTTTGAACTAAATGTTGTGCAGCTTCTGTATGGTGTCTTGAGACTGACCCGGTGACTCTGCGCATTCCCAGTGGATGTTCTGGAGTCCCTTAGAGCTGCCTGACTTAATCCACTCCAGCAGGTGAAGTCCACTTCTTCCCTGTAAAGACTGCCCTTGTAGACATGGTGACTGCACTGCCAGCTGGGCAGTGGATTCCTACTGAACAGGATCAAGGTAAACTTCTGTCATTTTCTCGCTGCAGAAGAGTGAGTTTTAGGAATGTGGCTCTTTTAAACCTCTCCAGCAGGCTCCAGATTGCTGCAGTTTGTGCCATTTGAAATTACTGATAGATGTCATTGGGCTCAGAGGGGCTGCCAGTGACATTTGTGATCATAAGATGCCCTGTTCTGGCTTTACGTATGTCTAAAGCTTTTTGGAGCCAATATGTTTTTCATGGACTTCAGAGAGTCCATGAAAAAGCACCAAAAAATCTTAACACTTGTTCTCATGCCTTAGATTTTAACTCTTATATTTTTCAAAATTCTGCATTCCCAGTGTGTGACTCTGAGCTGCCTTGCAGCCTGTCAGCTGCTGCTCTCTCATGCTCACACAGACATAACAAAGCCTCTCCAGGCCTGCTCTGCAAGGACACCCAGCCCGTCCCAGGCCCAAAATGTGTAACCCAGCACCTTGAGAAGGGGGGCGAGCTGAGGGGCAGTTCCATCATTAGCTAAAGTTTAATTGGCGAATTTATGCTGATCTGCAAATGGAACAAACCTGTAACAGTGTGAAGAACTCGTGACTTGTCGTCCATCTCGGGTGCAGCCTTAGGCCTGCCCAGGGTGTGCCTCTGAAGGCCTTTGGAATAAATATCCACCTTTATTCCCTTACTCCTGTCTAGTCTCTGTTTCCAGGTTGGCCTTTTTAGGCATCAGTTTTGCAAACAGTTACAGAGGAGTCTGTTCATACAGAGTGATGTCCTTCTTCTACCTACATCTGAATATTCAGCACTGATCTTCTTACTGCTTATACCTGCTTAAAAACTCTGTTGGAACACGTGAATTTTGAATTATGAACGAATGAATATTATGCTGAAAATTAACTTTGGATAGGTTGTCTGTGAAGATGTGTCATGAACATGAGCTGATGACAAGATTAATTAGCATCACTGCAACTTGTGAAAGATGCAAAAAAATAGGCGAGGAAAGAAAGTAAAATTCAAAATATAAATAAAGAGAAAAAATCCCGTTGTGCCATTTCACAGAAAGTTACCTTAGCTGAACCACTGGATCTGTTAATCTTGAGCGGGTAAAAATTGTTGGTACCACCTGGCAGCTAAGCAGGGGTGCAGCTGGATTCTCATCCTGCTTGGACATTCACAGCAAACCCTGCCCACCTTGAGCATGTAGCATAAACATTTTTCTCCTCCTTTCCCTCCTCAAAGGCAGGTGTAGACGTCCTTTATTGCGCTGCTCTCCAAATTCCGTTCAGAATGTGGCTGAGGTTGCTTTTGCCTCAGCCTGTCAGAAGGGGGATTTCTCTGGTCAGGCCATTCAGTTTTGCTCTAACTTTTCTCTCTGTCGTGATCACCAATGAAAAGAGGTCACGCAGTACCTGGATGTTTTCCAGGTGCTTTGGAAATCCTTCCAAATCCCTTCTATAAGGCAGAAAGGAAATATTGAGAGGAAATACAATGAAATGTCTCCTTTGGGAGAAAAACCACACCAGCTTAAGCTGACAAGCTTAATTAACACAATTGAAAATTTCAAAGGCGAAAGCAAAGGGTCCAGAAAGAAAATAAAAATAAAGATATATATAAAGTAAATAAAAAAACCCCAATTTGTAAGCGAATTTTACAGTATTTCACAAATGACTGGGAGGGAGAGCTAAAAATCTTCAATACTTGCTTTTTTAGAAAAATGTAAATTCTTCCACATTCTATCTTTTGCAACTTCTTTTGGGGCAGTTTTGCTATCTACAGGGAAGTGGTAGATCTTTCTTTCAGAAGGTAGAGCCTAAGTTCTCTAAATTTTTTGCCATATTCTGTCCTTAAAATATTCCTTATCAGCTTAGATGGTCATTTCTTCTGCATGTTATCCTCTAAGTCAATTTTAATAGCACATTTTTGATTTATCCTTGCTCCAGTCCGTGTAGTGATCTAAGATTCCGTATTTATAAAGAGTCTCTAGAGAATAAATGAAGAGAGGAAGACCTATTTTCTGTCATTTTTCTATTATTACAGAATTGTTACTACTGGACGTGTTCTCCATACATTTTACTCTATACAAAATGTCTTCAGTGTTCCTTGCCCTATCAGTACAAAATGTAGTATAATAAAGTAAACACAATCATAAATAAATAGTAGGCCTGCAAATCTGGTTCAACTGTAATTTGCCAAGTTAGAAAAATCTCTGTCTTACTACAGAGCTCTGCATTCTGGGATATTATAATAAATCAAAACCTGTCAAGGAAAAAACCTCACCCTTCTTACTGCAGAAAGTTGCTTTGATGCTAATTCCTCTTTTACTTCTCATGAGAGGATTAGCTCAGGGTCTTGAAAGTGAAAAGGAATCCAGTCTGTTGACTTAGGGCTTTTTCAATGTGTAAATTAAAATAATTTTTCAATGTGTAAATAAATAGGTGGACTTCCTTATAAATTTTGTTTACAAATTTTCACTGTGAGTGGTAGGTGTCTTTTCTGACATTTTGTTTTGCAGCCAAAATTCAGCTATTGGGGTTTTTTTTTTGTTGGTTGGTTGATTTGGTTTGGTTGGTTTTTTCTTTTTTTAGGAAGGTCATAATAATAAACTCAAGACTTGGGTAGTAAGGACCTGTGCGTGTTTCTCTTTTCTATTCTGTAATGAATTCTGGAGGATTAACTGGGATGAAACCATGTATTTAAACAGCTGAGAACAATGTCAAACACGTGGCAGTATTGATGAAAATGATGTGTGTGAGCTTCTTTAGACTGGTTTTTCCAAGGGCAGCTCTCCTTTCATCACCATCCATTAAAAGTGACTTCATTCCATGGAGTGCAATTAGAACATGGTATTTTCTTTCCAAATTTCTTCATGTATCACCATTTTGCCTCTCCATCAATTACTGATAAATAAGATGAAGATACAACAAAAACATGAGGGAAAAGAAATAAAAACTTGGGAAGACAATCTTGTAGTCAGAACAGCCACATGAGTAGGTGTAACCCAAACTGAGGAAAGGCAGAAGATGACAAGGAACAGAGGACATTTGAAAATGAAGAACTGGGTTGAGAAATTATTCAGCTAAGATTATGAGGAAGGAAAGTGTGGATACTGAAATGCTGCTAAGCAGAGAGATTTTCCATCTCCTTGCACTAATTCTGTGAAAATTTTCCTTTGCTATGCAAGCTATGTAAACAGAAAGACAGGTTTTTGTAAATAACTTTCACATCTGGTGCGTTGTTAAGTATGATTGAACAAATAGTCTGCAGTGGGTGTCTGGTGCTTCAGTGAATCACCTCAGGACAGGTGTGGACACTGTCCAATGGCTTTTTGGAACTAGGATATATAAATGATATTGTACAATTAATAAATAATTCATTCTCTCACTGGACTCACGTGCTGCTGCATCTCTGAATTCCTGCTAAGCCTGCTACAGGAAAGTAGATCAGAAAGATCTGAGGAAATTATTGGTAAGTATTACTTTGGAGCTGGTAAAAGTCACTGGGTTTGGGAACATTTTAAGTCACTACACTTTGTGCTTCCAGGTAGGAAGTTCTGGTGGTTAGAGAAGGAATTCACAGACCTTTATATCAGTTCTGCCTTTCTCACTGACTCCCAGTACGACCACAGGCAGAATGGAGTTTTTTTGAATCAACAGACACATGCCTCAGTTCTTCTCTATGTGTGTTACCTAAATGGGATTTCCTTTAATACTTGTAAAGATTCTTGGTGTAAAATGTCATTATGTATTTAGGACTCTGCCTGGAAAATGACAGCAAATCTGCTTGATTGTGTGTTGGTTTTCATATCTACTAACTCCTTTTCACTTGTTTTCTGATTTTTCAACCTTGTTTCAATATCCAACTAAGTCATAGAATCATGGAATTGTTTAGCTGGAGAGGATCTCTGAGATGATCTGGTCCAACCATTAACCTCTGTACTATCACCCATCACGTGTCTTACAGTATCACCTGCCATAAAAAATGATTGCTCTTAATAACCTTCAAAACAGTACTTTTTCTTTTATTTTTCCTTCCCTCTCTCTCCTCTGACATTCATTCTTACTTTGTTTTAAATTGAAGTCATACATTGTGCAACTGTTCCATCTTTTTAAAATATCTGTTTTCAGGCTGGTAAAAGTTTTATTTGTCCATCATTCATCTCTGGATATTAATCATTCCTTAAATATTATTCCCATTCTTAATGCTGGGTGCAGACATGATGTTAATGTCTCCTGTACCTTGTTTGTGACTTGGGAAAATTGACACTCATTAAATATTTCTAGAAGGGATGCGTGAAAAGAAGTTAAGACAATATTGCCAATTAAATAAATAAATAACTTCCAAAAATCTTGAAAACATAATTTTCCATTAAATTTTGTGTTATTCTACTTTAAGATCTTTTATCTTTAAGATATTATACCCTCTAAGCTACATGGAAGATCATTGCCTGCTATTTAAAATATCCACAGAGCAAGCATTTGTTTCAGCCGATATCTGGAATGGTCTCATGTTTCCATCAGGCTGTGAGTGGACCACAAGTCACTGGGATGCAGAGAGCAGCACAGGAGGGGCTCGGGGAGGACACACCTGCCTTCCACTGAAAGCTTTCTTCTGATTCATTCACAGACAGGGGAGAAATATTTCAAACATGTCCAAGTCCTGGGAAGACCTTGTCAGTTCTGTGATCTGTCAGTGGCCTCAGTACAGAAATGAAGACCAACTCCTGTGTTTACATGCAGGAAGCCACCCAGGAGATGACAGATATAACTTCATCGCAGTAGGACATTTGCCTTATGTGATGAATTGACTTCCCTTTTTCTTCCAATTCTTGTTTTTTGTCCTTTCTAAACTTCAATAGACCAAACTGTCAGGGGTTTCCCAGAACATATTTCTCGTATTGCTGTTTAAAGCGTATTTTCTTTTTTTTTTTTTTTTTTTTTGAGATGAACTGATATAACTGGATGCTGTGAATTTGCATTTCTACTGTGCTGTTTCTTATAATAATAGCATTGGCTAGGACTGGGCAGGCATAGTAAAACACAAGAGAGATGCATGGAGGGGGCTCACACTCCCTGGACACCCTGGGACAAACCACTGAGTATCTCTGAGTGTGGTAAATTAGGGTTTACTTTGCTGCCAAACCTGAAATCACTGACTAAATGTCTGTGAGAAAGATATTTGTGCATCTATATGTCTGCTCCTGGAAATGTAACTCTCTTTAAAACAGGATGAGCTCATGTGTCCTGTTCTAATTTTGTCAGCTTAATGGTTTTATTTTTAACGCAAATCCTTTTTTTTTTTGTTTTCTTTTATTTTCCCCACTGATAGCTTCTTCTCAAAACTAAGAAAAAATGTACAATCATTTCTTTGTCATTTTTTTTTTGTAACCTTTGTAGTATGTAATAGCAATTTATTGAAGAAAACTAATTTAATTTTCTTATTTTCTCCTTATTTGGTTTGTAATTTGCCTAGGTATATTGTCAAGCCAGTTCAGTATTCAGCAGCTAATGTAAATGAATGTGACAAGTGTGATTTATGACAAATTCAGCAAAGTTTCAGTGTCATTGTATGCAATATTTCACATTTTATTTTAGCAGGGTTGAAATATTGTCCAGAGTGCCTTGCAGTTGTTTATTGTTTGCTTCTTTTTAGAAACACTTGAACAATATCAAGATACCAACAAGGAAAGAAAATGAACTTGCCTTAGTTCAGAAGTCAGTGTATCTTGAACTGATCCTGTGTGTTTGAGACGCTTTATTTTATTTTTAATATCATGCTCAAGGAAAGGATGGCACATATTTTTAGATGCTCCTGGAGCTTCCAAATTCACAGGAGGGTGTATTTGCCCCCTCGCTGCTGCTCCATACACACTGTGGCTAATGCAGATGTGAGTTATGCATCAGCATCAAGGGGAGAGTTTTACAGCAGCTGCTGAGGCGCGGCGAGTCTGAGTGGGAGGTGAGGAGAGAATAAACAGCACCCTTCCAGTGGGAGCTGGGAAAGGCTGATGAGGAATCTGTCTGCAGAAACACCTCATCTGCTCTGCTGTATTCAGAATCACAGAATAGGCACCGAGTCTAACAACACACATCATCAGAAGGCTGTTGAAGGGCCATTGCTGCCCTTATCTGCTCTGAGGCAGATACACATTGATTTTTGTTGGTAGGTAGAAGAATTCTGCAGAGTTTAAAATGCAAAGCAAGTATGAACTGTAGAAAAGTGAGTAAAATAACTGCAGCAGAAGCTGAAGTTGAGGAGAAACAAGAGAAACTGCTTTGGTCAGAGAGGTGAGCAAAAGGGAGTTGAAAATGTACTGCAGAAATATTTGGAAGCGTGTGTTTTTACTAACTGTCAGGAAGAACGGTTTGAAATTCTTACTTACTTTTTTCCGCTTGTATTTTTTCTGCACTGTTTTGAACTTTCTGAAAACCTGAAACAGTAGTGCAAACTTTTCAGGAGCGAGTGATAGAACATCTCCCTTCAATAACAAAAATCGCCTCTCTTTTCATTTAAAACTTTTACCCCTTGTCCTATTGCAAGTCCCTCTCAACAGGGCTGCTCCCAACCTGTTCATCCCCCAGCCTGTGCTGACCCACGGCTTGTCACAGCCAGGGATTGGACTTCTTTATCCACCTGGCACCTGAAAGCTGAGATCACCAGTGAACACAACATTTTCTGCTGCCCATCTTCTTCCAGTGTCACAAATTCTGACCCAGTGGCCAGGATTCAGGATTGGTAAGGAAGGAGAAGTTTGAATCTAGAAGGATTTTACCACGCTTTAGGCTATAGCTGTGGGAGCCCCTGGAGGCACATAAAGAGACATGGAAGTGTCCCTGTACCCAGCTCTTCCCTGGAGGGAGCTCTGGAAAATCCTGCAAGGAAAAATGCAGCCATAATTCCAGACACAGCTTTTAATCAGAGTAGTTAGCAGTACAATCAGACCCTTCCTAGAACAGACAGCTGGCGTATACCTTTTATCATTATTAGCAGGTTCTTAACATCCAATCCTGCGGTGATATTTTGATAGGAAAACAGAAAATAAAATGGTTGTTCTTTAAAAATTAAACAGGGTTTTACACGTCTCAATCCATTTAAAGAAAAGAGGGCAAAAATCAACATTTTCAAATGGGAAAGCCAAGGCACAAAAAAAGTGAAATAGCTTGTCCTAGTTTGTACAGAAATCTGAGTGCTCCCTAGTGATCATTAAGAAGGATCCAGCCTATTCTTGGCTAATGAGGACAAAATATAAGTTGCTCTGGATGTGGCTGAGGAAAGATCAGACACATTTTGTAAAAATGAAAAGATCACTAGATATCATACCACGTTCCTGAGTCAGTGGTGTGACAGAACAAAGCCAAGTAATGAAATCCTTGATTTTAGGATATTAGTTAAATTAGGAGTGTGCATTGCTTTCAATAATTAATGATTGGGATATATTAGACAAAGAAAACGCAGTCAGTTTAGAATTGTCCTAATCTAACCTTTCAAACTTAAGGTTATGCACCAGTCTAGACAGATTTATCGTAAGTTTGATTAATTAATGTGGAGCTTTTTTTTTAAAGTATTTCAGTGTTCTCCATATCTTAGCTCAGTGAAATTAGTGGAGGATTCTATTAAGCCATGACTTTGCTAATGTAATTTGATGGTTCAACATCTCAGTGTGCCTAGTTTTCACTATTTGTTCTGCTTCAAAATTTGACATGATCAGTCAGATCTTAGAATTCTAATTATGCAATGAAGAAAAAGACTTCAATATTTCAAGTCCCCACAGAAAAAGCCAGTGGGTATGTAATTAAGAACGAGAAAAAAGGTCGACCTACTTTCTCCGTTTAGTCTAAACTTCTGACTGATCTATCTTTATTTCTCTCTATTGATCTATTTATCTGCTTATCCAGTCTGTCACTAATAATCTTGACCTTATTTTGTGTTGATTGATCATTTAAACTAATTTCTGGCCTGAATGATGGTAATTTAATAATGTGAGCCAATTAGAAGTTAAATAGAATCAATAAACCATCCTGTGACATCAGCGGGAGGAACATTGAAGTACCACTGTCTCATTAGACCTTTCAGTATTTTATATTAATATTTTCAGGGCTGAAGTAAAATGAAGATAGTACAGAAACTGGAAAAATAATTCATAATATGTTGTTACTTTCTGGCTGTCAACTTTTTCCAACTTCAGAAAATAAAAGCCAGGAACGACTGTTATTTGTTCAACCTCAGCAGGCACTCTCCATCTAATCAACATCCAGTATGGGCAAAGACGTGTTTGCCTTCTCACTCCTGCTTTCATCATATCTCTAATGTTTGTTTTCCAGCTGTTTTGCCTTTCACATCTATTTTAAGTAGTAAAAAAAAGAGCCTGATATCTTCTGAGCCAGCCATGTCATAACTCAGATCAGTGTAATCCATAGAGAAACCACCATTTGCTGAGTGATTGAAATATTTTTCCCAGGAAAAAAGTTGTGAAAAATCAGTGTTTCTGATGCTGGAAATATCAGAGGAAGAGTTGTTTGGAGGAGAGCAAGAAGGCTGATTGATGATTACTGAACATAAACAAATGTTTTCTCCACTGGAGGCAGCATCATGATTTCATCTCACAGGTACATACAAATATTGGATCCACAAAAACCCAAGGGGAGTTGATCCCCTTCAGTTTGCGCACTTGCCTTCCTAAGATTTTGGCTTTCAAAGGGCTTGATATTTACACCATCTTTTGTGCAACATCTTTCACCAGTCTCTGGTTCCTCCAGTGAAACAAAACGCAAATTAAATACTCAGAAAGCAGTTTTGTATCACGAAAGAAGCAAGATTGTGAGGCGTGCTTGCAGATATTTTTAAGAATATTCTCCTAAGCCCGGCATGTATCATGGGGAAAGGGATGATGCCAGGTGCTTTCAAAGACATCCATCCCTCTTCCTTACTGAACACCTTAGTGGAAAAGCTATATTGTTATCAGTTCCATGTGTAACTAATTGAGCAAATAAATATGCAACAATACATGTGAAAACCCAGCAGAATCTGAGTTCTCTTAAGTTATCTCTTACAATTTTACACACTTTTAGTCCTAGATTAAAAGTTTCTTTGGTCTAACCATTGCTTGTGTTGGATGAATTCTAATTATGGTTTCCCACAGGCTTGAGTACAATTGGTTGCTCCTGCCTCTGGATGGTGACAGACAATTCCTGCTAGAGCTGGCTCGAATGTTAAGTGCTAGTAGTGGGCATTAGCAGTGTTCTAAGCTTCTTGTTTGCTTTCCTGTAAGCCCTGTCAGATGCTGCTCTTTTGTTTTGGAGTTTACATTGATTCATTTCATTTCCTTCCCGATAAATCTGTCCTAGGAACACAACACACATTGTTGTGGTTTTAGACAACAAGCTTCTGTGAAGGGGCTAGATACTGTCCATGTGAAATCGAGCAGACAAAATAATCCTTCCCCTAAAATCTTTGTAATTCTTTGTAATCCTCTTCCTAAATTCTACTTTTCCAGCTGGATGGACAGGGTAGTGGTGCTGGCCTGCCCCTTACCAGGTTCTGATTTAGGGTTGTTGGCTCTGTCCTGCACATGTCCTTTCTCTGTGCCAGAAGAGATTAGCTCTACTGGCTCCTATGTAAATCCAGATGTTTGCCACATGGATAATTCTCAGTCTGTCTGAAGGCCCATGACACAGAAGGGGAGGGATTCAGCATGTCAAAACCCAGCCTGCTGGAATTCTGCTTGCAATTACCTCATTTTAGGGGAGCAGGTAATGTGCAGCAGCCAGGCCCACAGACATTTGCTCAGCAGTGCTCACATCAGTGTCTGCACGACCCAGCCACCTCCTGCCTTCAGTTCTCTTATGCTGGATCTTTTCTGAGTTACAGCTGTCTGAATTGCGAATGGGATGAACAGAATAAGTGAGAGGCACGGCAGCAGGTAGTCTGAGCCAAAGTAATATATGCCTTTCCCCCTCTTCAAAAAACCCCAAACCACCAATCCTTTCAGCTGCAAGTAGTTGGGGCAACGTTTTAACAGCCAGCTATGGTCAAAAAGGCAAGGACAGCACTGGAATGCATGAAGGGATGAGAGAGAATAGAGGAACATTATATGGTACAGAACCAGATGATATGTCCTCACTTTAGATGATTGCACACAGTATTTTTTAAAATCTATGGTAAAAACAAACCTGTATCAAGAGGCAATAACAGTTCATTGATATTGTTAGTGGAAGACTGGGAGGAATGTCCATCAAAGTAGTACAGGATGGGCTTGATCTGGTAATAAAAAGTTATGTGAGAATGTCATTAACAACACAGCCTGTCCTTCTCTAGTCCAATGATAGAGACCTTTTTAAACAAAATAGGTAAATTTTACTCTTTCTTTCCTAGCCCATCTGTGCAGTTTATCCGCTGCAGAATATCTGGAAAAAAAGCCTAATCCTTCCATGGGCTGTCATTCATGTGCCAGAGGCTCATGTGCCAGAGGCTCATGTGCCATGGATGCACTATGACCAAGCTAGAACCTTCTGTCCCTCAGGTTTGGTCTAAAGGAAATTAGACAGCTCCCAGCAGCATCTGACAGTCTTTTCTAAAGCTCCTAGACTGAGAGCTGTACAATGTTTATCCATTGTGCAAATTGGTTTCCATGGTGTCCTAAGGTGTTGCCACACAGACTTTGGAGGAAAAGAAAGTATTAAAAAGCAACAACAACAACAATCCAGACTGAGTAACAAACTCATTGCTTAGAAACAGTGATGTCAAAGAGAGTTGGTACTAAAGAGACAAATGTTCATGACCAAAGCTTCCAAATTAGCCACATCTCTAATTTCTTTTAGGCACACTTTTGCCTTCTTAAGCTCTCTTGAACCACAGGATGGTCTGTATTTACCCCTTGAGGGAAGAACCCCAGTAAGATGCAGTTTTCTGAGACTGTTCCATAGTCAGTTGAGTTTACACAGGCACACAAACACTGTTTTGCAGTTCTTGTAATATTGTCTAATAATCAACCATCCTGCAAAATCATCCCAGATTCAAAGAAATAAAAGAGGTTAGAGAGCAGAAAAGAGGCATGGAAATGAAAGTTGAGGAGGGAATACAAACTCTAAAAATGGAAAAGTTGAAAAATGCAGAAAAAGAGTACCAGTAAGTAGATGGTAGATCCCCTTGCACTGGAATGAGAAAAGGGCAAGAGGAACTTTTCCTCTGTTGCAAAGATCCACCACTTTTACCTGTGTTGTTTTTTTGGGAGGGGGTTGTTTGGTTTTTTGGTTTTATTCACAACCTATTCCACAAATTGAAAGTCAATGCAGCTCAAAATGAAACCTCCATTTGCAGATCTATAATCCATATATTTTCAGTGTTTTTGTGAAGCTCTAAAAGTTAGATCAATGGAATAGATTTCCTTTAACAACAAATGAGGGTTGTCCATTTCCCTTCCTCCAAAATCAGTTATTATTTTAATTTTATTTTCATGTAGGCTTCTCTTTGCATTATTGCTAAACCTTGTTGGAAGTAGATTTGAGAAAAGTGAAATAAAGTGTCTGGAGATTCATTTAATGGAGTCCATTCATGAATGATAAAAGGCATTGCATGCAAGTCTCTTAATCAGTGGAGTTTATAATAATATTCAAGAGTTCTTCCAAACATCCCTGTTTTCAAAATTTTTTCTGTCCAGAATTTATGTTTATTTAAAAAAAATGCTTTGATTTAATTTCATGTTGTTACTGTTCCATAATTCTCTTTTTGTCCTTCATTTTGAATTTTTAGTTTTCACTACCTTATGCTTAAAAGAAAACCATACTTATTTAACTGGCAGCTCTTCAGAGCTTAGAGACTAAATTGCCTTGGAAACTAGAAGTTTATGAAAGGATAATGGATTTCAGTTATTTGACAACTCAGCAATCTAATGAAATAATGACAGATAGAGTTTCTGATTACATCTAAATTTATGATTGGTTAAAATTTCATTTTGCAAGACCAGATTAATGATTATATATCAAATTATCTGCAGATTTTAATATTTTGATTTGTTCATCATTCCATAGATACAGATAATAAAATAAAAAATCATTGCAAGAACTTGGTTAAAAATTAAAAGAAAATTACATATTGAAACCCAATCCTGAATTTTGCATGGGACATGTTTAAACTGGGTTATAAAATATTGCATATTTAATCTCTCAGAGAAGAAGCTCCCAGTGATTACACCCAGGTTGTTCAAGCTCAGTATTCACAGATGATATAAGAGCACCTGGAGTCCCCCTGACAGCCACAAGGGTAATGTAACTCCTCCACGCAGCACGGGCACGATCGCTGCTATCGGGCTTGTGTGGAAATAGAGCTGTGGCTCCCCATCCTGGGAATCAGAGCTTTGTGGAGGATCTGCAGGGCTTCCCCAGCCCGCCCGCGCTGGGCTGCAGCACTGAGGGGTAGCACTGATGCATCAAAGAAATCCATTTTCTCTCCTGCAAAGTCCAAGCGCTCCTCCTGGCAAGCGCCGTGAGGAGGAACACACTGGGCTGCTTTCATGCTGCAGGAGGCAATTCCTTCGTGGTAACCAGAGGAAGGAGTGAGAGGACTGAGAATTTAGCAGACTGAACTGGGGATCTTGGGAGGGGGGAGTCAGGGAAACAGTAAAAATAGTTCTTTCTAATAGATCTTTCTAAACAAATAGGCAGTCCCTAGACCAGTGTGGGGATTTTTGTATTATCAGTGTACCATTTGATCTTATTCCATTTAACCAAGCCATGAGTTTCTTTGAAAGGAATACCTGTGATGGAAGGTACAGCTTGTGCCCAGGTCTGATGGCAGCTTTGCATTTTAAAATCTTTCACCACGCTTGCACAATTTTAAAATTTATTGGCCCTGCCACGGCTCACTTCCTCCAAGATGGAACTATTACCAAAAATATTTGTGCAGTGATAATCCTTCTGGATTTATGCTTTCAACATGCACTTCATCACTTGAGGATTATACAGGGATTAAAACAAATTTCAGGTGAAATGAAAATGTCATGTAAAAACTACAGTTTCTAATTTGGATATGCTTTCCTTGTTGCTGTCTCTTCTTTGCAACTCTTTCCCCCACTACAAATTTAAGCCTATGTGCTATTTTTTCTTTTTGTTTGTTTTCTGTGTTACAATATGCTACTAATAATGTTGTAAGTTTTGATTAAACGGTGAGTAGTTTGGGCAATAGGAAAAGTCTTGAAAAGTACCACTTTAATTCACATAGCATACGCAGTACAGGACTCCTTTCCAATGTCAATTCTGTCTGTTTTTTCTCATATATATTCACAGAAATCACTCTTTCTTAGCTTTAAAACCTGACCTCAGCATCTGTCAGCCTTTATATCTCATTAATACTATTGGGCAGAGATTTTTATCTTTCTAATCATAAAGAGCACTATCGTAGTGATGCCGATTTCTAAACTATAAGAGGTCCTCACTTATTGAAATGGACATCAGAATGCGTGTTTTTTATATTATTTCATAAATCAAAGACCTGGGGCTGTTTTGTTCCAACTCTGCCAAAAATGTTGCCCTTCGACAGAAATGAACATTTGTAATTTAAAAAGAAAGGAGTTGATACTTTGAAAATCTTGAGCAGGGATTTATAAGTTTTGTTCACAAATGGCTGTATAAACATAAGAAATCAGGTTAGGAATGCTATATAACTAAATTCATCTTCCATGCAATGCCTAAATGAAATGCAGCATCTCAAACAAGGACTTTCTTTGCAAACCTTTTGCAGGCTGTGTGGGACCTTTGGGAGCATCTGGGAAGCCCTGGCTTAAAGCAGATGGAAATAAAGGTAAATTATATTATTCAGGTTTGCTATACTGCCTATCATTTTCAATGAAGTTGAAGATGTGGCAATAGCACAGAGAAGATAAAGAAAAGTTCTTAACAAATTCCCTTGTCAATACACTTTTCTTGGTTAAAATTCAGAATGGTAAATGATGTGCAAGAACATAGCTCAGATGCCCTGTCAGATAAAGCCAACCTGGGCTGTCTGCATGCCAGCTGGAATGGAAATTAAGCATTTCTTAGTCACTGTCTGCAAAGGAAACCTCTGCTTTTCCATTACTCAGGTTATTTCTTATTTGGGTTATTCCATGCACTTATCACTTGGAGGTTGCATACAGAGCAGTAATGAGGAAATACACCAGCTCTCAAGGTAGTATGCTAGAAATAAAAGTTGGAACTCAGATCAGCCTTCTGTCTGTCCTGCTTGCTGGACTCCTGCAAGCATGAAACTCTCTGGGAGCTGGTGTTAAATCAGAAAAGGAGTAATGATAAAATAAACTGAGTACAGACTCTGTATGCCCCTGTTCATGATTCATACCTGACTCCGTAGCTGATGAATTCTTTAAGGCCAGGACTGCCAAATGAACCTTGATTTCCATGTGAAAAAAATGCAGTGTAATAAAGATTATTACTCTATTATTACAACCCAGTAAGCTTTCTCCCTTCCACTCAGGTCAGACTGATTCTAAGGAGAAGGATCCCAGTGTGTTGTTCCATTCCTGCCTTAGAAACCACAACCATTCAGAGGAAGATTATATTGAAGAACAAACAGCATCATTAGGTAAAATTAAAGGGCTATTAAAAATCAGGAAGGCAAGCTGGACTTCCTTTTTGTACTTGACTTAGCCAGTTATGTTAGGCTTCATGTTTGTTGCTGAAAACTGCGTCATCTCCCCTACTTCAGCAGAGAAGCTTAGTTGGGTGAATGCACTGAATGCAAATGTCTCTGGGCTTTTGGGTTTAAATCAGCCATTAGCACTGCCTTTTATTTTATCCGATTAACATTTATGCACTCAGGAAGGGAATACTTTCTTAGCCTAGCAATAGGGGTTTGTATTTTCCTTTTTACATCCTCATGTACAGACAATAACCCCCTAATGAGAGTGGAGGGGTTTTTTTCATTTGACACATTCTGAGGGAAGAGATTTCGGTGGGAAAAAGGGATTGGTGATGGGTGATTGTTGCTTCTTTCTCGAAATTTTGCTGGAAGACCGGAAAGGCAAATAACTGCTAAAGGCTGGCACATCCCTCAAACAGTTATCTCCTGTGCTAAGGGGAGAACTGCTACCCCACACAAAGGAAGAGCACAATGCTATTTTAAATATAAATTTACGCAAGCTATGTCCTTTAGCTTCAACTGTGTGCCGGGATGAGTCACCTGGTACAGAACAAGGTTTGAAGGAAGTTGAAGCACGAGAGCACGTGGCAGGACCTAACTCAGCTTGGTGAACTAGCGTGCTACATTCAGTGTGAGACACGGATTGTCTTGGGAACACAGCTGGATACCCTATGGACTCACGGGCTTGAACCAGAACCTGGGGGATTAAAACAGCCTTGTTAATAGCAGTCCTCTTCTTGTAGAAATAGCCACTGGAAGTGCTTTATGTTGTCCCAGGTGCCTGCCTGGATCTGGTTATACCCCCATGTGAATTTTAGAAGGAAGTAGAACAGTCAAGCCCCCTCATTGCCACAGACTGTCCTTTTACATCTCAGCAGATCAAGCCTTCTGGGCAGTTGCTATGAAACATAAGCAATTCCCCCTGTGTCTCAGTGGCACTTTTGCCAGAGAGGGTTAAAACCATCTCTTTCACAGGAACATACTCAGAGATGTGAGGAACATATTGCAGACCAGATAAACAAGGAAGAAAATATCAGATGAGCAAAGATTTTAAAAACCCCTAAGCCCTACACTCAACTATATCACTGATAAAGAAGCATAAGATTGCAGTTTTCATAAACTTTCTAATTCTCTTAGGAAGATTACTGGAAGTTTCTCCTCTGGAGTTGCTTATGTGGTGACATCTGTAACAAAACAAAAATAAAGCTTCGGTTCTCCCCAATGTACTTGTAGGTTACAGCTATAGCTCTCCCTCCCCATATCTGATGAATAGAGAATGCAGCAGTATTCTCAAATTTCGTAGGTTTTATAGACACAATGATTCACCCTTAGAGCCGCTGGTAGTTGTGAGATAATTGAAGATAAATCTGAGATTCTGCGCAACAATGAAGAAGCAAATACTCTTGAGCATCTTTTGAAACAGATTTTTTTTTCCCCCAGAGTATTTTGTTCTCATCAAATGCAGATTTAGATGTTTGTGTCGGAGATCACAATCTGTATGCTGTTTATTTTAGGGAGAAGTCTCATAGCAGTCTCTTCTTTGTAAAAACTCAGAGGCAGTAGATGAGAAAGTGCATGATTTTTATCCGTGTTTGTATAGAACCACATTTTGCAAAGTGAGATTTCTCATTTTACTACAGGTCATACAACTTTTCTGCCGTGTTTGTCACCCCTGTAAAGTGGTGACACGTCTAGCAATGCACCTCATGCTTCACAGCACTGACAGATGCAGCCCCAGTGCAAGGTGGGGAGGCTTGGCCATTGCCTGAGTGTGAAAATGAATGTGTGTCACACGAATGTGGCTTCTGTGGGGACAGTCCTTAGCTCCTCCCTGCCCCCTCCCAATTGCCTCCTCTGGAGCAGCCAGCACAGTGCTAATTATCTTGAGCCCAACCCATACAAGTATTGAGGCACCTAAAAATTAGAGTACTTGTATTTACAAAAGTGAAAGTAATTAGGCAAATCCTCTAAAGACTTTGACTCAAATGTCCTAATTATTCCTGCTGATGTCTCTTTTATAAAGTTTTCTTGGGGGCTTTTGTGAACATTAGACTTCTAAATATCTAACTGTAGCCTTCCTGCATGTTAGGGTGTGGGGTGAACTGCTGTTATGGATGTGCTATGTGAGAATATGGTACATATTTTGAAGCAACATGCCCTACCATAAATTCCCCATTAATAACCATTCAGTACCCAAGCTTGTATAAATCCATTTTCCTATTTGTCCTGTTCCACGCTCTAGTCTCCAGGAAGTCTTTGTGCAATCTCTATTGGCAGCATGGGTCTGACACTTGCAGAATAAAACAGCTTGAACTTTTCACAATTCCAAATCAGTTTTCTCTGTTAAAGGTGTGATCTTTAAACGGGAATATATTCCTTTTTGCCTGATCCTGTTGCTCTCTGTGTGATGGAAAAAAGCAGTTGAAATATCCTGGGTTTATCCTTGGATTTTCAGCTGAGGAGGAAACAAACACCCAAGAACTGTTAAGTGACAATGGTTCCCTTGGCAAATAGGGTCACACACACTTTTTTTCCGTTCTGCAAAAAATCCCCAAGTAATTTGTCCAGGTCATTTTCTACAGTCAGCACAGCTCCTGACACGTGTTTCTTTCCCCCTAGGCAGGGGACACAATAACTCATTACTGCTGCAGGACTCTTCCTCAGTGATTTAGTCAAGTTGCTGTCTGCCTCCCTGATTAATTCACACAGCTTCCTCACAAACCCTTCCTTAATAAAGTGACAGAGTTCTGGCTCGGCAGGTTCTCCCTCTACAGCAGAATAATCCTGTGGTCTTCTGCAGCATGCAGGCTGCTGGAAAACCTTCTGGGTCTGGACAAGCTGTTTGAAAAGTGACTTGGCTGCATGACAAAGCCCTGCTGGCTGAACCTCCACGCTATCTCCCAAGGAGATTGCCGTGGTAGTGCAGATAGCCTGTTTCAAACCGTCCTTCTTTGCTTCTGTCTCACTGAGGAGCAAAACCACTTTTTCAAAGGCAGACATAAAGGCTGCCAAACAGAAAGGGAAAAGAGACCACTGAGGTGTGAGAGAGCACATCCCAAGTCGTGGATCTGTGGCCGAGTGCGCGTGTGCAAATCGAGGCGGGTTTAAGGGCTCTTTGTACACAAATGGCACCTTCTGGAAGCAGCCACTGCTCCTGGCCTGCCTGCTCTGCACCAGGGTTTCATCAGCCCAGGAGTCCTCAAGCCACTGCATCACTTCATGCACGACCAGGCTGCTCTGTGCCCTTCCTGCAATCTTCTCCATTCTGTGTTTTCACCTTTTTCCTGGTTGTCAGTTGGTATCTCAGCACATGTCTTTGGATTTTTTGTTCTTTATCAGCAGCCTTCTCCCTCATGGCCAATTTCCATTTCATGGTAATATGCAGGAAGTGGATATATAGGTAAAAGAGCTAATTAGGAACTTTGAATTGAGTCTCTGAAGACCCAAGTTCTGTGCTTAGGTTTAAAAGGGCTTTTTGTCTCCTGAATATAAATCTGACAATATATAAACTTTCATGGCGTCTTAAATCAGAGCACAGAAAGAATCTGTTCCCTTTAAAAACAACAGAGTTATTTTTACCTATTATAAATAGGGAATTGAACAAGATGACCCTAATTTCCAACCTCAATCACGCTGTAATATTTGTACATCTGAAAAAGAAAACTCCCTTCGGAGGATCTCTTATCTTGTTACCGTAATAATCCTCACAAACTCATCTCTTCTGCATCATGCATGTTGTAATTCTGTCTGAGAGAAGACAAATTAAAAAGTTCCCATGTTTCACCAAGCAAACAAACCGTGAGGTGGGCCTGGGAACGCTGTAACACCAACAGAGTGCAGAGAGTGGGTCTTGCACCAATTAATGACTTCATTAGGAAGGACCCATCCTGACAGGTGCTAACAGACATGAACATGCTGTGGTGCAGATTCTCAGTATTATTTTTTAACTCCTCTTTTATATAAAATGCGCAAGAGGGAGTGGTTTGTTGGAAATGGTGGTTTAGCAGGTAAATATTTCCTCCTACAGCTTAACAGTATGTCTCAGAGAATCTTTTCAAAAGCATTTGAACAGCAGCTAGGAACTCAAGACTTTTACTCCTATTAAATTAATTATTTCTGTAATGTAATCATTCTAGATATGGGCAGGGATCAGGTATCCAGTCTTCTGAAAACACACCAGTGAAAATCAGTGTCTGGAATGAAACTAATTACATAAAGCATGAGAAATAGACTTAGTAACAACTTTGATATTACAACACGGTGCTTATAGGTAAAGAACAACACTGTGTTATTTATGAATTTTTCAGTTCAGTGTCTGATCCAAAAAACTATGGGAACAATCCTTTGGAAGGGTTCTCTCCATAAATATTTTTCTCCAAAATAAAATTAAGTTTCCATTTATTGTTTTTGAGATCTTTTCTTCTACCCAGTTTGTAATTCAAATATTTTCATATTCTAATTTAAATGACTCTAAAATTGAAGGTTGAAACGCTCTATTTATAACATGCTAACAGAAATGATTGCAATTATCCAATGGCACCTCTCCATGGCTATAATTTCTTTCACCATAATTGCCAACAAATATTTTGTAGGCAGCATGGAGCAGGATATTTTAGAAAAGCAGATAGTTTTCTAAATTGTGCCCTCTCTTCTGTGTATCTATTGCAGGAGGAATATCAGATTATAGTCAGTAACATGAGCCCGCCAAAAGATTGGTTTTTTGCCCCTTCATACACTTACCTCGTTGTGTCACTTCCCACGTTTCAACAACATCTCTGATGATAAATGAGAAAGCAATGCCTCTGCAATTTCAGAATGAAAAAAGAAGTAAATGTAAAACAATAGAAGCTTTTGTGGAAGATTAATTTGTGTGATTTATACTTTAATAAAAGTAGATTAGAGAGGGTGGGGGTGGCATTGGGATTCCTTTCTCTCCAGGCTTCTGCTATCTGGAGCCTACAGAGAGTCACTTTTGAAATACTGTGGGAAAAAAAAGAAAAATACAGCTGACTATAAAAGATTATTCATATATTCTCTTTATAGCTATCCTCAGCATTTTCCTGAGCTCTGATTCTGAAAAGAACTCCATTGGTGATGAGCAATTGCACTGTTGGGTTTTATTTCTCTCCCTTTCAAAAAAATTTCCATTTGATTGCAATTTTAATTTTTATTAAACAATATTATTAATTATTACTATATTTTATTTCAGTTATCAAACCGTTCTCATCTCAACCCACAAGTCTTCTCACTTTTACCCTTCTGATTCCCTCCCTTACCCCAGAGGGAGGAGAATCACTGAGCAGCTGTGTGGTGCTTGTTTGGGGTGAAACCACCACAGCAGTATTTTCTGTAGCTGCAAGAGGGCGGCCAGGTTTGTTCCACGATGGTTCAGTGCAGCAGCTGAGCAGAGAGAGGCTGATGCAGGAAATTGTTCTGTGTCATTTCTGGTCTCAGGTCTCAGTATTGTTCTGCTTTCTTGCAGTATAACAGCTGCTGTAACTGAGACGTTTTCAATTAATGCTTGCACTAATGCAACAAAAACTAAAGAATTTTCACTTCTTTGCAACAGTGTTCCTTGAACCTCTGTGAGCAGGGCTCCAGTCTCTTATCATAACTCTCTTTTCCTCTCCCTTCTTCCCACTCTCATAATCCCTGCAGCACTTGTACTTTTTATTCCTGGCAGCAGCTCTTCTCATCTGGGGCAGAGGGAGGAGAGCTAGTTAAAATTACTGAGACCAGTGTTGGAGGAGAGAGCTGTTCCCAGTAAGTCTAAGGCAGTGTGATTTTTGTGACTCGTTTGTGACCACTAAATATCTGTAAAACACAGTCTGAGTAATACTGTCCAGGAACCCATCTCTCATGATTCACTCTAGAAACTAAGGTAAAATATACTTGGCTAAATCCAGTATAAACAGTCTCAGACTTGGGCCCAATTCTGCAAAATCTTTGTTCAACATATTCTTAAGCTAAAATTTTCATAAACATCACTAAAATGCTAGCCTGAAATTTCAGCCTGAAATGTCACCTGTTCTTTCATTACCATCACCATTTTGTATCAGGTTGTGTTGACTTTTGTGGATGTTATTCTCATTTGTCTCCAAGGCAAGAGGAAAAAAAAGAGTTACAAGCAAGACAGAGATAAGCTTTTGCCCTTGCAGAGAACAAGGCAAAGAGACAATCAGAAAATAAACATTTTTTAAATTAATGTTTATATTTGATTGGAAAAGGCTGACCCTTGTTACATGGGCATGTATTTTTTCCTAATCTGCAAGAAAGCAGAACAGTGACTGGTGAGAGAAAGTCTAATTTATCAGAGAATTTACATCTAATTTGTATATAGTGATTTTTCTATTAATTTTTTTTTATTTTTATCACTTCTGTTTTGCAACCTGCAGTTCAATTCGTTTCTGTATCACATCTGATGAGACAGCATGTGAGTTACTGAGGAATTGCTGTGTAATCTGCTGCTTTGGCATAACACAGACATTGCAGGGAAGAATCCCTCTGGCCTTGGCCATCCAGACAGCTTTTTACCCACTGAACAGTGCACCCACCCAAGCCAGTTTCTTCAGGACAAAGCTGTGGGAAACAGCATTGCTGAGATCCAGGTAGACACATCCACAGCCTTTCCCTCTTGCGCTAAGTGGGTCCCCTGGTCACAGAGGGAGATCAGGCTGCTCGAGCAGGGCCTGCCTTTTGTAAATCTGTGCTGGCTGGCCCTGACCCCTGCTTGTCCTGATCTGCTCCATGATCTTCCCTGGCCCCGAGGTCAGGCTGACAGACCTGTAGCTCTCTCCCTTTTGCTTGCCAGCTTCCACCATAAGAAGTCACAGATGACTCCTGTGCTCAGTCTGCACCCGTCTGTATTTTCTTTTCTTATTCTGGTATCATAAACTCTGCTGGGGCAGACATGGCAGAGGGTTTTTGTTTCTGGTTGAGCTACATTCCCCAGGCTGGATTTCTAATCTGTGACTAGAACTGTTCTTGTGATAGGCCACTGCTCACAGTAAAATGTTTTGTTAAAACAGAAGACGAAAACATTATCCAACACTGCCCAGTCACCAGGAGTCTACTCCCGAAATCTAGGGAAAAAAGGCATTTCTGGAGTAGCTTTCCCTGCTCATGTGAAGATCAAAAGGCAGATAAAGACAGATAAACAGTAATAATACTCCTGAGGGAGAGACCAAAAAGTGCACCCAGCTGAATGAATAGATCTCAAAAGACATTCTCCCTCGAGCTATCCATATGCAAAAGTATAAGTAAAGAAAGTTCCCAGGGGAGTGTATAATTTTCAGGGTATGAGAACTCCGGCAAACCCAGGAGAAAACAATTGAATTTCAATGATAGAATTAAAGATATTAAAATAAAGAACAGACATGACCAGCTCATCAAAGTACTTATTCTGAAAAAGTCTACAGGCCCATATGGGCATTAAATCTCAAGAGACTTATTAATGAATTCTTTTCCTTCAGTATTTTTTGCCTAATTGGTTGCATAGTTTTCAGTCCACCGTTATGCTCAATGGGATCCATGTTCTAAGACTGTCTGCTTAAAAAAGAAAACATCTTGGTGTGATCAAACATACCGTGAGCAATCACTCTAGGACAGCAGCTCAGTCACATTTAATATCCCCAAAATATTACAAAGGTGCAGTCTAAATTTGATTGCTGTTAAAGGGAGGGAACCATCCTTTCTCCATTTTTTTTAGGCAGTGACAATAGGGACAGCCTTTATTCACTCTTGGGAAAAATGAACTTTGAAAACCTGATAAACACGATGGAGAAAATGGATTGATTTTAAATTTAACAGTGGATATCACAGAATATAAAAGAGTCTTTAAGATGATTAAGGGATTGGAGCATCTGTCATAGAAGAAGAGGCTGAGAGAGCTGGGACTGTTCAGCCTGCAGAAGAGGACAGTCACAGAGATCTTCTCCTTGTGTACAGATAACTGATGGAGGGAGACAAGAGGGTGAAACCAGACTTTCAGCGTTGCAGTGAGAGGACAAGAGGCAATGGGCACAAACTGAAATACAGGAAATTCCATCTAAACATAAGAAAACACTTCCTCACGGTGAGGATACACACACACTGGAACAAGGTGCCCAGAGAGGCTGGGTCTCCGTTCTCCATTCTTGGAGACATTAAAAATTTAAACTGGTGATGTTCCCCAGAAGCCTGTTAAAACTGCTTCTGGCTCTGAGCTGGGGTTGGGCTGGATGGTCTCCAGAAGGGCCTTCTCACAGCACATCTCCTGTGATTCTCTGAGCTGCCTCATTTGTTTAAAATCAATTCGTTTCATGGCGTTGTTTATCAATGATCTAAGCTGTCAATTTTCATACAGCTGTATTTGCATGAGTTGATCCACAAGCAGGGAAACGACTCCTAAAACCATATTGGTCCCACACAAGTTTTTCCTGATCCATCTCCTAGAAATATTCCTATACAAAGTTATCAAAAGATTGACAAAAGGATGGTAGGTTTTGTTTACTTTCAGATGATGCTTCTGGGAGGTTGTAGCTAAGCCTGCTTCTGACCCCTTGTATTTTAAGGCAATTTCAAATACAATTGTTTTCTAATAAAAATGTACTTCTCATTTTAAAAAATAGTCTTTCAAAAACTTAACTTTCCTCTGAGAATATTTCTGGATTATTATTTTTAGCCTGCCCTTGGCATGTTTTTCTGCTTTCTGCACTGTATTTATCTATTTTCTCTCACCTTACAGGGTAAAGTCTGAAACTAACTTTCTTTGGTATATGTACATCCAGTGTCTAGCAGGAAGAACCCAATACCCTTACCTGCCTTCAGAGAGAAAATTAATAGTGGTAACAGTGACAAAGTTGAGGCTTAAAAGGTAAATTTTCCAAAATACTGACATTTATTTGCTAGTTTTTGCAAGTACTTTTACCTGTCCTATCTGCTGTCATGTTGCATATTCTTGTGTTTAATGAAGATCCTACTGAATATAAACCTAAGTAATTATTTCTAAAGTCTCATTAAGATAAGCTATAAATTTTTATTTGTGGAGAACCCTAGAAATGGGAGCAACTGCTCATTTCTCTAATTCATAGGAGAGGAAACAGCTCCTATTGTTCCTGCAGTTCCCAGTCTGGGAGGAAGCTCTGGCCTTCGCAGAAGTTTTGCTTTGCTCTTTTCTTTGCTAGCCTGTCCTGCACATACTTCCTTGCTTTTTTCTGCAACATTTCTTTGCCTGCCTGTGTATTACATGAATATAATCTGTCCTCAGGACAATGGGAGGTCACCTTACCCCTACTCTCAGAAAAATCCATACAAAGTGGCTGAAGACAAAAATAGTCCTTGCAAGTGTGTGTCATTTGTTCTTGCTCAGACATGAGGGCTCAGCAGGAAAATGGGGCGTTTTGAAGCAGACTCTGAGCTTGGATTGCTGTAATATTGCAGTATCATCAGCATATGTGCCCTGCTGCCACATGTAATCTAGAGTAAAAAGTATAACATGTTTATTGCTGTCTGAGGGGATGGCTGGGTAGGGAAAAGGAAACTAAGAGGAAGGGGTAGGAAAAGTACAGTTAAAATAAAGTTAATATATGAAGTAGATTGTATAGAAAGGTTGGAGACATAAAAAGATGTGTTTAACAATGGCAATACATAAGTTTTGCTCAATAAACTGTCCTTATTTTAATAGCAGGGGTTTTTTTCTGGACTCAGCACTGTTTACCTTCAATAATCTATTCGGACATCCACAGCACATGTTAAAGTATATACTAAAAACTAGCAATTTGACATTGGTATGGCTTATTTGACTTCTACAGGTATACCTGAAATCACAGCAACCAGGGGTGAAATGCAACCTTATTGATCAGCCCTCTTTAAATCCTTTTTTAACTTGACTGGCTGAAAAATTTCTTTTAGGTCCCCTGGAGATGGATTAATTTTGCTCGTAGTGATTAAAAATCAGATAGGCTATCAGATTTCCATGTGTACTTTGCCAATGCAAGGCAAGCATTACAGTGAAATTATCTTTGGGATTTTCAAGCCTGTTGGCAGAATTTAATAGGGATACTTGATCAATCGTACTCTACCACACATCAATGAAAGCAGCAACATTCTCATCAACTTGATAGAGAACTAAATTATGCCACCTACTATCTGAGATGTCCTGGGTACCACCAAAAATTAAATGCTATCTGTGCGTGGGAATCGGTACTTCAGACATCGCTGTCCTTGGCATTAAGTGCTAACGAACGGGAATTAGAAAACTGATGGCCCAGGGTAGCTGAGCACTTGAGGCTGGGACACGCTTGCTGCTCTGCCTCTGAAATGTTCAGCAGACTTAAATCAGACTCCCAGCTCCCCCGAGGGACAGCGGCACTGAGCTCATTAGCAGGAACTGCCCATTCCCAGTGGGCTTCCTGCCGCAACCAGCCGTGGCTGGCAGTGTCAGCTTCAGCCAAATGTGCTTGGAGTGGCAGTACCCGGGGAGGTGCCAGAGCCAGCTCTGCAGAGCTCCATGAATCACTGCTGATGGCACAGGGTGTTGGTGAGAAGGGAACAAATGGATAAGCAGGAGTCCAGGTGCTTTCTACTACTTTCACTGTTGTGGTGGAGTCCAGGGGCACTTGTTATTTATATTCATTGGAAGGATTTTTTTTTATGCTGGAAAAAAATATTGTACTTTAGAGATTTAAAAATGCCAAGAAGGAAGCAAACTGAGCAACTAGGAGAGCAGAATTAGTGTCTGGCCACTACTATTTCATCCCTAAAAGATGTATGCTTGGCTGACATCTACAGGATTTAAACAGTGTAGGTTTCAGTCTTGGTAAAACGTTAAAATGGATGGATTTGTGTTCTGGCACAAGCAGATATGTTCTCCCTTTGATCTGTTGTCCTCCACCAAGAGTATGATGGATATGAATCCTAGTGACACACAGGAAATAAGATTGATACCACTTAGTGACTGCAAGTTGGGTTTGGACTGAATGCATTGTTTGCACTTCTAGGTAACAACAGCCTTGGTACTAAAGCTAAGTTAGCAAAAACTATGAAAGATGCTTGAACCTTGTGGGCATGAGGACGTGATTTTCTTTTTATTTGCAAAATAGTGACTAACTTTTGGCTCTCAACACATATATGTGTCACAAATAGGTGAACTGAGGTCCCCTTCCAACCTCATAGTCTATGATTCCATGAATTGTGGCTCTCAAGATTTGCCTATGAGTTTTCCAGTTCGTTCATCCTGCTGGTGTGTGATTTATACACAGTGGGGTTTAGCTGTATCAAGCATGCAGGATTAGATTATTTGCCAATATTATTTGACAAGATTATTTGACGTCTTCTCATTTATTAATTACTTTGGCTCTGCAATTCTTTTTTGTGATACAGTCTCCTATGTAGTAGCCATGTAGCCTGAGTCCAAAGAAATTATAAAATATGTCATCCTCCCTGGGGAATATATTCAATACACAAGGAGAGATTTGTGCCTCTACTGAGACAGGCTGAGAACAGGTTTTACATCTGTTTGTGATAGTTTCCAATGATCTGGAATTTCTAGGCCATAGGGCCAGGTTACACATAGATTCCATTTGAATGCATTTGAAATGAGAGAAGAGCTTTTTCAGTCATACTGAAGCTTTAACACCAAAATCTCGAACTACTTGTAAATGATTTATCCAATGAAAATGCAATTTAGCTTTGATTGCTAATCTCTCTGTAGGAAATAGAGGCTAATCTCTGGAATCAGAGCAGTAAACAGAGGTGAGCTGAACCTTGAAGCTGATTGTTATGTTTCTTGCTTTTAATAACATTTGTTTTCCAGTAAAACAGATTTGATAGAAAAGGATTGGACAGGCCCCCCACGGGTTGCCTAGAGTGGCTTATAGTCAAATAAGGTTTTTCATGAAAATGCTCCTTTCTTCGAGAGCCGATCTGCCGGTGGGTCTCAGTGTGACAGATGACATTTGCATGGGCAAGAATGGCTCAGTACCGAGCTTTTGACTGTATTGCCATGCTTAGTTCACACAGTGAATAAATTCTTATTAGGAGCAGGGGCTATGGGTTATGCCTCGTGCTAGTGTTCATCATGGAGATGTGTCTTGTGCTGCATTCCAATGCAGGCATGGATATGTCCCACATGATTTCAGAGACTCTGAAAACCACTCCTTATTTTCATCAAATATAACCTGGTTGGGGTTTTTTCTTGTTATTTTTTCACTGAAAACCCTGAGCTGAACAATCTGAATTCTTCTATCTTACAGAGCTATATAAAATATTTGCATTTTACACATAGATATTTTTGCTAGATTCTCCTCTACCTTTCTTGTTAAGAGGTGATTTTAAAAAAAAAAAAAAAAAAACTGATTTGGAGATTTAGGAAGCAGGGAACAAAGTTTTGCTTTAATTTATGGTTGCCTGCTCCCTGATTACCCCAAGGAATAACCTTGTGAAAGAGCTTTGGTTTTGTATCTGATCCAGTTCCGTTTGTGCATCTCCTGGTTTAATGATGAGAATAACATTTTGCTCATTTGGACAAGATGTTAAAACCTTGTTACAGGTGTAACAGAATTTCAGAGAGAAAAAGAGGAAGGCCTCTTTATATTTATACCCTTAAACATGATCTCAGTTAAAGAAAGCACCTCTACAAGACAGGATATAAGGATGTGCTCAGCATTAACCTTGTCCTTGAAATCATGCTAACACCAAAGCCTTTCAACACAAGAGGATAATTGTTTCATTTTAGAAGTTACAGAGAGTGGAAGTGTCTGCACTTTCTTCTATTTTTAAATTTTTCAAATTCAAACTAGCATTAGACTTATGAGTTCAAATATTTGGCTTTCATCCTTTAACACCAAAAAATGCCCATTATGCTTAAAAAACCTGAAAAGGCTCCTTAGCACCTGTGCACCCCAATGTGATGTCAGGGATTTTATGTTGCCTGTTTTACCAGAGCAAGTAACCTCATCACTGATCCAGGACAATTATATTTTGTTTAATTTACAAAAAAATGGAGTAAAAAGTAAAATTATATTTGATAATGACTACACCTGGAAGGTCTTGCAGAAGGTGTCATAATTCCATCTATCATTACAGCAACTAAGCTATAATGACACATTGCGGAAATTGAATTTGCCAATTTTAGTTACATGCAACTAAATTATAATTGATTTAGTGCTAATGCTGTATATCTCATGCAGAAGGCTGACTCTGTAAAGAATTTCTTAAAATTCACCAAAGCTCTTTTTCTCCTCCAGTTTTATTTTGCATGTAGTATCTTTTTAAACAGAGATACTTTGATTATTATAGCTGTACCATGAGTATTGTCCAAGTACCACATGAAATGTTGTCTTGTGCCTCCAGATCTCTCTTCATCTGATCTGGCTGTCAAAACTGGCCGAGTAATTGGGACAATTAAGGTGCCCCTGAGATATAATTATCCTTTATAATTTCTCTATATGTTTAAGAAAAATGATGATTGGCTCACAAAAACAGGTTCCCCACGGTACAATGAGAAAGAGGATACTGGAAAAGAACAGAACAGCTTTAATCTCCCGCACTTAAATAGTCCCTAAAATAATTTCAGCCCAAACCCTTCCTTCTGTGCCAGTAACTTACACCACAAAGCAACATTTTAAGTATGTGTAGACAAATAAATGAGGATGATCTCTGTTCAAAGCATCCTTTGGTGTATTAGATCCTGGTAATGACTCTCAGTTGCTAGTGTGAGGAAGATAAATGTGACAGCTGTTTTCCCATGCCCCACTGACTCACTATTCATCTAGTTAAGTACATAGACAGTCCTCTGAGATCCTCTGCTGCCTCACAGCTCCTCTGTGGCTGAGCAGCCTTATTCCCACTGCCACAGAGCAAGAACTGATTTAGACAAACAGAACATTTTGCCCTCATTATCTGGGCAGTTCATGGGGGACAGGCTGGATGCTTCCCTCACAGTCTGGCTGCTAGACCAGGACCCCTCACGAGGCCACGGGGGCAGGACTGTGGCTGCCATGAAACCACCAGCATCTGCAACAATGCACAGAAATGGCCCTTGGCCACAAATGTCCAGGGCTCCTCAGACATTTCATTGTCCAGCCCAGAAATTTTAATCATCCTCCCCTGCATCTCCATCTGGTTATAAATTATAAAATTAAAATTAAAAAGTTTTACTTGGTTTTTTATGTTTATTTTTTTAGGTTGAATGATGAGCTGGTTGTAAAACAGCTTTTAAATACCAGTGTACTAACAGAGCACTCCCTTCTCTCCAGACTTCAAAATACAAATAGAATACTAAGGAGTTAATCTCTCCCTGAGACAACTGAAGTGTAGCAGTTACTGCAGTTTCTAAAGAATGCATACATATAAAAAGATAAATATGACAGGAATAGGTGTATTCATGAGGAAAGTGTTTATACCACATTTATTCCCCTAGGCAAGAACATCATCTTTCCCACCTCCACACCTCAGTTGTGTGTTTCTACAAATCTACATTTATACAATTACATTACTGAGGAAAAAGGTGCAATGATTGTTTTAAATCCATGTCCTTTCAGCCCAAAACCAGTTTTTTACACTTTCTTTGCTGTGGCTATCAAATCATGCAATTCCCTGACATGAAATTAATTTCCATTTAAAGCACACAACCCTACTGAAAAAGTCAGGCTTTAAAGTCATAATAAGGTGCTATCCTCTTGTAGGGGGTAGATTAGAAAGAACCCAGCAAAGAGAAATCAGAATTTGGGGAGATGGTTAATTTCAGTCTCCAAACAGATCTAATTTGCCTTTTATATACCCTAAATACTGTAAGTGTGCAGATTAAAGCTTTCAGGAACAATTTACCGTTGCTTAGCACCTTGCATATTCACATACCTTCTGCACAGTGAGTGAATGCACAGTTTACACTGTCCCAGCTCAACGAGATGGCGTTTTACATCTGTTTTGCCTGACTGCAGCACGTATCATGAGGCAGTTGATGATCCAGCTCCCCAGCACATCTGTTATGTTCTAATAAGCAAACAGCAAGTAGCAGCTACTTCTTTCACCCTTTTCTCACCTGGGAAGTGTGCATGCTTGGGTGTGTTGAGTGAGGTTGAAGGCCAATTTACTCTACCAGCGGCAGATACAAAAGCTGTCTCAGGGCAGCAGAAGAAAGCAATGTATTTTAGATACTAAAGAAGAGCTATGTCCAGATTCTGCCAGCCTGAGTTATACCAAGTTTTGTTCCTCTTGGTAACACAGAATCACCATATTAAAACCACGAGGCCCAAAGAGCCTGATCTGAGCCTTTCTCATAACTTCCAGTCATTAAGCACCCAAAGGGCCAAGAGATCACCCCCATTTTCCATGGCAGTTATGGCATTGAAACTCCTTGTCACCACCTATGTACCTCTACTCACTCCAGGAAGCCTCAGGGGTTTTTGAGGTTTGGTTCTGGAAGGTAGAAATTAGCATGTGCTTGTCCTCTGTATTTTCCCTTCCTCTGTGCACTTTGCTGGTGTCTTCTCACTTCCTTGTTCCTGGATTGAACTGGATGCAAATATAAAAGGTAAAGAAATGCAGCTTGGCAGGTATGAACCACAGTGAGAAAGGGGGTTACCTGTGGAGTCAGCCAGGCTCAGATTCTGTAAATTTTGCTTGTCATTGTCCCCACACTAAATGTGTGTCATACAATTCATATCTGACTTCACCACTTGCTTACCTCAATTACACATTAAAATGTTAAAGGAGGCTCTGAGCTGGGTTTAGTTCCTCTGGAGAAGCTGTTCCCAAGGTAAATATGTTCAGCATATTTACCTTGTTCTGAGCCTGTCGTAGCTCTCTTATCGCTTTGTCAACATAAATACCCTTGGGCAAATTTGACCCATTGTGCTGGTAATGCAATGACATTTAAATTGTAAAAAATACATTAAGCTGCATCAGAGGACTGTGCTCATCTTCCTGTAAAATATTAACTTTCCATTTGCCTGTGGGAAAGGAAACACCGCAGAGCAGTTTCTTGGGTCTCACAGCAAAATAGCAGGTAAAAAGCCAGAATGATATTTCCCCTGAGAAATGCTCCAAATTGATGAAAGAACTGTCCCCCAATGGGCAACTCCAGAGGACTTCTACAGCCACGTGAAAAAAATGTACTGGTGGTATGTGCCCTGTTCCCCTGAACCCTGTTTTGGTTTATTTTGCATCTTACTGAAAGTTTGTGAGGATTTTTATTCAGAGGGGTTTCTAAAGCCTTTCTTACTAACTGGCTTTTGTGAGATGTGCTGCCAATTGGTACAAAGTGTGAGAATGTGTTGACAGAGCAAGATTTTTGATATGTTAACAGTTCAATTTTCATTATATATGCATTTTGGGTAAAGAATTTTATATTAGAATGGAAAGGATTTGTTCTATTCCTGTTTCCCCTTGGGACAGGCTGAAGGTGAGCTGAAACAGAAATTGCATTCAGTTCTCCTGGTTTAGAAACAAATTAATGGCAGCCTGAAGAGTCCTCAGGACTCATGGAGATGTGGATACAGAAAAGGCAAAGGCAAGAGCAGGTGTTGCACCCAGCAGCAAGACTCATGGAAACCCACAGCATCCCTTCCTTTATAATTTCTCAGTTCTTTTACTCCCCACTTACAACTACAAAAAACCATTAGGACCCACCATAAAAAATTTTATTCCTTTCTTACATTTTCTTATGAACTCCATTTCTTAGCCTTTATAAGTGGTTTGCAAAATATACAAGTAATTTTGGTGAAGAGAAAATAGAAATTTATGGTTTACATTTTTTTTAAGTTATATCACCTTTCCTCATACATACCATCTTTTCAGAACTGAGGAGCAAATACAAAGTCCAACAGATGTATGAAAATAATATTAATTCGACAGAAACTGGTAGAAACCATCACCGTTTGGTCTTAGCCTGTTTTAGCTGAGGATGGTTCCAAAGAACACTCTTAGGTCCAGACTTTTCATGCTTTCCTGTTTGATAGTCTGTGTAACATGGCAGGGCCACTCCAGCCCATTTTCTGGGCTATGTAAAAAGTAGCAGCTGTATCTTCACTCGACTGCACGAGTTGTTTTGAACACTAATAATGGAAGGGTCTGTGAGGCAGAAATGCCTTTCAGGAGTGTGGGAGCTCTTCAGCAGATTTCTGGGAAGAATGAGACGCCATCATAGCCACTGAAAAGGCCTACACAGCCTTTAAATGTCCTGTATAGAATCCTGATTTCCTTGGAAGGTTACTTCAGATAAACAAAGTTCCCTTCTTCTCTCACTTGTTCAATGAGTGAGCAAACCTTTGAAAAGCCTGCCCATGATAAAAGCATTCCCTGAAATCATCTAAAACAGAATGTAGCCACAAGGTGAAGTCCTTACAAGAGCAAAAATTGGTCATGCACGATTACTTTCTGACACACAAAATAGCTAGCTTGGAGTTTATATCATCATTAAATAAATGGGAACTAACAAAAAGTCCTTTTTTCTTTCTCTGTCCTTATTACTGCAGAATATGTTTTGACAACGCTTTCTTAGTTAATTTGGACCCAACTCAACCTTGCTTTTATTCTGTATAATGGTTTCCAGTAATGCAAAGAGGTTGCATTTTGGGTTTTGTAGCTTTTTACTCCCACTTTGGTAGGGATGTACAGGGAAGGGGAAGGGGATGGGAGGTAAGTCTCTGTGGGTGAGCAAGAGCAGCTCCTCTGCAGTGACACGGAAGGAACGCTGCATTGAAACCTGGCTTACCTCACTCTGTATCTGTCACTGATGGACTGATTAACTGGACACAAACTGTAGATATGTCTTTACTCATTATTATTGATGAGGATAGATTGCCTTCTGATTTACTCTGGGCAACACCCTGCTAACATTAACCCTAGAATAATACCTTCCTCTGGCGTAAGGTCAGTGAAGCTCATTGCAGAAGGTTACCTGACGTGACTGAGGATTTCTGGGTGGTGTCCTGTTCAGGAAGCCATTCCTGATGGCAGGCAGCTCTCTGTTGCTTACTAGAACGTACACAAAGCCTCTGGAAACAATGCAGCTAAAGAAAGCCTGGAGGGCTACTCCTTTTCCTTTCGGTCCCGGCACTTCTGCTCCATTTTACCGGTGTGTGAATAAGAGCAAATGAGGTGCACGGTAAAAAAAGGAAAGTGTTGATAAAGACATTGTTACATTTACTCAGGCCATCAGCACAGTACTTAGTGATTTAGTGAGCATCTGTTCCTCCCTCCTGTTATCAGCAGTCAGTTCATCTCTCCTGTCTGCATCAGAGTCCCATGGCCCCACTGTTCTCCCTGTTCCCATAGGAGCTGCATCCTCCCTTTCCTGAACAGTCAGCCACCGTCTTCCACAGTCATTCCCTTTGCAGCTAATTACCCCGCTCCTGGGGGGAAGAAGAAAAGAAAGAAGATTCTACCAAAAATGAAAAAAAAAAAAAAATACAAATTTCGAAAAATATGATCTGTGGGACTCAGTGGTCAAAGGGAATGGAGACCAATGCTGATCTGTAAAGGTTAAATGACTGAGGCATTAATCAAAAATGTAAGTTTATTATTCTCCTCTAAGACTGACCACAGAGCAATGAAATGCACAGAACGATGCAACATCTTCCACTCTTAAAATTACAACGTAAGTCTGAAATCTGGGTTCTGCTTTGACTCTGACCCTTTTGATCTGTGATTAGTAGTTCGACATTTCACTAAAGTCTCTGAAAATGCCAGATGAGATCTAAAATGGAAGTAGAACACTTTAGGGCTGACCCAGCTATCAATCCTGCCCTTCTCTGAATTCAGGATTTGAAGAGTGTCTTCACCCTCAAATTAGAACAGAGAAAGATTCAAATAATGATCATTTCAGCCACTTGACATTCATTTTGTGTTGTTATTACCTGTTTGGCTGAACAAAGAGGTATTTATGGGAGATAAATTGCCTTTCCTTAGGCTGCTGCTCAGGCTCGGTGTCACTGAGCCCATCAGACACACGGGTTCGGAGAGAAGGCAGGTTGAGGTAGCAAAGAGTTGGATAATTCCTTCTTTGCACTCATGGCAGGGAGTGAGTTTTTAACAAGCAGGTGTGAATTACTCCTTATGCAAGCAAGGAGCAGGAGAAAACACTGACCGAGTCACAGTTTGTCCCTGGGTCTGGCTGCATCACCGATTTCACCCCTCACTCGGGCCCAAAGCAGCCGGCTGTGAGCCACAGCTTCAGCTGCACAGGCAGCGCTGAAAGGCTTCCCATGCACCTCTCCTTCCGACTGCCAGATGAACTCTAATCTTGAGAGCAAGTCTAGCTATGAGGCTGTGGTTCAAAGTCAAGTCAGAAAACCCAGAAACAGATTCCGTTCCCAGCATGACACTGATGGAATATCTCAGTGGCACAGAGCAGACGATAGAGAACACAGGATCCTACGGTCACTGCAGGACAGGAGTGGCTGTTTGAGAGCTGGTGCATGAAAGACCAGAGATGTAAATGATATTTAGGCACCGCGAGCTCCAAGAAAAATGACAAATGCACTGTAGGTCCTGTTGTGATGATTAGCTATGAGTGGAACACACAGGTCAGCGTGGATGCTTTTTGCTTGTTAAAAACAAGCCCTTGGAGGGGGGAAGGAGAGCGTCCGATATTTCCTTCTTTTCGTTTACATTTAAAGCTGAAAATGCCACAATATGAGAAGTCATCTGAGCAAGTTTGGGTCAGACCCCATTGCTAGCTTGATGGGACAGAACACTGAAGGGGTCTTGGCCCTGGTCACTGGGATGTGAAGAACAAGTAAGTTCTTTCCAGGGGGCTGCAGTGCCAGGCTTGGGGTTGTCTTACCCCTGTTCAAAGAATTCTGATTAACGCAACTATCGCTAGTCAAAACAATGCCCCTAGTGGCTCACTAACTTCTTTAAAATGGAAGGCACTGCTGTGCCAAGCCTTTTGTCTCACTCTTGACTTATTTTCAGTTTCCTGCCTGTGATTGTATTTCGTACTCTTGCTTTATAGCCACAGGATTCCCTGTGCAGGATGCAGTGTTCCAATGTGCTTTTTTCATAAGGCCATTGACATTCTTTGAATGCAGGCTGTAAAAAAAATGTGCTGGTAAAGCTTTCCAGATTTCAAGGTGATCTAAGGTATTCCAGGCTATAAAATTAGAGTGTCTGTGCATTGATTTTGGTAAGTAAATTGTCAATGAGACAAAGGCAATATTCTGTTCTATAATGAATTACTGTAAACGTGATTTTTCACATCTTAGAAGATCACCATAGAAGATCAAATAATATATGATCTAGTAAACCTAATTTATTCTCTCTCTCTCTTTCTCTCTTCCTTCCTTCCCCCTCCTCCCTTCATCACTAGGACTTAAAATTTTGTGAGAAGATTATATATACAATTGCATTCTGCCATGGTTTGCTATATTTTGCTTCACCTTTGGGTAAAGATAGATTTTTTTTGCCCCCCAAGGAGGAACCCAGTCACTTCATAGCCATAACTTCTATTATCTTCTTGCCTGGAGAGCTTAGATCTATTCAACTGTGAAATAGCTTGTCCCTGTATTATGCAACCCTGGTAGTTCTCCGCTTGGCATTACTCATAGATGCCCAGGGTGGAAGCATCAACTCCAGGAAAAGACAGGAGAAAGTTGCATGTAGCACCAGAACTTTACAATAGGAAGGAGGAGGAAAAAACCAAATATATTCATGTATCTTAGAAAAGTGTAAAATAGAAAACCTGAAAAATTATCTCTGAGAATGGATTAAGTGTCTTTGAATAGAATGTGGGATATTTCTGAAGAGTAAATCCCAGCTCTTTGTGGAATTTTCCATTATGCAGCTGAGAATTTCATGGCAGCAGAGAATTTTTATCCACTGTCTAGACTCAATAAGAAGCCTGGTTGTATATACACTGATGCACACACTCACACATTATGGAGATGTAAGAAGAGATGCCACAGTTAAAGATGGTTGGTTGAAATACACAGATAAAACAGTACTAAAATCCCTTTTCTTCACACTTCAGTGAATTCAGACTGAATTTGGTATCCAACTGACAATCCAACTTTTTAGAAGAAAGTTTAATTATGGCTTTGTTTTTGGCAAATAACTTGGCGTCTTACATAGGAAATTGTTTCCTCCTGCTCTTGCTTGTTTTATGTTTACAGGTTGGATTAAAGCTTTCAAAATGTCTGGGTTTCATTTTCATTTAAGCCATCTATTGGAGATGAGTGATCCTTTTCACAGCCACAGACAACTGTAGGTTATCACAAAAAATCCGGTATTCTATGTTTCAGGATTTTTGGCTGGTATTGCAGTGTTTCGGGGCAGGTTGTGCACAAATGTGTCTGTGTGGATGACAGGCTGATCACACGGCAGAGTGAGGCAGCAAATGTCTTGTACAGCCTGAGCAACACCTGGGTTTGACCGTGACAGCAGATTAGAGAAGCAGGTTTGTGAGTTAATGTGGCAGCTGCATAAAGTTTGGAGCTGTAAACAGAAAACTCAGCCTCTCCGGATTCGCTGCTCAAAAGGATGGAATTTTGTACATTTTTAATAAATAAGCAGAAATGCAACTGTTCAACCATTTTTTTCCCCTGCTGAATCCGAATATCCCAAAACCATTAAATATTGACTTTGCTACTTGGGCCAAAAGAGATACTACAGCCCATATCCTCCCAGGCATTCTCCAGCTAAAATAGTATCTTCTCGTCCTGCTCGACTGTTGATATAATACCCCCAGTCTAATACTATCTTGAACGTAATCCAATTTTGACATTTTAAATGTGAACAGATTTACATTTTGGTTTTCAGAACAATTTGTAGTGAACCACACAAAGATTAATCACTAAGTCTGCTCCAATCTCCTGCTGCTTTTATTTTACCTTATTCCAAGCCAACTTTTTAGGTCAGGACAGAGGATAAACAGAAAAGAGAATGTATGTTAGGTTTGGAGCCATTCAAAGGTGAAAAGTGGGCATGGTTTTGTATTAATTGATGAAAATTTCAGAAGAAAATGTAAATAGCAGAGACTTTAAGAGGTGTGTGAAGCAAAGGCAGATTGATATTTGTGTGGAGCCTGCAGCTAAGGTAGATTCCACTTTTTTAAGGGGAAGTATCTCTGTGATTCCTTCCCCACTTCCTTCTTGGACATCAGCTGGGCATTCACAAGTGCAAAAGTTCTGGTGGACCTATCCAGAACTCCAAGTCCTTCCTGATTTTTATCCAGTTCTTTTGCAAGAGCAATAACACATTCTTTAAAATTGTTTGAATGTCAGATGGTGTTGTCTCAGGTGGCTCTGTAGAAAATTTTATTTTATTATCTACAATATTTTTCTGTTCCTACAATAATTCCGTTAAAGATTGTTTTGACTGTCTTTTTGCTAGAATACTGAGAGCATTATAGCAGGTAAAATACAAATTTGACAGGTAAAAACAGTTTAAAAGCATATGGTTTGCCTATGCTGCATCACACAATGTCATTCTCAATTATAGACAGCAACTCCAAACACTTTGAAAGATTTTGAAGGTATTTGACAGTTTAGAAACATTCATCCACATAAAAGTAGCATAATATTTTAAAATTACTGATAAAGGCCGATATGGAAATACCTGATTATTTTTGTCAGTGAAGTTTGGGAATGTGATGGATGAACTTGACTCCTCAGCCATAGTAGAGTGATTTCGTAGAGGCTCCAAAGGAGGTAAATGCCTGAGCTGTACCCAGACTAAGAAATTAGCTCTAAGAAAGAACACACCACAAATGCGTGTGCTAAATATCAGTAGTGATATCACCATTGATTAGGTGGGTCAATATTTAAGTGGGAGTGAAAAGAAGCAGTTGCCTCCTGGGAGAAGGCTTCCACTTTGCATGACAAATTAATAGTTCAATGTCAGTCTTCTCCATCATCAGGAAGAAGGTTGTGCCACAGCACCTCAACACAAACATCCTCCTATTAATTATATTTTAGACCTGAAATACTGGGAGACAAAATAACAGGTGTGGTAGGAATGGTGTGAGTGCTGTGACATCTCCCCTCATTACAAGTTAGGTAGTGAGGTTCTTCCACGAGGAAAATTGACTTTGTGCCATGTGCAAAGTCATAATCTTACTCTTAATGCTTTGGTAGTCTAATTAATGTAAATACACAAGTCTGAATAATTGCTTTGGGGTCATCTTAATTAGAACTTCCATCTTTTAATTGGCAAAGAGATTAATTAAGATATACCCTCAACTGTCCACTAAACCCCATCCCTTACATTTTATGAAGAATTATTCCCTCTCTACACAAGTGCAGGTCAAGAATACTAATCCTACCTCACTCTTCCACTCTGCTAGCTACAAAGGGAACTCTTCCTCTCACATGCATACTAAATCCCATGGAAACACCGGCATCTGGCTCCCTGTGTTTCCTGTGAATGGATGAGCTACGGAAGAAACAGATGTCACCGCTAAAACTCCACCTCTGGAAGTCCAGAGGAAAAAAGAGGGCAGAGCAGAGGGAGCACAACCCCAAGCTGGAAGGACCCAAACAGACACCAGCCCTCTCAGAGGGGACATGTCCAAGCCTTGGCAGCTGCTTGACAGCCATGGTAGGATGCCTGGAAATTCCTGGGAAGGGGAAGGATGGAGAAAGACCTTAACACCTCACTAGTGTAAGAGTTTTTGATGCAGGGCTTTCTTGTATCCAGAATGCAGGATTTCTCATAAATTTCACAATCTCAACACTAGAAACAAGGTAAAGTACAACTGCACTGAGCTTTCAGAGGAGATTAAGTGAGAACTGGAAAAAAAATTGGAAAGTGGCATTTCCAGCCAAGTGCCTCTGGCAGGTGTAAAGATTTCTGAGCTATTTACAGCCACCCCCTGGTTCTGCTGTTAAGTTTGTTTCATCAGAGGGGGGTCCAACAGACCTCTTAGTTCAAAGTAAATTTCATCAGCCTTTGAGTTTGCCCAGAACTTGTCCAGTCTGGGAAGAGGCAGCCTCTCTGCAAAAATTGAGTTTTCTTGATGAAATACAAAATCTTAACTACCACCCTATGCCAAATCAATTCCTTCTACATTACCAGTCAGGCAAAGACTGTTCTGGATAGTCTGGGGTCAGAGTGATTAATAGTTGAAGTGCTTGTGGAGTAAAAAGCCTAGTTAGCAGATTTATTGCCAAATCAGGTACTTCTTACCTAAACACTTGAAAAAGTCAACATTTCCCCTTCAAACTGGGACTCTGCCTTGTCCATTCAATGTTAGATGTCTGGGGATGCTGAGTTATATTGTAAGAAACAATGTCTGTCCAAATCCCAGATACACAGAGGGTGGACATGAAGCTGTAATCCCATCCGAACTCCACTGCCTTGGAGAAAGCAAGGAAAGCAGGTGAGCTGAGATTGCCACAGGAAGTTATAGCTTCTTTATAAGTGTTTTCCTCTGAGGAAAACATAAATAGCTGTCCCACAGAGTGGTACAACCTGTTGGGAGGGCAGCAGTGATATAAACATGTTCATCTTCTTTCTCTTTTATCAAAAAGAACAGATTTCTACCACAGCTGCATATAAAATTAGATAAGTTAAAAAATGGGGTTGAGGGGGTTTTTGTAACACAGATTCAAACTTCTGTGTAACAGCTCAGAAGCTGCAAATGTAAAGAGTCTTTTTTTTCTAACAAAACTGACTATGCCCTGCCATGAACTGTAGCACCTCTTTACAGTGTTTTCCTTCAAATATAAATTTAGAAATAAAAGACATACTACACCACCACCATGGAAAATATCCTGCTTCAACCTGTGAAGCTGGGCACAGAGAATTCATAACAGTATAGCACAGAAACACTGCACAAACCACCACCCGTATATTAATAAAAATGTATTTGCCTCCAAAATTCTTTCAGTGATCCAGCAAAGCCTCAAGCAGCCATGTTTATTGCTACACCAAAGTCAGATCAGAATGTGAATAACCTTGGTTTTTCATTAAAAAAACCCCAAAAGATACATTTTCTCACACTCTGAAAATCAAGAGATAAGGGGGTTTAATGTGAGGGATATGACCCAGCTGGCTTTTCCATTTCTTTCATAATGAAATGTTGGTAAATGTCTAGGTGTCAACAAATGAAAACAACTGTGGCAAAAAACTGAATGTCTTTGAAGAAAATCCTGCCAGTTGAAGGAAATGCTCAGTCTGCAAAAGAGGCATGGTCAGAATGCTGGACGTCCTCAATTCCACGGTTTGGGGATTTATTTTCAACAGGTTTGTAACTGGTGGTCCAGGGCAGTTCTTGTAATAACTCTTACAACAGCTTTGAGTTAAAACTGGAGGGCATAACCACCACCAGTGATGAAAGGAAACACGTCAGCGCATTTCCTGCCAAAACAAAGCCACGAGGGTCACACTTGAACTTTTTTAACAGAGGCAGAGGATAATGTTTTGTGTAGGCAGTGTGTTTTTAAACCTATAGGCAAATGAGACAGGGAACCCACAGCTTTACCTCTCTGTAATGCAAACTTGAGAAAAGCTGGAGAGAAAGAGAGAGAGAGAGAGAGAACACATGAGAGCACTTTACAGCCTGGCAGGCCAGCACAAAGAGGCAGAAGCTGAGAGCAAAGACAGTACTTCTTGTTTGATTCCTTCAGCATTCAGGGAAATAGGCCTGTGTTCTCTGAAAATAATAACAGGTCTGCTTCAAAGAGCTCCTGGCCTTGCACACATATTTCTTCTAAGCAGAAAACCCTGCGAAGTCCTGAGTGTGTGGCTGAACGCTCAGGTCAAAGGAGCAATTGTTACTTTCAAGTTGCCATGTCATCCAAGTGACATTACTGAGACCAGGGCCTCTGAAGGATCCTGGCACCAGGGATCTCCCACAGGTCCTGTGAAGGAATCAAAGCAGTTGTCCGAGAAGGAGTTTAATCATCTTTCCCGTTCTGAAGTGAAGACCTCCCTCCTGACCTTCTAGCTGCTCAGATTAATTCCAGCATTGTTATAACACATGCATTTGCCTTCAGGGGAAAGAAGGTGCCTTCACTGGAACATTTCCACACAGGGACTCTAAATACAAATGGATTGGGGTTCGGAGTGAAAGCCATGCATTAGAAACCTGCTCATCTACAACCTTTCCTCTCCTCTGGGCATAAATACCCCTTCTCTGGCAGGGTCCTCGAAGCCCTAAATCATGTGGGGCTGTGTCAGAATGTCAGAGCTGTGAACTACAGCCAAGCATGTGCCACATACCAGCCTGAGCCAGCACGGCGCTGAGGAATTGTGCTGCTGCAACCCAGCTGTCCCAGAGTGATGTAGCACATAATAAAACCAAGACAGGTACTGAAGAAAAATGACTCTTAGGAAATATGTCAGGATTTCTTTTGGAACTTCTTTAGTTCCTTACCAAATGGAAAATATGTCAAAACTAGAAGAGATATAAGCAGCAATTTTAAAAATTACCATTTTTCTGTTAAATGAAAGTTATTGACTATCTCCACTTTTATATGGATCTGCACTTCTGTGTAGGATCTTGTCTATCTTACAGGCCCTGGATAAATAAGTGGCAGATATGTGACTATTTAACATAAAATTGACATCTTCATATAGATTACTTTCCTCGATATCACATAATTCATAGTCTTTACTATAGATCAATCACCTCCTGCCTAATCTTCATTAAAAATAATCCTGAGTATTACTCTATTATTTTGCCTAAGAAAGAAGCAGAGCAAGGCTGAAACCATTTTGGGACCCAGAGTCTAAGACATGCCTTTAACATCAGGCAGGAGTTAATAGAACTGGCACTTCTGTGCTGCTGGGGATGACTTCTGAGCTACTTGCCAAGGAATGTGGGAAAACAGAGCGAAAATATGTCTCATCCTATGCCCATCAGGACAGGAGAGGAGGTTGGAATGGCTGCTTCCCTGTCCCCAGGGGCTCCAGCATCGAGGCCCACCTATACAGGACCATGCAGGATCTCCTCAGCACCTCCCAGCAGGCAGAGCTGAGCTCTGGGCATCCTTTTAGACCTTCTGCTCAAGAAACTGCAATGACTCAACCTCAAAAATGCACCATTTGAGGAGCTCTCAAGATCTGACTCCATCCACCTCTTTTTTTTTTTTTTTTAAGTTTTTGTTAAGTATAAAATGGTGCTTGGAAGCAGAAATTCAGATTCTCCTTCTGCCAGGACTGCTTTGCTTTATTTTGGTCAGAACTGAAAGCTAATTATTTCCTGCTTCAAGAGCAATAGAGTGTTTATTGGAATGTTCCCTACAATCCCATCAGAAGTGTTATAGCTCAGTTATAAATGAGCTTCCAATTAATTAAATTCAGCTCTCCATATAGACAGATCACTCCAGAAAGTGTTTATTTTTTTCCTCCTTCTGTATCAACATGAGTTGCTACAAAGCAGGAAGGAGATATTCGTTGGAGTTTAATAAAAAATATCGTGATTGCAGAATGTTGTACTCATGGTGAAATCCATCCTTAGGGAATTAATGTTTAAAACTAAATAGATATATTATTAGTTCCACTCTTAAAATGTAGTTTCTTTGGGTACAATCTTTGCAGTCACTTTTTTCTTTTATTTAAGTATTCTAAAACTGGCAGTGTAAAATTGGAGCTTCCATCATTTTTAACAGGATTTTTGAGAGCATTTATCTCTAATTGCCTTTATATTACATCTTAGAGAATTAAGTTTCATTCTTGATCCTGACAATGTGAAATACGACAACAATTATTTGTATGTCAGAAGGAAAAAGGGATGATTTTGTTTTTTGCAGGTGTTAGTAGTGGGAAGAAAGGGCTGGATTTGAACCATCCAGCTATTTCCTCTATTACTAGAGGAGAGTTGCTGTGAAAAAAATTGAAGTTAACACTTTTTTGCTTTACTTGGCTAAGTATTCCATGCATTGGCAAGGAACAAAAATTGGGCTGCAAGACACTCCAAAGAGCACTGCTCTAAGTGCACTCATTCCGCTACAGAGCTAAGGAACAAACTTAAAGCTTACCAAGTACTCCATGAAATAAATGCCCCTCTGGTGTCTCTGTTGTACCAGCTCCCTGGGGAAGGTGTGAAAGAGAAGGGAACTCTTTGGGTTTGCTCCAGGCCATGACCTGTAGCTTGGAAAACGTGGTATGTGGTCACGCCAGCAGCCCCATCTACTGGGAAAGGCACTTAATTGTAACACTCATGTGTGGGTGCTCGTAGGTAAAAAGAGTGGGCTCAGGCTGATGCTTTAGGTTTAAACCCTTATATTTTTCAAATTCTGTATTCTCTGTATCCCCAGTGTGTGACTCTGAGCTGCCTTGCAGCCTGTCAGCTGCTGCTCTCTCATGCTCACACAGACATAACAAAGCCTCTCCAGGCCTGCTCTCCAAGGACACCCAGCCCGTCCCAGGCCCAAAATGTGTAACCCAGCACCTTGAGAAGGGGGGCGAGCTGAGGGGCAGTTCCATCATTAGCTAAAGTTTAATTGGCGAATTTATGCTGATCTGCAAATGGACCAAACCTGTAACAGTGTGAAGAACTCGTGACTTGTCGTCCATCTCGGGTGCAGCCTTTGGCCTGCCCAGGGTGTGCCTCTGAAGGCCTTTCCAGTAAATATCCACCTTTATTCCCTTACTTTTGTCCAGTCTCTGTTTCCAGGTTGGCCCTTTAGGCATCAAGGCAGATGTTCCTGAATCATCCACACTTCAGGGCTCTTGGTTTCTAGGAAACTGGAGGCCTAAGTCTTGATGTACAGTGTAAGAATCTTGTGTAAGAGCTAAGCATCTACTGAGTTCCCCATGAACAGAGACTCAAACACCTTACAAATGATGAAGGAAAGAAAAAAAATATTCCCTTTCCACCTAAGAACGTGTGTGATACAGAACAAAGATAAAATGAAGGATGGGTATAAGGGTGTGGGTGTGGGTTGTGGGAGAGTGTTATCCTGAGATTCAGGATACTGGCAATGCTGATTGGTGCAACATCCCTGCCTCAGGCCACAGCAAGAACGTCAGGCATAATTTTGGATTCATAAGCTAGGGAAAAGTTCAAATGATCATTGAAGGACATCATGATGGAAATAAGGAATAAAATCTATGTATGAGAAAAGTTTAGAGGGACTTGCAAACTAAGCAAGGGGAGAAAACACCCATTCCTATAACTCAAGCTAAAAATGTGTCTCCTCACAGAGCGACTCTAGTGAAACTGTCGTCATGACCGATCCCTGAAGTCCCACCAGTGCACACCCAGATAGCAAAGGTGCCTTTTAGGATAACACCACTTCCAAATTCATCAAGGAACCAACACTGAACGAGCAGGGAAACAAAACTCCACTCCTTTTGTCTTGGTGCTTTCCAGGGCCAGTGAAGCACTGACAGAATTGCAGTCTGTGACGTTCGAGTGAGGAAAAGGGAAGAGGCTGGACAGAAAGGCTGCCCGGTGGCAGGAGAAGCAAACACTCCCTCAAGCTGTTTGCCTGTGGAGCCAGAGGACTGTGAGAGCAGGTACCTGCCATGCTTGCCCATGGGAACTGTGATGCTGAACACACCCAGCATTCTGCACAGAACAGCCAAACCCACGGTCTGAGGCACCAGCATCTGTGTGACTTTTAAGCTGAAGTTCCTGAAAGGAAAGTCATCATTAAAGCATTTTCATCCTGGGCCTGTGTCAGCACCTGCTTTGACGTACAAAGTTACAAAGGCTGAAAGGGTCTGCTTAAAAATTTGGTGTGTACCTTTATCTTCATTCTTAGCAAACCCACCTCGAGCTCAAGCCTCAGCAGCTGGTCGATTTTTGTTCTTTCCAAAAAGCATCGGTTCCTCCACCTGAAAGAGTGTACACAGCCCTTGCTTTGAAGCTTATCCCTGGTAAGAAATCGCTTTTATTGAAATCTCTCACTAGGGTACTGACTTCCCTCATCAAATGTTCTTTAGTAGTATTCTTTATGATTTTCATCCCCTATAATTTATACTGGAGAACATAATTCAGAGCAAAAATTAATAACAGCAGCCCCTGACGATAGTGTGGTCAAGCTGATCCAGATTTTTGTTAATGGCCCTCTCACGTGGATTACCATTGTGCCTGATTGCCTTCCTGTCATTCTCGTGTAGCCTCTGCTCCCTGTCCAGCTGCGAAATTCCATATCTGTTCAGATATGGCAGAGCTGGAAGGACAAATCTCCTTCTCAAATTCAATAAGAATGAAATAGCAGCAAAACTAGGAACTGGATGTAAAATTTAATCCAGGGTTTTAAGCATGCGTTCTGTCTACAGTGTGGTAAAGATAACAGTTGTTGATTACTTGAACTTTTACTGATGTTGGAATAACATGGGAAAAAATCACTGGGTTGCTCTCTGAGATGAAAACTGAGTCATTTGTGGGCATGTTCACATACTTACTATACTTGCTTTCCATGATCATGCCAGGTAAAAATAGGAATGTATAAATATTTATGCAGAATATTGCTTAGGGAGGCACAGCCAGAGCATTACACAAGCACTTGTAGCTACACAAGTTCAGGGCATACTCGTCCCATAAAAGGCTGCTGCTCGTGAGCCACCAGAGGAGCACTGGTGGCAGCACAGTCTCAGCACTTCCTCAGGTCTCCATTATCCAGGTGTTTCTTCAGTTCAAAACCCACAGTTAGCAGGAGTGATTATACTGTTGTCACAGAATTTATTAGGCATACAGAGATATTAGTCATACACATAAGATATAGAGCCCTTTATTAAAAGCTGTTAGTGGGCAGCAAAGTTTTTTGGGGTTATTATGTTTTTTTATTTTTTTAATAAAGAGAAATTGAAAAGCATGGTACTTCTAGAAGTTATGGCTTAGTTGTGATTCAGTCATAGCAGCCAGGCCATAATGCAGAATGACATTTGGGTTAGAGAAGAGATGGTACTGCACTAATTGCCCATATAGATTTTTATTGAATAAGCTCCATTTCAGTGTCTATATATATTGACACCAACTATTTCAACTTTAAATGTTCTGTCCAGAAGATTGCAAATGCTGATGATAGTTAATATGACATTTTAAAGACAAAAGGCAGCCATGCTGGGGAGAAGCGATGGGTTAGGCGAATGACACCAGAGGGACACAATTAGTTGAACGTTAAAAATAAGAGTTACTTTGTAATGCACATGTGCAGAGTAACAAAGACGCTTGTTACCCTCTGAGTTACTGGGTTCATAGATTCTACAGATTATAAAGCCAAATCTAAGGCATAAATCAGATGGTTTTGCTGAACTGATTTTTTTTTTAATTACAACTTGTCTCTAAGAAAAAAATCCCCAAAATTTTATTCTTACTTTGTTCTGAAGTCTTTAAGAAATTCAGAAAAGGCTGCCAATAATACGGAATGTGAAAGATATTACCTCTTTTCCTCTGTCTCTCTCCCTGTCTCCCTTCCCCTCCCCACCTTAGATACATGGAAGACACAAGTCTGCAATTCTCTCGCAGGTATCAAAGGGGAGCTCCCCCATCTGAGAAGGGGGAGTGGTGAGCATGATTCAGCTGGGAAGGAAACATCCTCTATGCCATCACCAAATGATAAAAGCTGTGGCTCTGCATTTTACCTGCCTTTGAATCTCCTGCTTTCAATCCTTTTGAGGGAAAAGCTTGGTGTATTTGTGAACCCACAGGCATGTCCTTTTGAGCTGTAAAGGCTGTCAATGACTTTCATGCTGCACGAGTTTTGCATGACTTAAATTCACTACCATGAATGTCTGGGACTAGAAATAAAACTGATACAAAGAGTCCAGCTAGATAATAACTGTGTAGGGCTTCAAACCTCCGGAGTGTAGTTAGAAGCATCTTACAATGGACCACAATTTTCTTTAATCACTTTCACTTTGTCCCTTGTGCAGCCCTACAATTAAAAAGTAGGTTATTATCCCTCTCAAAAACATATCAGAGGTAACAGGAAGAGATACTCTTATTTAGTAGGCTGAATGGAAAGAATAGGAAAAAACAGACACCCATCTCAATGCTGCTCTTCAGCTCTTAATGAATGTGAATAGAGATTTTGGGGGCTTGGCAGTGTTGAGCTCTGAAGGTCAGCATGCAAGCTGCTAAGTGATTTTCTGTTTAATTCATTTGGATATTTTGCAGATCTGATGTAGTACTGAGGCTAGAAGAAGCTGAAATACGTAAAATCAAATGGCATATAATCTAAAGCCATGCAACATGTGGCTGTTTTCAAGGTCCACCCAGTTGTGTTAGCTCTAGACTGCCTTCCTTGCTCCTAAACCATTTCAGTGCCACTGTGAAGACCAGCAGAAAGGTCTGACTTGCACTGCAATAAGACTGCATCAATCAGTTGTGTTTTATTAAACTAAACCTGGGGATGATGATGAGAAATAACTATAACATTTCATTTTGTGGTGTGAAATTCATTTCAGGTATCTGAATAACTAGTCTTGATGACAAATATTAAAGATGGATTACTAAGAAAGCAGATGTAAGTGCTACCTCATTGCTTTCTTAAGCCTTGGTAGTGAAAAGTCAGCAATGAATGCAGATAAGTGCAATTAAAAGCATGGGTCTCATACTTATCAAAAGAGTGAAGCCTCCAGAACTGGCATCAAAGCAGTCCCTGCTCAGTGGCTGCCCAATATCAATGATTCACCCTTTGAACATAAAACACGGAGTAAATGGGATTGTAAACAACTGGCACACAGAGAACACGACGGGCAAAGGCCGGAGTGTCCCTGACCCAGATGAAGAGGTACATCCACAGCAATGTGGCCCATAGCATTCCCAGCACAGTTCTATATGTTTCATTGATTAGAATAAAAAGGCAGAAGAACCTAAGGCTTGTGATCATGGGTTTTAAAATGTTTCAGACTAGAAACACTCTTATTTGAAGGGGCACACTGCTGCAACGCTTCCATTTTTGTGATACTTCACCCAGTGTTACTTGGACATCATAAAATAATTTTGTTTTCTCAAAACATTTTTTCAGAGATCCAGCTTGAAACTGCAAGTGGATGCTCAGATATTTTTTTCCCCTAGAATGTGGCAGTTATGATGAATCAGAGTTTATTCTGTGTTCTGTTGATCACCATAGTAACCTGCACTGTCTGTATTTAATAGGGAACAAAAAGTTATTTATTTGACAGGGATGGAGTTCTGGGAAGCAATGGTTTATGAACACTGGCAAAATATTTTAATGGGACTATTTGCTTCTCAAGTTGTTAATGTGTACCAGTAATTTGTTCTTTATCTGTCATGAAGACCCCACAAGATGAAATTGATTGTTGTTAAAAGGTGTTCATTAGAATTACAGCTATTTTCAACTCTTTGCTGTCGTTATATAAAGCTGGACAGTGCCCTATTCAGTCCAGATTGTTTACTGATATATGTGAAGCACAGTAAAGGTACCTTGCTTGCTATTGGGCTTCTCTTGTATTCTCAGGAACCAAAGGGATTCTTAAATTGCAAAAACAAACAAACAAAAAAAACAATTGACTGTTATTATTTATTGAAATCATGCTGTTTCATATCAGAACAGGTCTATCTTTTTCAATCCCAGAGGGTGAGATTGCCCACCAGTTTTTAATTGCTCCTTTGGTGGTGCAAATTGATTTATTTTATGAAATTACTTTCAGTGTGTTAATTGATCCTTTTGCCTGCTTACTCTTCACAGGGATCAATCTATTGATCTACCTCATAAAAGTGGCCCCACAAAATGCAGAGGTGGCACAGAGATGGCAGTAACTGGCATCCAGTGTGGGGCAGAGGAAGCTGAAATGCTCTTTTTACCCAGCCCCTTGTTATGTGGGACTCAGACATCAAATCTGCCTTCTTATTGAAACTTTTCTTGAGCAAATTTTGTCTCAGGGGCAAGCTGTAGGAAACCAGGGGGCTGCCCATGCAGGTTTGCTTCATGAAGAGAGTTTCTGCCCTTTCAGTACCCTGTGGAAACGTACCACGATGTGAGGTGTAGAAAGGAATCCATCAGGAAATGTGTGCTCATTGCATTCCTCCTCTCTACCTGCAATGAACACTTCATTATGGAACATCATTATTATATAGCTATAAACCAGTTAATTTTTTCTTACCAAGTTATCTAAACCACAATTACAAACACATGTTTTTAGGCCATCTCCAGTCCTTCAAGCATTCCCATATTCCACCTATCTTTTCTTAAGCATTTTATCATTCTGCAGTGTACCATACTTTGAAATGCATACAATTTTAAAGCTTGAATTTCACCAGCCCTATAGGGATTGTTTTACTCAGAAGACTGAATTTATTTCCTCTAACTCTGGAAGAATTTTGATGTTAACTCTGAGATACTGAATGTATCAAAAACAAAAAAAAAGCAAAATACAGCTATTAATCCAGAATTTTCATTTTATTGGAAGCACAGTAAGGTGCAGTACTTAATATACTTATTTTATACAGTTAAATATACATTATATCCTGCAGAAGCAGATGCAATCAATACCAAGCAGCAAGCAGAATGTGAATATCGATTGTACAAAACCCCCTTTCACACTCACGTTATCAAGGAGCTTTTCAAACCTCTATTCTTAGGAACGCCATTTGGAGGATTGTGCATATGCATGTGTAAAATGAACTGCTATTATGACTTCATCTGTGTGTGTTGGCACTGCAGACAGTTTTGCTGAAGTAATAATTTGGTCGTATCAAGAGGCAGAAAATCGGATCACGGAAGCACCATTCAGATGGAATTGCTGAGTAAAGAGCATTGTGGTTTTTCTCTCTTGTAAAGAGATTAAATACCATACCTGGATAATATTTCATAAATACCACACACAGAGTACTTACGAGACAGATAAGGCAAGGCTGGTAGCACAAGCAAAAATCAGAGGAAATGTTACCTGTGATAGATACATTTTTCTACCATAAGGAGCTCACTGGGAATGAAGAGGTTTTGCCCTGAAAAACAGTTAAATAAAATTTTAGCAATGTTTTTTTAATTCCAAAACCTGCAGAATGGAGGGGGCCTGGGTACAGTGTGCTTGATGGTTTAACTTTGGAGACCAGGTTCAGATTTTTCAGTGGCTTTATTGCATCAAGCTATAAGCTAATATTGCATCAACTCCACTCTAAATGTTCAAAGACACATAAGTCTCATTTTTAGATTTATTTAGGGCAAGTCTATATAGGCAGGTGCACAAAGAGACAGGCTGTCATTGGGTCCACTCTGAGGTGGCCAAACAAACTAGAACAATCAGAACAATCAGAACAATTGTTCACGATTGCAAATAAGTCAAGAACAATATAACTCCTCTTAAAATATTAAGCCCAGCTGAGCTTACCTAACAGTCAGGACCAGTCCAAACACTTCAGCCAAGCACACAAGCACAGGATTCTTGCCTAACTTAATGCACAGACAGGTAAAATTTGAATTGTCCTTGCAGCTTTAACTGCAAAACAGGACTACAAAATCCACAGAATCACAGAATGAGCTAGGTAGGAAAAGACCTTTGAGATCATCCAGTCCAACCTATGACCTAACATCTCCCCATCAACAAAATCACGGCACTGAGTGCCACGTCCAGTCTTTTTTTAAACGTCCAGAGATGGTGACTCCACCAACTCTCTGGGCAGACTCCCTTCACAAAGCTGGGATGCATTTAATAATGTAATATTGGACACATTGGATACAATAAGATCTTGGATGGGAAACTGCATAAATGCAAAACATTAGATCATCAAAGCCTACTGTTTATGGTCTCACATTCTGATGATCAATGTATGCTTGTATCCTTTTTCCAGAAAATAAAATAATCATTTCTGAGGTAATGGTGACCAGCTTGTAGAGAACTCACATATAGGAGCTGTACACAAATTATGCCCCAAAGAATTTGCAGAGCTATTTAATTTCCTTTGCAAATGTCATCATCAGAGAGCACTGGTGACAGACATCACACACAATCCACCTTTTGTTAGTGTACGCTGAGCCACAGCACACAGGTCACATACACCAAATAGAAGACTTTAGCTCAAGAAAAGAAATACAACAGTAAAATGGATTTGCTTGCACAAAGGCATAGAAGTGATCAAATAAAGCAGGAAGGCAATATTGATTTTGATATAGGCACCCCTAAAAATACAGGCTTTGCAGAGTCAATACTGTCTTGATTTAGGTTCTAACCCAACCCAAAAGTCACAGACTCGGCTCCATCCACTTATTGATTTGTCTGGCATGCTGGGTTGGTTTTTTTTTCCAGAAATGCTTTTCTGCTCTCAAATTTTAGCTAGCTCTCCCAAAAGAATGTCTAATACAGTCACAAAGAGCAATTCTGTTCCTTACAACTGAGCTATTGACTATCGTAATAAAAAGGAAAGACAGAAGTCATGTCAGCTTAGCTTCTCACAGGACCTCACAGTGCTCCTTCATTCACAAACACTTATGTAATCAACAAGCAATGGGTAATGAGTTGCAAAATAGCAGCAGCCCTTAATTTTCTATCAGGTATGGTAAAACCTTTATAAAGCTGTGCATTTCTTGAGAAATAAAACACCTTATAACTACCACCAGTGTATCAGTTCTTTGGTATTTTGCTACAATGCCTCTTCTATTTTATTTTTTTCTCTTCTGCTACTTGACATCTAAATGCCTATCATTTTAGACATAAAGACCACATGTAGGGAAAAAAAAAATCCACAGAAAGAGAGCTGCAAGATATTATTTTTGCCTATTGTAAACAGTAGTTTCACCTGATGTGCATCTTCAACACCTTTGTCTTTATATGGGGAGGAATGGGCTTAGATGAAGGAGCACAAAGAGACAACTCAGCTCCCTTAACAAGGCTTAAAAATTTTGTTTTTATTAAATTTCTACAGTAAAATTGAAAACCTTTAGGCAGGGGCAAAAAAGCCCTAATGATGAATCATCGAGGAAACCAATAGAGGAAATAAAGCCATGCTTAGAAGAGATTAAATAAGTCATAAAGTTTTTAATAAAAGTAGGATGCAGGAAATAGAAGGAGACATAAGTGATTGATTGAGGTGAAAATGTATGTGTGGGTAGGAGGAAAGGAAAGGGTAAATTTGTTTGGGGAGTAAATCCATTTAGGTCATTATAGTTCAATATGGCCATGATCCAGAAAAACGCTTGAGCATATGCTTGGTTTTAACATGACTCACTCTCTCAAAAGCTGAGCTCTGCTAACTTGTTCAGACTCAGGTTTGAGTGATTTCATCAGTATCCTCTCTTGAATTATACCACCCCACTTTAAAGCCTATAAAACAACAACAACAAAAGACAGAATGGATTTGGATTGCTTATCTGCTTGAAGAATCCATTCTGGACACAGAAAACTGCACACTCTGCTTTCCATTATGGAATGAGTTTAGAAATTGAAACCTATTTTTTGCAAACACAGAGGCTGAAGAAGAGGAATATCAGTGGCAGCCAGAGGGGATAGGACACCAGGACTTTGCAAGCTTTTATTTGCTGCAAAGCCATGCTGAAATTTTGTGAGAGATGGCACATGGGTAACAAGATTTAATTGGGCCAAAATTACTATGCCTTTAGTACTTGTTTGTGTGGTTCCATTAGTGGTACTTGTGCTTGCAGGCCGCAGGGTCCCAGCGGAGAAGGACCAGCTCAGGACCACCAGCGGTGCCACAGGAGTGCCCAAGGACAGGGCAGAGCAGCTCCTGCTCTCCCCCTGGGATGGGGCTCCCCAAAGTGCCTCTCTGGAGACACTTTGTGTCACAGTTGTTAACTGCTGATAACAAGAAATGGATTCTCCGATTGTTCTTTCCACCCCGAGTTTTGGTGGGATTTCTGGCCAGGGCAGAGGAATGATTTTGGAAGAAGTCTGACTAAATCTGTGGTTCTGAATCATTAATTTGAGCTGGTTATCTTGTGAAAAGACCCCACTTTTAAATCTCACATATTTTTAACCCGTCTTCTAATCTGTAAGAGTCCATTCTTCTTCCTCTCTAAGCTCCAATGTTACATTTTCAAGGGCAGAAAGAAATACCATTCTGGCTTTTCAGAAATGAACAAAGTAGAAAAGATTAGATACACAATACAAGTCAGCATCACCAGGTACCATATTTATTTTTCTTAATTCTCTTTCCTGGGAAATGGGAATAGAAAGATCACAGCTTTCATTGAACAATAAAGTTAATTTCTAGTTCTCAAGGTTTCACAGAAAAGCATTAAAACATAATTCTTGCTATGTCACCACAAATACCACTTTGACTTCTTGAACTTTCCTCACTTTTGAGCAGTGTCTCTGAGGATGCAACAATTCACTTATATAAGCAATTTGCAGAATAGAGGGACCTGTTCATCTAATACGTCACAGAGTTCTTTTTCCTCTAGGAAACTGTGCTGATGCACAAGAGCAAACATTTATATATGAATACAACCAATATGTTCACAAGATATTTTTTCAACTGCTGCATTTTATTAATTAGCTACTAGTTAAAAGGTTTCTTTGAAACAATTCAGAAGCTGAAATTAAAAAACTGTGTGTCCTTTTCATCATTTTTATGTTTCATTTATTGTCAAACTCTCAGTCAGTGAGATGAGGTGGCTGATAATTATTCAGGGTTGCCAATTAACCTACTTAGCAGGTCACACAGGTAACTGGCATAGATTGTGTCAAATCTCATTACTGGGATAAAAATTCAATCACCCAGTGCATTGACTGAAGGCCAGAGAATCTAGAGAATAAATTAAACAGGAAAATAAAATTAGTAGATAGACAGACATTGTATTTAAATACATGAAAACAGTAAAATTATAAAGCATACTACTCACTAGTAGAAATCCAGTAAAGTCTGGAATGGGGCTGGGGGTATTGAGAGTGGGGGTTTTCAATCACAATATCCAGCCTGAGTATAAAAAAGTGCTTCTATGAATGAAAGTTTAACCCATGAAGAGTCTGTGAGCATGTGTGTTATTCCTTAGCATTTAAACAGACACGCAAACAATTGTCTTAAATGCAATGTTACAGCCCAGACCTGCCCAGGCACATCTGCCTTGGGAGCTCTGGGTAACAATCCTGGCCTCTGCCTTCCTACACATCAAAGCCTTCTTCTGTTCTTTGTGCCTGACTCCAGAGCAACCACAAAGGAATGTCAAGTAAGAAGGTCACATAATGGATAAAATAATATTGCAGGATCTGTCAAGAAGGGCAGGAGAGATGAAGAAATTACAATAAGTGCAATTGTCAAAGTCAGGGAGTCTGTGAAAAAGCTTCCTCTGTACAATAATGCTCTGCATTTACACGGTGACTGAGTACCTAAGAGGTAGGAATAGAAGAGTCTGCCTGGAAGCAGAAAAACATTTTCTGTGCAGATGGAGAAAGAACTGTTGGAAGGACCAATAACATCTTTAAAAGTAGATTTGATACATATAGGTTACATATGAGTTTGGAGCTTGTATCTGCTTCAAAGAGAGGTACAAACTTTTCTAGAAATTATCAGAGTTTTAATATTCAAAATATAGACTGAAAAAACCCCACAATTAATGCCAAAACTCAGTCCTGAATGTGTGAGGTGTAAGGTGCCCCACAGCACAGACAAAAGTACATGCAAGACTCCAGGAAAGATGAGAATGTGGTGAACTTGCCCTTGTCTTCATGGTCTATTTCAGTGGTTTACTGTCTGCAAGAACAATCGAGCTATAAAAGAAGCCATCACTCCTCCAAGCAGTGGATCATTCAGTTTAAACATATCTCATAGATGTTATAGCCAAGAATTACAGCACGCTGAGCACTGCTCCAGGACTTGTAATTTATTCACTCAGTAGAGAAAAAAGTGACTTCCATAGCAGCACTTGATAGGCCTGTAAAATAAAAAACAACCAGCATGAAAAAATAGCCAGTGGGCCAGGAATGAGTGTTGGTTTGGCCAGGAATGAAAATTTGGTTTGGTTTGTTTTTTATAACAATGAGCAAAACCACATGCTTAAGTTACTGGATGTGACCAGACCACTCATTTTTGCTGTCAAATATATTATTTTGATCATAAATTGTCTTGTTACTGAAAGAGTATACACTATAGCAGAGAGGCTGAGCATATCTATTGCAGTTCTGGAATTACAGAAACAACATGCAGCTCTTAAATGTCTATTGCACTTGTTACGGCAAAATGTAAATGCTATAGTAGTCAATAACTTCTTGGACCTTCTGTTTTGTTTTCTGAAATGACTAAAGCAGGGTAGAGTCATTTGTGAATGCTTCCCACTAGTTCAAGAGTGCCAGATAACAGAAACTGCACACAGAGGAAAAATCACTTTCACCTAATTAGTAGAGAACTTACCACTGATGAGTTAAACTTTCTCATTAAAACTTTCCCTGGTAAAAAAGCAACAAGCTTAAAGGTAATAGCTTTATTTATTTATTTTGACTTAAAGCAAGAGGTCAAAAGTGCTGGATAAATTCAGTGTAAGAGCCTCTCAGGAGGCATTAACAGTCACAGAAGACCCACAATTCCCATTCTGCTTTTCTGATTCTTGTGAATATTTCCAGTGTTTTCAGCCCATTGCTATTTTTATATATTAGGTACAAAAGTAATAAATGGCTAATCAAATTACACAGGCCACAGTCACAGCAAAGCGTGACAGTAGGTTAAGAAACTCCATTAAAATACTGAATATTTCACCACCTAGACATCTAGCAAAATCCGATTTTGTAAATGCTTTGATAAGGCAAAAGCATTATTGACTCATTTCCATGTTGGTCTAGAGAGCCTTCATTTCAGAGGATAGCTAAGGGCACTAATACAGCCTTGGCAGCATGATTCCCACTTTGGGAAGGCAGGATATATCCTGAGCAGGGTTCCAAGCCCAAGAGAGAGCAGCAGTGTGGGTCCAGAGGTGCCTGCTCTGCTGCAGCAGTGAGGGACCAGCGCAGAGCCTGAACTCACACACAAACCATCTGCATCTTCTTCAAAGATAGATTTTTGTGCATGAGAGCCTCTCTGAGTGATCTCTGGGGAAAGGATCAATTAGAGACTTTTGGCTTCCCCTTCATTTATTACATTTTCCATTAAAATAATGTTTCCCATTGTTCTCTCATTTATAATTCACAGCCTGTAATTGTCATGGACAGTAACCCCATTAGACTGTTGTCTCAGCACCATGTTACAACACTTCATTTTGAAATAGTGCTTCGCAGGGAGACCATTATTCTTCAGCTGCAACAACCACCTGTGTATTTGTTAACTACAAATATAATGAGAAGTACTAGCCCATATTAAAGTACCATAGTACAGTGTCAGAGCATTTTGGACAGATCTGGACTGGTTAAAATGTTACTCAACCCCTCCTCCCAGTAGTGTGCAGGCTTGAATATTCCTGTTCAGTGCTACCCTCCTTCATTCCTCTCCTTATTCAGACTAACCCTGACTTTCATTGGCCTGTAGAGGTGACATTAATTTCTGGATGCCTGCAGAAATTGAACCATATACCCCCTGGGACACTTTGGGGCAGGGAACAGCTTCTTCTCCCTCTGGTGAAAATGATGACTGCTCACAGTCACTGATTTCCACTGCAATGAAAAAAGCAGGCTTTAATCAGAAGAGGGGGAGACAAGGGAAGAAGGCAGGTTCTGAGCCTCCCCAGGCTTAGAGCAACACCTTCCCAAGGAAGGTAATGCAACAGTTCCCCCACCCCACCCCAAAACAGAGCTAAACGTGCTGCCAGGCACTTTGCTCCACTCTCCCTCCTGGATCTCAGCGTCACCCCTCCTTAGTGAGAGATACTTCACTGGGGACATCAGCTACAACCTTGGGGGACCCTTAGCAGAGCTTTCACCCCAATGCCAGGGCTGGGAGAGCAGGGCACACTGGTTTTTTCTCCCCCATCATGACTGCCTGTTTCTCTGCACAGCAAAAGTGGGTTTAAATCACTGCAAGCTGCGAAGAGCCTGGACCACTCTATCCGACTCCCTAGGGAAGCGTTTTATCACCAGGTTGTATTTTCTACAAAGAGATACTATATATTATATTCAACACAGAGCACAGTCATCCCTCTTCAAGCCCTGGTGAGAAGACCAGTGCTGGAAACTCGGTCTGGGACACAAATTAGACCCATATAACTTTCCATGCTGAAGGTGTCACTGGCTGCCTGCGTCTCTGCTGGGCAATTCTGGCTCAGGAAGCGACACGTCCTTTGGTTTAGGGCTGCAGAACATGGCTGATTTTTTTGTTTGCTTCTGTGGCTTTCCCACTGCTCACAGAAGAAAGCCTTTATCCCTCAGTAAATGCACAGCTGAACTAATACATTGTCAAGGATTCATTGCAAAAGGACAGTTTACTGCTCAAGATAATGCTAAAGATTCCCAAGCGTAAGAGCCTGCAACAAAATGTAAAACATTTTAAATATAATGCAGTGAATAACCATGAACTTTCCATAATAATCATCATTTAGTGAATGTATAAATAGAATAAAAGCAACATTGAAGCAAATAAATGACCTCTGACACAAAGAACAGATTGCATTTCTTATTACTTTACTTAACTGCCCCCTCCTTCCCCCACCAAACAGAAGCTTTATTGACAAAATGTGCTCTGGTGATTTAGTCTGTAGACTTAAAGAATGTGCAACTCTGGGAAAAACTGAATTATGGATTCTATTTGTCAGATGAGGAATGGCATGTAATAACTTAATGAACTAGAAGCTTATTAGTTGTAAAAGAGAGAAGGCGTTGTCTATCAATTTTTTTTTTTTAACTCAGAAATGTTCAGGTGGGTAAGCATCAAATCCATTTCACATTTATTATCTTATGAATACCAATGTGTGCTAGAATCTCAACAAGCTACAAAAATACATCTCAGCCTCTAGTTTAATGTGCATTTTATTAGCCAGTTTTGGAAGCTCTATTCAAAACCCAAGTCATTAGAATATCTGCTCACAAATTTGGCCAGCAAAAACTTCACTTGAACACAAGAGCTACCCTGAATTCATCAAAACTGTGGAGTGAAAGAAATTTGAACACAGTGACAATGCCAGCTGTGTTTCAATAGCTATTTATTGCTCTGTGGACATGTAAACACAAAAGGACAGTAAAATACCAATTTTAACAAGAAACTTGTAGAGAAACCAGCCTAATATAAAATGGAAGAATCAAATCCTTGGCTGTTAAAGAAGTTTTCTCCACTTTGTAAAGTCCAGGAATTTATCTCACCTACACTTTCCTGTGGATCTATTTATTTTGCACAGAGCGATATTTGGATCATGATATGTATGTGTGAATATGCACAAAAATGACAACAATAAAGTAGTTTAAAATCCATTAGATGCTTCTCCCAGTCTTTGCTGATATTATCTCTTAAAAACACACTGTAACAAATAGGAATGAGCCCTAAACAAACATAAATCACACATGCAAGGAACACAAAATGGCAGAAAGCAGGAAATTCAAAGTTCAAGCCAATGCATATGGAGGCATATGTAGAACAAAGCAGTCAGGTTCTAATCTATCAGCCCCAATATTTCGTGTGCTGCATAGATCCCTGGGTAATTGCAATTTTAACCCCGCAAAGGATCAATTTTTTCGCTTTGATTTTCTTTTCCAGAAATAAAAATAAGCAAGGAAAGAAAATCTGCATTAATTTATGCCTCTGGTAGGCTCCTGTGGGTGGGCTTTTTGGGTTTATTGTTTTGCTGGGTTTTTTCGTGTGGCCAGTCTAGCAGCAGACATCTTACATGCATTAGGCTGTTTAGAAGAACAGTCATAGCCATTTCACTTAATCAGGTAACAGCACACTATTGACATATTAGACCAATTTAATGCATTTATTTTCTTTATCCATTTACATTTCATCTCAAAGGTCTCCAGTACAATGGGATTTTGAACTATTTGTGCTGAGTACAATCTAAGGGCCAGTAATCCAATAATTTGATTTTCTTGCTGGAGAGAACAGGAGAAAGGGAAAGGCATCTTTCTCTTGCTCCAGCAAGGGAGCTGCAGGCCTGCATTAGGCTTTAAGGTTCCTGTGTACAACATATCCCCAAGGGCAACAGAAGGCCACTTAAACACAGCTTGGAGGGCATAACTGGGATGTGGCTGTGGCACATTGGCTTTCTGCCCAGGAGTAAATTCCAACCATTAGCATCAAACACTCATCCTGAAGCTCTCAAACTGAAATTAAATGCCATCTATCAAATGAATAAACAATAATAAAGTAGCACAAGTAAATTAAAAAAATATATTGCAGTAATTTATACTGTGGATCATCTGTTCAGGGCTGCTGTTCCGGACTGCTCGCCTCAGATTATCTTTCAGCCTGTTTTTTCACTGCTGGGTTTCTGCACATGTAAAACAGTCCTTGAAACACAAATTGAATTTATTCATGGTCTATGTTACTCGTTACTAGAAAAATTGTTTTAAAGAATGCTTGCTTTTCCTATGCAAATAATTTTGTTTACTTCTGCTAGTCATAGGTTGAGTCTACATGAGTTGTGTCTAAACAAGAATACAAACAACAATTAAGCATGCAAAAATGTACCTTTAGATATCTCAGGTGAAACTGCACATTCTGGTTTAGGCAGTCAAGGCAAATTTCAGCAGGCTTCAAGATTTGGAGAGCTGTGAATTTAAAGTGAATTCACCCTTTAAAAGTGCTCAAAAGAAAAGCAACCTGTAGTTTGGGATGGATTTTCAGAGGGGAATTTTCAATAAGCAGAATTTAATTATCGAACTGAAATTTTTCTATGGCATGCTGGCTAAACCTTCACTTTTTGTGAAGAAGAAGAAAAAAAAGACAATTCAGGGAAATTATTATGGTTTATCTGAACCACAGCTATTACAGCAATAAATTCAGCCTTGTGCTGAGATGGGACAGCATTGCAAAGGAAAACAGAGGGAAATATTTCACTTACTGAATATTAGTCTCATTTCCCAAAACAAGTTGACTCTTCCCAGGAACTTCTTTCCCAAAACTTCCTTAGGGTATGAAATAATTGGCTATTAACCAGTGTGTTCTTGACCCAAAGAATGGAGCAGGAAACATGCAAGACTTGTCTGGATTACTGGAAGAAAGAAAAGAGAAATCAGAGTAGATGCGTGCTGCCTGAGCCCGTGGCTCTCTTCACTTTGCTCGTTGGGACTGGAGGCTTTTACCTGCATTTATAGTAGGGCAAAAAAACTGAGGAAAAGAGCAGGCTGAAAAGAGGGGAAGGGAAACTAGAATGGCACAACATTCTCCCTTTTCAGATTTATTTTCCCCTGCCTGCTTGCCCTGCATTTCGTGCAGGGCTGTGACAAAGGAAGGCTGCCAGCTCCACAGCATCATATTGCCAGCAAAAGGGGCATCCTGTCTCAACCCAAGGCAACAGGGAACTTACGAAAAAGTGCCTGCACACTCAGAGAAAAAAAAAAAGCAAAATCTTACTTATCATAAATCCAGTGCACCATCTTCTGAACAAGTGATAGTTTCCTTTTTTCCCCCTTGCGCATGGGATCAGCTGTAACTCACCAAAACCTCCGAGGTCCCCAGGGTGCTGCCCCAGTGCCCCGAGCACCCCACGGGAGGAGCGGCCGAGGACGCAGCATGTGGGGACAGTTCCCATGGCCTGGAAGGATGAAAACAAGTTGTTAGTATGCACCAGGCAGTGCCAAGGGCTGAGCCTGCTGCTAATGAGAGGCACTGAGGGCTCAGGTCACGGTTTTGCTGAATTCTGTGCTCTTGGTGCACCTGGCAAACAGCACACCGCCAGGCAGCTGGGCTCACACATCTGCCCCAGTGCAGCACGACCCAAGTGCTGGGGTAGGTGTCTGAGCCACTGAGGAGGTGTCTGCCCCTCGTTGTCAGCTGGTTCAGTGGGGCTGTGCAAGTAAAGAAGACCTTGTGGGGCTGGTTGGCCTCTGTTGCACCTGCCCTGCTGCTGGGACATGTCTCTGGGCAGGGTGCAAAGCCTTAGTGCTGGTTCATAGTGGTTCACAATGGTCCCCAGCAAGTGCCTGTACACTACAGGGGACAAACAGGAGCCCATAAAGGTTCTGGGATGGGCTGTGATCCTACTGGCATCACAGCAGTGTGGTGCACTAGGCTGTAGGAAAGGGAGGGGAGTGGTCAGCTGCCATGGAGAGCTGCCATGGATGGATCCAGCGCTTCAGGAAGGACAGGTCAGGACATTAAGGGTGCAGAGCTGCCCTTGATGTGAGAGAGCAACTGGGGCACACGGAGCTGCTGGTGCCTTGGGACAGGTGATGAGCCAGCTGGCAGCAGGTCAGGACCAGAGGGCAGCCCATGATGGGTGACATTGTGGTGAGTGCCTGCTACAGGCCACCTGACCAGGAAGAAGTAGATGAGGCAAAAACCTGAAAGCATCCTCGTGCTCACAGGTCAGAGCACTGCGGGCACACCGTGTCGTTAATGGAGCAGCAGAACACACACACCACATTATGCTCCTGGTGGACCCTAGCTTGGCTCTGTCCACCTTAAACAGTGGCTCTCATCCCGTGCATAACCATTCTTCTGCCATTCAGAGGATGGCAAGCACTCCCTGTGCAGACCTCCTCAGCAGTCTCCATGCTTCCTCGTTGTCTTACACCCCACCAGAATGTTCTGCAGCAGAAAGAAAGTTTCAGTCCTCTCCAGCCTCATCCTGCTGATCACTGTTTGATGCCCTGAAAGTGTTAACACATGCAAACAGGGCGTATTGGCTGAGAATTTAGAGAAAACATTTATTTTCATACAGGAAAAAAGAGGTTGTTGGCATAGGGGGTGGGTGGGTGGGTGGGTGGGTGTGTGTCTGTACATCTGCTTTTAATTAAGCTCTCCCATGATTCCAGGTTAGATTTCACTCTATTTTAAAAGCCTTCACCTGCCATATATTCCAAAGTGTCTGAATAGAAAGAAAGCAGATTGGAAAAAGTTAGCTGACTACAGCAAAAGGAAGAATAGTATCCCCAGCATTGTGCTTCCCCATTCCTACACCCGTGTGGCAGGAATTCCTCTGATTTTGTTGCAGTCAGAGTTCCCTGTATCACAGAATATGGCCTGCAGAACCAGTTTTGTCTCAGTTTATAAACAGTTTTACATACTCTTAGGGTGGTGGAAAGACTCCACAGCAATCAGAAAGTCCTGTGTGTGTCAGTCTTAGCAGGAAGTCAGAGATGCAGCAGCACACAGGTCCAGTGAGTGAATGAACTCTATATTAATTTTACAATATCATTTATATACCTTAGTTCCAAAAAACCACTGGACAGTGTCCCCACCTGTCCTGGGGTGATTGGCTGAAGCACCAGACACCGACTTCAGACTATTTGTCCCACGTACTAAAAAAACAGAACTTAAAAAACACCAGATGTGAAAGTTATTTACAAAAACCTATCCTACTGTTTACATAGCTTGCATAGCAAAGGAAAATTCTCACAGAATTAGTGCAAGGAGATGGAAAATCTCTCTGCTTAGCAGCATTTCAGTATCCACACCTGTGGTATGTTCTGGGGATGTGGGACCATTTCTAGAGAATTTGAGGGAGGAATTTTAATATATGGGGAAGATCTTATAACTTCAAACACAAATTAGGACACCTAATTTTCTTTAAACCTGTTTGGATTCAATGAGTGCCTCAGGATCTTGCCTCACAACACTCTTATACACACCTCCATAATACCAGTGCTCTGCTTATTCTGTATTTCAGTAACTTAAATACACGACAAATTCTCTCATGCTGCAAATTTATCTCCATTGAGCTATCTTTTGATCTCGGGCATTAACTCTGATCAGCACTAAGGCAGAGACAGTCTATCCAATTAGCAGGTGACGGCCTCAGAAACTCAGGACACAGCACCTCTGCTGCACTGCCTTCCAGGAGACTTGACCTCAACAAACACATTAGATGAACCTGGCCACAGCATTTGTCTGCCTGCCCCAGCTGATCTGCTCAGATGGTGTTTTGCCAGTTAGCAAGGTAAAATACTGATTTCAGCAGGTGCCAGAAAAGGATGGCTTCAGGTCCATAACTTGCTAAGGTCTGTTATGCAGCTTTCTTCTGACTCTAAGCAATCACACAAAGCATCTTGACTTTCTCTGCATAAAAGGAACTCATTATCAGACACTCCCTTGTATAGAATCCAGAAAACAACCAACTTGTTTTCCAACATCTGCAAAAACAAATCTATCTTTCAAAGGAGATTGGTTTTGGGCTGTTGGTAGGCTGTTCTGCTACTTGATGCCATCAAGGAATCTGTTTCACTCGATAGTCACACTTGGAGCAATGACAACCCCATTCCTTGTGTTTACCCCTGCTCAGAGCAAGGGGCTTTGGAGCCATTGTAAAGGTTCCTGTGCACAGGTACCAAATGTAGCTCTGCACTGAATGCCAAATAAGCCCAGCACTTCGTTTTGTCGGCAATTTCAAAGCCACAGGGGGAATCCATGACTCAGCTTCCATTAAAATTCACTAGTTAATTGTGAATGCTTGTATCTCACTGCTTTGTACCTCCAGTTAATCTGTTTGTGTCTGTTTGTGTCAGCTGATGCCCACTTGCTTTGACACTGCAGAACCCCAAAGCTGCAAGAGCAGGAACGCCAAGGTTTGAGAATGTACTGCAAGCTGGCTGAAATCAGTGACTCTCCAGATGTTCCTGGATGCCTGAAGATGTATCAAATGAGGCTGTATTGAAGAACTCTTAGGCAACAGCAGGTGTGAAATGTCTCAGTGTGTTTCATAAGAGTGAAACACAGCTAGAATGGACAAGTAAAACTCCAAGATCTAGTAATGGTTCCAATAATTCCTGAAGCTAAGCTTGACTGGCTGTATGACTTCATTCCTTTAGCACCTCCAGTGGGTCATTAGTGCTGAACCTGGTGGGGGGAACATGTAAATAGAGCACTGGAACATCCAGAAAAAGGCAAGGACCTGTGTTCTTACAGCAGCCTCTGCTTGCTTGCCTTTGCCCTGTTGGGAATCACCACACTGTGGCTTTGAGGGTCTGTAACAGGAGAGTACATGGGTATCAGTCATGACAGAAGAGTGGGATCTCCAAACTACACTCTAAAACTGGAGTTTACCTCACTTTTCTTCAGCATTCCCACAGCAGTCCCTCCTCTGTGCCTCTTCCAGTCTGACTACTATTTTTTATTATTTTTTTCTGTAACATGATTGATCAGAAGTCTGCCTTGTCAGTCTCTGTTCATTCTTGCTCTTTCCAAGCATTTTACATTCAGTACAACAGATATAACACCTAGAGTCAGAGCTGAGATGAGAAGAAAGAGATCATAAGAACAGGAGAAAAGAATCAAGAAGAAAATCCTGCAGTCCATGGAGAACATTGCCATTTCGTGACTGAAGTGTGCTGAACAGCAACAGGAAAAAAGTCACAGAAAACTTCTTTAATCTAACAAGGAGCAAGAAACATCATTAGAATGAGAAGAGCCATGTTATTATGCTGAAATTACTGGGCCTTTCTTGAACTTGCTCAAACCCCCTCCTGCCTGTCTTATTGCTGAGGGTTAAGAGGACTGAATACCCAGTTATTTTCTGAAGGAATGCAGGAGAAAGGGCTGGAAATGAGTGCAACACAAGGAAACCAGGAGTGGGGAGGAGGACTACAAATACAAATTTACTCCTCTGCAAAATCAATTCAACTAAAATTGAGTAAAAGAACAAGATGATATCTCCCTCCTCCCTCCTACAACACATTCCATTCTTCATGTATATTGACATTGAAGGGTAAGCATGATAAATAGCTCTATTTTCAGTAACTAAAAGAAGAAAGTTATGAGACCGACTCCAGCCAACAGTTTTCTCCTGCCTCAAACCTTGCATGGTCTTCTACAAGGAGACTGACTCTGTTGGCAGAGTTAGGCAGGCTTTGGGAACCCTCTTTAGGGGCATAGAGGGGATTTTTTTGCTGGTCCACAGGCAGGTCACTCAATTGTTGTTACTATATCAATACAGAAGCATGATTTCATGGAGCCTAAGGCAACCTTCCACAGGGAGTTGAAAAGGAGAGTATTTACCTTTCTGAATCAACAGTAGGGTCCACAGCAGGTACATAATGGGAACCTGAAGATGAAAAAAAAATTGGTTTCTGAAACTTCTGCCTCCACCAAAGAATTTTGGAATGGTCATGCCCTAAATTACTTGTTCCTTTATTTTCCAAACGCGGTGTAGCCAACTGAAAACCAAATTCACATTTATTGGTTACACAGTGAATAACGTTAGCTGTCAGTTAAACAAAAATAAAGATTACCTGTACAACTCACATTAATATATAGTAATATCTGATGCCTAAATTTTAACACAATGTCAAGCACTATGCTCATTTTTGTTTAAAATGAGAATTAGAATCTGTCTATCAAAATGGCTTTTAATAAACTCAAAAGTATGTAAAATTTTTCCTATAAAGGGAAAAGTGTATCTGAATATACCAACAAAGATGAAGGTAATTAAAAAGTTTCTTAAAAATAGGGGGGAAAAATGATAGAGAAAACAAATTCAGTTAGTTCTTTTCAGGACCTAATTAACCTTAAAAACTGAGTCGCCAGCCTTTCCCATGCATTTCAATGCAAGGGAGAATGTCCCTCACTACCAACTATAGGTCTGATTTAATGGAGTTTCGATTGAGGATAAAGACAGAAGAGTCAGTCTGTGGCACCCTCTCTTTGCACTGAAAAGTGTCCAATTCCAAAGGCGAATGCACTGAGCTCAGCCATCCCAATTAAAGTGTCAGCTGCTATTCAGCATAAGCAAAGATAGCACAAAGAATGCAAAAGAATCAGCCATTACAGCATATTTACAAAGGGAGCCCAGCAATTGATGTTGGTTAGGGGACAGCAAAGCAAAACACATGTTATTTAAACAAACAGATGTACATACTTACATGTACATATTTGCACATACAGAGCTCACACACACACATATATCAAAAACAAAATTGTATAAAAAGGAGTAAAAACTCTTTGCTCTCCCTAAGTCATTCTCTTGAATTTTTGTATGAAAGTAAGTAGAACTCCAGCTGAAGCTGCAATATCTGGATGTTGAAAGAGTGTCTTCTTGCTGCAAGTAAAAAGTGTTAAAAATAAATAAATTTTCAATTTTTTTCACAGGCATCTACAACTCATCAGGTATGCACAGCACACATAAACCCTGATCTTATGTTGCTGTCAGCCTGCCAAAGTCCCTCATGGCTCTGGAGGAATTTCTGTGCTGAAATCAAGATCTGACCAGGTCATTCCCTGCAGTGGTGCCTGGCACAGATCTCCCACTGCCATCTCTGGAGGTTCTGCCTCAGTGCTAGTGGCACTCTGCTACATTCAGGTTAAATCACCTCAAATGCTCCAGCTTCCTTTTTTTCCCAAATGCCTACCAGTTACTATATTTTTATCAGAAAGGATGAGAATGACAGAGAGAGTTCCCTGCCAAAGGTTATCTCTGAGTTCATAGTGCGTGTCCTTCTGCTGCCACATCCAATAAATCGTTAACACCGTCTGCTCCAGGCAGCCTTCCCTGGGACTGGTCTTGTGGGGCCAGCATGAATATCTGCTGGAATGGGGAGGACAAAGCTGGGCTGGCACCACAGCTCGGTGTGGACATGGTCAGCCTTCAAAAGCTTGTGAAATGATCTTCCAAAGTTCAGCTTTCCACTGCTACTGTTGTTTCCAGGAACAAAAGAGACACAGCCCATCGGGCTCTGCTCAGCAAGAACAAAGCTCACTTAGAACTGCGGGCATCTCCCCAAAGTCCTCTGTGCTGGTTTGAAATGTCCCATAGAAAGGCCAGGGATGCCCTGCTCCTCTCAGCCTCCCTGAAGAGCACCAGTACTGGTGCTGGAGCCCACTGAAGGAGCAACCCTGGGGGGTTTGGACTACTGTGCTCACATGGAAGGAGCTTCAGCCACTTCTGCAACCCATGTGGATCAAAAGGCTGCAGTGTAACGTGGGGGTCATTTCTGCCTCCCCTTATCTGACAGGAAATTCATTCCCAAAAGCTAACACAAGATATTCATAGAGTCCTTCTTAAGCTCTTGAATATCCACCTCAATTTCCTGTGCAACAGCTGGTGTGGTTTTACAATAAATGGGAATAAACTGGTACACAGCCTGTGCTCTTGTAATAGGCACAGCGATGGACATTGCTCCCTTTTCAACATTTGTGAAGCCAGATGACCCAGGCTAGCAGCAACAGGATGCCACCATGAAGCATAATTACTTTATAGCTCCTATTTAATTTTTGGAATATCAAAATTTATGACAATCACTAAAGCAGACTGATTAAACCCTAAGCGTAAACACACCATGATACAGAAGTTGTTTTGCTGTCATCCCAAGGAAGCATCTATTTGCAAAGTACATGGCAATATCAAAGAGCTCTCTATTGATTAAACTTTGAAAATAAAATTGCACCACTTATCATATGCTGTTTGCAAAAATGCCAATCATTATAATACTCACATAAGCGTACTGCGTCTTCCCCCCAAACTCGTTAAATTTATTACTGAGACTCTATCCTGAGCTGCCTACATGTGGAAAAAATATCATTCAGATAACGCATTAACATTTATAACCAGTATTTAAAGCTGTGCATGGTGCCATCTCAAATGATAAAGGTCTTGTCAGCATTTCCAGCATAAGCCTCATTTCAGGGAATGGAAGAAGGGAGGGAGTGGCAAAACTGTATTTCAGCAATTTTAAGTGACAACAACAAGAAGTCTGACATACAAGCTGTCAATCTAATTGTACCTATCTTTCAGACAGGTGCATCTTTTATGTCCACATTCAGTTTAAAAAACCAGCAAAATTCTCAATACATCATTGTAAGCTACCTGGCAAGCGCTGTCATTCTGCTTGTGCATACAGCATCCCACACAATTATAATTCTAGATCTAAGCCTTCATATTATAAAAGCTTTTAAGGTATAGAACAAGAATGATATGACCCCCCTCCTCACAGCTATACTTGCACTCTGGAGGAGAAAGAAAGAGATAAGCAAAACAGCTAACAATACAACAATGAGGGCTGGTTCATGACTCATGTTATCAGATGTTCCTGCAGTATCAAAATACTAATACTGAATATAAATTTTAAGCAGAAAGGATAACAACTAAAAATCTTTTTTTGGGGGAGAAATTTGTAGGTGCAATGCATCTGCCATGAGCCCAATTCTGCTACAGGTACAGTGTAAGCTGTGATTTGCCAAATGACACCTGTTAGCTGTTGATGTTTAAGTATTCTGCCAAAAGAAAAGATATTTAGGTATTTGTACTAGTAAAAAAAAAAAATCATTGAAAGAAGAAAGTAGTTGCCATAGGGCAAGAGAGGCTTCTGAAAGGCATCTCTAAAAAGGAAGGCATTGAAGTGCTTATACTGGGATGATCTGGACCACTGGATTGTTAATAAGTAAATATATGCAAAGGAGGGACCTCAGCTCTATAAGATTCTAAATGTATCAGTAACACAAACTAGAAACAATAAAGCCAAACACTTCTGTCTGCAAAAGCAGCAATATTTCTAATCAGAAAGCTCAAATGCTAACTGTTGTAGTGGTTGCAGAGCAAAAACACTCTGAGCAAATATGTGTGCAAATGGATTTTCCAGATTCCAAGGCACAGCTGATTACCAAGGCTGGCTGAGTTATCCTCTTCTCCTCCCGGCTTTACTTGCTGCTCAGGCACAAAGTGGACATAAAAATCTCCTGCTGTGCAAAAGGTTTTATTGCTTTACAGGAAAAAGACTAATAGATGATAAAAACGAGGCCATATAAAGGATGGGCAGTTGTTCAAAAATTATATGTTTTGGAATGGAAGGAAGTGCCACAACAGCTATGGAATGCATACACACGCTTTACATTGAGGCCAAAGCTGTTCCACTTCACATGGAATCTCATGGGCTGGAAAGGCACCACACAAAGAACAAGGTCCCTGCTGTGCAGCAGTTAGGCACACACTCATCCACTGACTATTCAACACATTCAGGTGTCCCCTGCCATCCCCTGGCATTTAGCCTGGAAAGCAGATGACTAAATATCTTCAGCCTCCAGACCACAACGACTGCAATATAAAGCAGAGGTATTATCCGAGCTAATTCCTTCCCTTCCTACTGCCCTTTCAGTTAATGTGCATGCTTGGCACATTTCTGACTTGCTTTGGAATGAGTCTACCAAGCCAAAGATGGTTCTGAGGATGGCCAGAAAAGTAACTTCTAGGCCAGGTAAACTGTACTGTTAAAAACTGAGATATCAAGTTTTAAGCACCATCAGAGTTTGACCACTGTCAAGAGCAGAGGAGATTTGAGTATGCCTATTTTCTACCCAAGCACCTACATCTCAGCATAAAACGCCATACTAGATACTCAAAATTTATGTGTTTGTGTGTAACTCCCCAGGGGCAGAAGTCAGCTGGAATCCTGGCCCCATGAAGCCAAAGGGAGATTTGTCTGTGGCTGAAGTCTAGGTCAGGACTTTACGTATGTTTATACTGTGCTTTGTGCAATAACAACTCAGGGAGCTTCTTCAGATGCCAAATAAATTTTAAGGTTTCTGTGGAGTTTGAAATACTTTATAAGTGATTCTCCCCAACATATTAATGCAGCCACCATTCTCACAAGTTCTAATTGTCTCATCAATTTCTTTTCATGCCACTTGCAGTTATACATCATGCTTCAAAGTCAGCATCTGTACAACCAGCCTCCATAAGACAAATATGATAGGGTATTTCTCAGCTAAATGACTACTACTCAGAGACAGCAAAGTTTCTGGCTAGAGTGATGTGGAAAAGACTACAGGAAAGCAGGGAATGTTTTTCTTTAGTCAAAAATTGAAGTATTTAATTCTCAGACAATTAATTTTTTTATCCTTGGTAAAACTTGTGGGTTAAGATAAAGGCAGTTTAATAAAGCAAGCGACAGGCCGCACGTGGAAGCAAAGGAAAAAAGATTTATTCTCAGCAGGTGTTGCCCAGCCACTTCCTGGGAGGTAGGTCTTCATTTGCAGTTGCTCCAGGGAACAAACATCCTTGTAACAAACGTCATCTCCTCCTTCTCTTAGCTTTTAGTGCTGAGCAGACATCACGAGGTCTGGAATATCCCTTTGGCCAGCTGGGGTCAGCTGCCCTGGCTGTGTGCTCTCCCAAGACCTTCCTCCTCCCCAGTGAGGGCAGAATGTCGGAGAGACAGCCCTGAAGCTGTGGGAACAGCGCTCAGCAGCAGCCAAACCCCTGGTGGATTATCCACCCCCTCTGGCTGCCAGTGCCCAGCCCAGCACTGCGGGGGCTGCGCAGGGGAAATGAGCTCCATCTCAGCCAGACCCCAGCAGCGAGGCCAGGCTGAAACCTTCCACCCTCTTGGGGCAATTCTCAGCCACTTATCCACGGAAGGAGTGGGAAACTAAAATGGCTAATAGCACCTCCTTTCACCAGGTCTGGTTCAACACTTTTGTGAAGGGAGGGGACCTCGACTGACAGCCAGATGTGCACACACCCTGTGCACATGCACCACTTCATTCCTCATAGAAACCTGGTGAAAAACATAAAAGCCAATGATTACCCAACTTTTTCACAAGTCGGCAACTATTCACAAACATCTCATGGAATGAACTGAATGGAAGGAATTTTTGGGAACACATGGGGTCTGAAAAAATGCTGTTTCTTTTCTACTCATCTCATATTTTCTGAAGCAAAACCAGAACTATGTGACCTTTGTGCATAATGACAACTCAATGACACAGCTCTCATTCTGAATGTGGAATATGAAATGCTCACCATGAACTGCTCAAAAATAATCCCCAGGCCATGATTATTCATAGAAATTATTTGGTGAGTAATTTCAATTAAATAAATCCAAGGAATCAAGAAAAATAGGCTAAACTAATAAAATGCATTATTTATGATGAATAATTCATTTGGAGGAACTTTCTCCCACTGTTGCAGAAAGCCAGCTCAAGGCGTAGGGCACTGAAGTCTCACTTAAGCCCTGTTTTGAGGTCTTAATTGAGGGCTTTCATGATGAATCACTCTAGGCTGGCCCTCTGCCCAGGATTGAATTTCACCCATTGCTCCTGCTCCTCACATATTTCTAGATATGTCATTAGCACAGTGGCATTTGTATTCTTTCAACTTCACTGCCATAAAAATAATGATATGGAGAGATTTCATTATGTTTCTTTTACTACTGAAAACTAAAGGGAAGAAACTTCTCACATCAGCTCACCAGACTTTCAACAGTGAATGTTCATCATACCCATACATCAACTGCATTATGCAAATAAGAGCCCCCTGTCCACTGAAGTAAGTCAAGAAGACACAATAATTTAAACAAGACTCTCCAAATCACTAAAAACACTTGTGTGCACTTGTGCTTGCATAATGGGATGTTTCCAGTTAAAAACATTCACAGTATGTAACACAAAGATCATGACTCTGAGGAAATCTGAAAAATTGTACTTATAAGTGGTAGTGGTAGAAATTACTGTAGACATTCACACATTTGAAACACAACAAATAATAGATTCATTGTTGTTTTAAGGACGGAAAAAAAGAAAACCACACTTCTCTTTTTTTTTGATCTTGTTGCTCAGCAATGCCAGTACAGAATATCTATCATCAGGAAGATTCATCTCGTTGTTCCTACCAGAGAAAAAGACCCACTGACATGATGAAACAAAGCACTTCCAAAAATATTTAAACCACTCAATAAAACCTAAGTGTAGGCTTTGAAGCTAAGCATTTGTTCAAAGATCTGATCCAAATCCCACTGAAATCAGTCGGAGTCCCTCCACTGACACCAAAGGGCTTTGGATCAGACATACTACTTTCCTGAATAGGATGAAGACATCCATAAATATTAATTGTCTCACAGTACTTTGCTGGGTCCTATGATAAAAGGTGTGAGTGTGGTAGCGGAGTGGATATTTGTTTTTCTAGGCAAGAAAGAAAAAAAAATTGGGCTGAGTCTAAACTAATGATCAGTTCTTAATTACACAGTGGTGAGTCTGTCAGTATCCCCAAAGCACAGGCTACCTGGGATGCTTTCTGACAGACAGCTCCTCTATCACATTTCCTGCTGAAACCAATATTGTTGCCATTAGAACACACTAAATTCTCTTCTTAAGACAGGCAGGATTAATGATACAAAACATCAGAAACTGGTAGTTCTACTGCTGCAGTTTGTACCACCAGGGTAGGATCACACTGCGCTGTTATAAAACAGATTACCCCAGATATACTGGAACAAATCATGATGAAGCCTCCTCGTGAAAAAATCATGTTGCAGTTAGATAACAGGTCCCAGAAATGTGTAACCTTGGCCAGGGTCTGAGTCCTTGCAGGAATCAAAGACTGAGGGGAGAGTTAGAAAGCATACTGGTTTTAAGTCATAGTTCATTAAGTTCTTTCATTTATACAATAGGTAGCCATGAAGTGTCAGTGAACAGTAGTCTGAAGTAGGCCAGCTCTCCATATGTTTGAATGGCTGGGAGAAATGGAGCTAAAAAGCACATCTGGAAACCAGAGAAATTCCTTACAGCTGATGGCACAGGCAATCACTGACTGCCAGCAAAAGGCAGCTCAGTAGGCACCACCCACTCTGGAGTGCCTGTCTGCCCTCAAATTGGCTCATCCAGCAGCTCTCCTTCCACTGGGGCTTCATCCCAAAGGTCTCTCTCCTCTGCCTCTCTCAGATGTGTCGCTCCTGTTGGCTGTTGCTGGGCAGCCCAGGGGAGCAGGGATGGACACAGGGCCACGGAGGGCACAGTCTGTCAGCTTCTTCCTCCCTGCCCTTCATGCTCACCCTCCTTCACCATCCCCTGCTCATTTCTTGCCCAAAGAAAGTGAAAAACAGAGACTCCTCTTTCATCCTGTCCTTTACAGCACTTCCCAGTGCTGCTGGATGAGATCAAACCGTGGATTACAAGTAACAATTATTCTGCATACTGTTCACTGCTATATCTGGAGAGTTTTTTTTTCCTTAAGAATTCCTTTTAAGTGAGGCTCAAAAATCCACTTTACAGTATAGGAAAGACCCCCAAAAAGGACATAGTTATGGAAGTAGAATATCTCTAGCTACAAGGAGACACATGCATACACAGAAAAAGCAAGAATACAGGGTACTTGTTGAAGAGCAGCGATGATTACCTCAGAACCCTAAAAGGTTACACAGACTAGGCATCTCATATGCAGGGCAGGATTACAGCATGAGGAGCATATGACATCAGTAAATTTACAAATTCCCATTGTTTTATTACATCAGCCATCATGTTGTGTTCACAGAAATCAATATTGTCATCTACTTATAATAAACCCTTCTTCACTTGTCAGCAGCATCCAGGCTACCTGAATAGATTCTAATGATCAGTAAAACTTATATCCTGCCCTCCATCCAATTTGCAGAGTTTTTACTTTGTTTCTTGCTGCCTTCATTCCTTTATTCCATAAGACTTGGTGGATATGTTTGTTCCTCCATTTATATACAGAGAAGCAAACCCAGAAAAACTGATAGATAAAGATGTATAAGTAGTGTTTAGCATCCACCTGCAGATACAATGGGAAGAAGGAAAATTATCTCCACATTTTTCTAGACTTTTTCTTCTCCTTGATATTTACTCTCCCAGAAGGACAACAGCATGATGTGCACTAGGCGGGAAGGGTAATGATCTGTGCCAAATTTTATGTGCTTATGCTTCATGCTGTGGTCTGGCTTTTCCTTCCCCTGCCAGCAGACGGATGAAGTGGTGGCTTCAGGACCACGCAGGAGCCAAGAGCTGCTCCGGTGTTTGGAGCAGCACAGGACTAACAGACTATTTGAAGTGGGTTAAGGCTGGCACCAGGCAAGTATCCAGTTCGTACTCACTCTGCAGCAGTCTGGGAATGTCCCCATGGGAAACACGTATGGGATAATTAAGGGCTCTTAAGCCAGCAGACAAGGATATTACAAGGATAAACATTTCAGACTGAAGACAGTTAGATGCAGAGTTGTAGAGAAAGCCCAGTTTTTTACCTGTGGGGGATGAAACCTATTGGAACAATTTATCAAACATGATGGCAGATTTTCACCATAGGCAATTGCTAAAATATGCCTGGATATTTTATTGGGTTTCATATTTTTTTCTTTTTCCTATGAAGAATGATCTAGTTTGAACAGGAATTAATTCCAGTTTAGTTGATGGCTTGGGTTATGCAAGATCCAAAAGCCACAATGGTTCTATTAAGCCTCATAATCTATGAATCTGTGCTCAGTCTTCATAACTTTGCACAAAAAGGAGGATGAGGGAACACAGCTAAATATTTGGGACCTTCACAATGCTTACAAATCAGGCATAATGCTGAGTTTCCCCAGGCCCTCATGGGCTGCTGTACCGACTTGCCTCCTGGCCTTCCATTCCTGGAGGCTCCCAGATAGTCAAAGACTGGAAATGTTCCTGCACTCAACACGCAAAATAAAAAGGCAGTAAAACAGGTGGAGGAAAAAAGCTGTTCTTTTATACTCTGTTTTTTAATTGAAGGGATTATAAAACACTTCAGGCATGCTGAGAAATCAGGACTTTGTTCCTAAATAAAAAGCCGAAGCTATTATTTTTTTTTTAATCCTCGTTCCTCCTCCTACAACCATGGTTATTATATGCATGCATTTGCAGTGTAATAGAATCAGTATCTTCTCTGTGTCTTATTGCTGTTGCAATCCCCTAACATGCTGTTCCTTCCATCCCACATGAATCTGGTAATTACTGCTGAGGCATGCCATGCTTACGCTTTCCCTTCCAAATCAGCATCAGCAGTGCCACAAACACATTTCCCATGTATTAGTAAACACAAGCAAGTGGGACAGTGTACGTTGCCTCATAAGCCAACTCCAGGACATAGTCCTTGCTCACCAGAAAGCTGCACCTGACTGAAACTCACGGACATAAAACAAATGTTCACTGTGAGATAAGGGAAAAATGCACTGGACTTACTTGTGCCTTCATTTGCTGTGTGCTGGAGCGAGCCCTCTGAGAGCTGGCAGGGCTGTGCTGGGCTGCTCAGGTGAGATGTGATGAAGGGAGGTTACAGGAGCCTCTATGTGCCACTGTGGGCAGGTGTGTGTGAATATGCTCCCTCCTGAAAAAGATAAAACAAAAAAAATCAACCTTGGCCTCCTTTTACCTTCTCTTTTTAGGCTCATGCCCTCACACTGTGTTAGAAAGAGATGAAAACAGGATTTGCTACAGCCTGTAACTAGTCCAATTTTGCTCCCCAAACACCATATCGTCATGTTTAAAGCAGAAAACAAGCAAAAAATCTCACACAATAATAATCTGGCTGCTGGTGTATTTGTGCTGTAAAACGGCCGATCTGCCACACACATCTTTCCTTATCTTAGCAATTTTTTGCTCCTGAATTCAGCTGGATAAAGAGAGTTTGAATGGAGCAGCTCTGAGTGCATTTAAGAATCCCAATCTTGTTGAAATACACAGCACCACACCAGAAGCGCGCTTCAATGTGGGATGCTCCTGCTCTTTCCACAACCTCTCCAAATTTCAGATAGGGAAGCTGCAACTGCTTCAATCCCAAATGCAAACTCCAGCACTATTCCTGTCCAGGAGCACTGCAAAGGCGTCTGTGCTGGCTGCTGCAGGATGTTACCTTTTCCAGCCTCAAGAAGAGAGATAAGAATAGACAGTACATTTCTGCCGCTCCTAAAATGTGGGCTCTGATACATAATGGCTAAAGAACACCACGAGATGACAGTACCACTTTTGCCAAGCCCAGAACTCTTTTGGCAGCAAACCTTTACATTCTAGAGACTAAATGTGTATAGTTCCCTATAAGAATCTGGCAATAATGCACCCTGCCCTGCTAGCACTTTAAAAATTCCCTGTGGAGTGCCTTTTTTTCCCCTCCCTCTGGTGTGAGCCCAAAGTTTTACCTTTCCGATAGAGATCAAGAGCAGCCATCCTTTCCCATCACACAGATCTGTGCCCAGGGCATGGAGCTTAAGCAAAGTCACAATAACCCACATCTTGTTCTTTTTAAAGGCAGCCAAACGCTACAGCACAGCATTGCAATGGGGCAGTGGGACTAATCCAGCCAGTGGGAATGATGGCGTTAGATGTGGTTAGATCTGGCTGCTCAGCACTCAGGGGAGCATTCCAGAGGGTGTAGGGATTCAGGCTTGGGACTGCCGCTGCCTGACAGCCCGGTTTGGTGGAAGGTGTTGAACTTCCCTGAACGTGTAGAACACCACATGTGCTGGGCAGAGCTCGGCACGGCAGTTTGGGAAGGGGGCTGCTTCAGCGGGAGCGGGGGATCGATGCTGATGCCAGATCCGGGATTTGCAGCACCGCTGCTCCGAGAGCCAGATTGTGCATGTGTGTGATGTGTGATGTGTGATGTGTGATGTGTGATGAGTGCGTCTGTGCGGCGTGTGCGGAGGCTGTGTGCGGGCTGTGCGTGTGTCTGTGCGGTGTGCGTGTGTGCGGTGCGTGTGTGTGCGGTGCGTGTGTGCGCGGTGCGTGCGCGCTTGCCGGCTGGCTTGTGCCGAAGAAGCTGCTTGACTTGCTCTCGATTTTGAGGGCACGGATTTAGGGACTCGGGGCCAAAAAATTCTCCGGACCCAGGTAAATCCGCTTCTTACCTTAT
>VXBT01011616.1:376497-504622 GCA_013400235.1 Oriolus oriolus
GAAGGGAGGAGGCGGGGGGGATTCCAGAGGAGTTTGGAAGTCGCTGCCTTGCAGCTCCCCTTCCCCCGCAGCCTTCCGACCTGCTTTCGCTCTCCCCGTGCAGCCTCTGCTCCCGGCCGTTTTCACTGGGTATTCTTCTTTCTCTCCTTACCTGTCTCAAAAGGTTTGACTGTAGGTACCAAAGCGGGGATCGACGGTGCATAAAGATGCTGAAGGGTGTTTGGTTGCTCAGTTTGTTAACAGTGGCTGGGATCTCGTGGACAGAGAGTCGCAAACCTGCCAAAGACATTTGCAGCAAGAGCCGCTGCCCTTGTGAGGAGAAGGAGAACGTGCTGAACATTAATTGTGAAAACAAGGGATTTACAACCGTCAGCCTCCTCCTGCCGCCCCCGTCCAAGATCTACCAGCTGTTTCTCAATGGGAACGCACTGACCCGCCTGTTCCCCAATGAGTTTGTCAACTATTCCAACGCCGTGACCCTGCACCTGGGCAACAACGACATGCAGGAGATCCGCACAGGGGCCTTCAGCGGCCTCCGCACCCTCAAGAGGCTGCACCTCAACAACAACAAGCTGGAAGTGCTGAAGGAAGACACCTTCCTGGGCTTGGAGAGTCTGGAGTACCTGCAGGCTGATTACAATTACATCAGTGCCATTGAAGCAGGGGCATTCAGCAAGCTGAACAAGCTCAAGGTGCTGATTCTCAATGACAACCTCCTGCTGTCCCTGCCCAGCAATGTCTTCCGCTTTGTGCTCCTCACTCACCTGGACCTGCGGGGCAACCGGCTGAAGATGATGCCTTTTGCTGGTGTGCTGGAGCACATTGGAGGCATCATGGAAATCCAGCTGGAGGAAAACCCTTGGAACTGCACCTGCGACTTGCTGCCACTCAAAGCCTGGCTAGACACCATCACCGTGTTTGTGGGTGAGATAGTCTGTGAAACCCCCTTCAGGCTTCATGGAAAAGATGTGACCCAGCTCACCAGGCAAGATCTCTGCCCTAGGAAAAGCTCCAGTGATTCAAACCAGAGGGAAAAACACCCCGTCCTCTCAGACCCACACATCTCGAGGCTATCGCCCACAGCCAACTCCGCCATCAATCCCACCAGGGCCCCAAAAGCCAGCCGGCCCCCCAAAACTAGGAACCGCCCCACCCCCCGTGTCTCTGTGTCAAAAGACAGACAAATATTCGGACCTATCATGGTTTACCAGACCAAGTCTCCTGTGCCCATCACCTGCCCAGCTGGCTGTGTCTGTACGTCCCAGAGCTCAGACAATGGCCTAAATGTTAACTGCCAAGAGAAAAAGATAAGTAACATCTCCGATCTCCACCCCAGGCCAACCAGTCCAAAGAAACTTTACCTTACCAGTAACTATCTGCAAGTCATTTATAGAACCGATCTCATAGAGTACAGCTCTCTGGATTTGCTACATCTAGGAAATAACAGAATTGCAGTGATACAAGAAGGTGCCTTTACAAACCTCACAAGTTTACGCAGACTTTATCTTAATGGCAACTACCTTGAGGTTCTGTACCAATCCATGTTCGAAGGGCTGCATAGCCTGCAATATCTCTACCTAGAGTACAATGTCATTAAGGAGATCCTGCCACGCACATTCGATGCTCTGAGTAATCTTCATCTGTTGTTTCTCAATAACAACCTGCTCAGATCTTTGCCTGACAATGTCTTTGACGGCACTTCCCTCACCAGGCTCAACCTTAGAAACAACCACTTCTCTCACCTGCCTGTAAGAGGAGTCTTGGACCAGCTCTCGGCTCTAATTCAGATAGACCTCCAGGAGAACCCTTGGGACTGCACATGTGACATCCTGGGGCTGAGGAACTGGATAGAGAAAGTCACTGACCAGAACAACCAGCAGTCAAATCCCCCTGTAGTTATCAATGAAGTAATTTGCGAGTCTCCCACCAAGCACTCTGGAGAGCATCTGAAATTCCTGAGCAAAGAAGCCATCTGCCCAGAGAACCCCAACTTGTCAGATTCTTCTGTCCTCTCTATGAACCAGAACACAGACACCCCCCATCTCGGTGTCTCACCCAGCTCCTACCCAGAATTACACACTGAAGTTCCGCTGTCTGTCCTAATTTTAGGCTTGCTGGTTGTGTTTATTTTGTCAGTTTGTTTTGGGGCAGGTCTGTTTGTCTTCGTCCTTAAGCGCCGGAAGGGGGTGCAGAGCATGCCCAGCAGTGCCAACAACGTAGATATAAGTTCATTTCAGCTCCAGTATGGGTCTTACAACACCGAGACCCATGATAAAACTGAAGGACATGTTTATAACTACATTCCCCCTCCTGTTGGACAGATGTGCCAAAACCCAATCTACATGCAAAAGGAAGGGGATCCAGTTGCCTATTACAGGAATCTCCATGAGTTTAGCTATAGCAGTCTTGACCACAAAAAAGAAGACCCCACCAGTCTTGCGTTTACCATCAGTGCAGCTGAGTTACTGGAAAAGCAGTCCTCGCCAAGGGAACCAGAGCTGCTGTATCAAAATATTGCAGAAAGGGTCAAGGAACTCCCCACCGGAGGATTAGTTCATTATAACTTTTGTACCTTACCCAAAAGGCAGTTTGCCCCTTCATATGAATCCAGACGCCAAAACCAGGACAGGATAAATAAAACTGTTTTATATGGAACTCCCAGGAAATATTTTGCAGAACAGTCTAAACCTGAGCATCCTTTACTCCAAGGAAAGCTACAAACAGAACCAGACTACCTCGAAGTTCTGGAAAAACAAACTGCAATCAGTCAGCTGTGAGGGGGGAGGTGGGAGACAAAGGAAATTTTTTAAATGAGCTCAGCATCACATTTCTTTGAATCTGAACTCAGTACTGATGTCATCTGTCGCATTCCCAACATTTCCACTTTTTTAAAACAGAGAGGGAGTGAGAGAGAAAAGGAACCCTTGCAGCATAGCAGGGATGTGGTGTTGCTTTTGCAACGTTCCCTTTAAGTTATTTCTATATCTCTCTCCTTTTGACCCTTCTCTCGGAACTGTCATTGCAAATGTATCTTTCTGTAATAGATCTTGCGTAATTCTTTTTGATTTCTAAGGAAATGAGGAAGGGGGTCTTTGGGTTTTCTGTTGTTTTTTTTCTTTTCATTTCAAAGTGGAAACTTAATGTATTATGTAGAAGATCTCCAAAGATCTTTTTTCCTGGACTATGACTTTCTTTTGTAAATAATAATATACAGTACTGCTGTTTCAATTACCAACTATAGCCACTGGGCGTCACTTTTTTGTGTTAAAGTGCCTTTGCACTTTAAGTACATTATTACTTAATTGTTGCTCTTAGCTTTGATAAATTGAACCTATTTTAATGTGTTGTATTTTTGAAATTAAAAAAAAAATGTAAAATAGATCTATATGTCAGCTGCATTAAATCAGAAGGTTTGATTTATAGGAAAGCTGCCCTTCTTTAAATGACTCTAGTTCTAGGACCTTACAGACTCAAATGTAAATTATTGGGGTATTTTTTCCCTCTAGGTTTGTTTAGAGTGATTCACTGAAATCAACTGAGAGGATTTAGCAATGGACTAGAGGTTATCAAACGCCTCCGCTGGGAATAACAGCTCATTAATAAAAGATGTTTAACACAATGTCATAGTGAACTGAACAATTAATGTCCTTCTTAATACATTGCATTGCAGCTCTAACACAGTAATGTTCAATGGCTTAAGATTATTTTCATAATTAACAGAACATTACTCATAATATTTTATGCATTGGATTAGGTATTTTTATACATTTTATGACAGAGTTTATATTTGTAACTTTTTGGACTGAAATTAACATGTCCTCTTCCTGCCAGATACATATTTTTTTCATAAGCAGGGACGCCAGCAGGGGTCATCCCACACCTCATTAAATTTATTAACATACAGGCAAATGAACCAATGCCAAAGGCAAAATTTGAACCCAGGACTCTGGAGTGCTCCAAACCAAGGTAGCTGAAATCAGTATGTGCATCACACTAACTTTTGGTAGTCTGAATTATGTCTATGTCTGTGCTCTCTGTCTCTAAAGCAGAAGTAATACTGCAATAATTCTAATCTGTTGGAGAAAACTACCATTAAGTTCACTGTCTTAAATTTGATAAAATGTTTTAAGTTAACTGAATTTCATTCTCAACACTGGTTTTCTTAAGCCCATCAGTGAAAAAATGCTGTGAGTCTTCTCCTTTACCATTCACTCAGGCCTGTTTTGCTTCAAGCTTTATGTTACCACCTTCAATTTGCTTTTCCTTCATGGAGGATATTGAAGCCATTTTTATTAACATGTATACAGTCAAACTTTATTAAGCCTTATTAGCTTCTAAATAATTTTTAGATGCAAACATTATTGTGCAATTTAAACAAACAGCCCTTATTTACAACAAAAACAGTTTTGTTTTGTCTATTCTAAATCCTTATGCAACTGGGATGGTGATCTGCATATAAAGTAGGCCAGGCTTTTCAATTCCTTATTAAAGCAATTGATGGGGTCTGAAAGAAGCACACTGTTTCCTTTTCATAAATAGGTTACTGCACATAATAATCCTTTATTATCATGCAGAGATTGAAGTGGCCTCTGCTGACTGATTTTTAGAGCTTTACTATAGTTAATAATACAGTATCTACAACTTAGAGAAATTTTCAGCAATAGCATTTAAGCTATAAATAACCACAATCAATGTTGTTCTAATCAGGACTTTGCCAAGAGGAAGTTGCTTTTTATTTAACAGCTAAAGAGGCTTTGCATGTGTATTGCCAGATATCTGAGTCACTCAGTAAAACATCTTCTAATGATTTATGTGACATCTGAGTACATTAATATGCTAACATGTCAATTCTTTATGTTTAGAGTCCATAGCATCTATGGCTGTTCGTGAGATCAGGTTTAAAATTGAAGTGCTACAATGAACTACTTCAAAATGGTCTCACATCAAGAAGGAGGTGAAATGGTATCACTTTAGTTGAACTTGAAACATTTGACTGGAATAGCATCCATCTTTGAGCAAGGTACTTGCTTGAAAGCTTCCAGTACTGATTGTCTTACTATGTCTCCTTCCCCTGGGTAATTAAAAGCATTTATTACTGAAACACTGAGAAAAGTATAAGTATTATTTTAAAGTAAAGTTATTAACTCTTTCCAGGTATGATTTTAGTAGTGCCTGCAGAACAAGTACCATGTTACAGCTGGCAGCAGCTAGGGTATTATGATATATTATTCTCCAGTGAACCAGAACCAATTACAAAGGTTTTTCTCCTCAGAAAAAAAGCTAATTTTTCCAACAGAAATGTTTTCAGTGTTCTGGTGTTTGCAAACAACAGAGATAGGGAATTGATTCTTTTAGTAACTTCATGTTGTTTGCTTTTACTGCTTCAGTCTCAGTACTTTGATGTTTGCTCTGGTAGCACAGCCATACGTTACAGAGGTTGCTGTTGCTTTACATTTCCTTAGCTTTCCTAGTGGAATGTATTTAATGACTAGATTTTATTTTGTATCATCAGTACCAGCTTAAAAATTATTATTGCTGTAGATCTTTTAGGTTTGTTTTTATACCTTTCAGCTGACATCTATTAAGCCATTCCTTTCGTAGAGTGTCTAGGCAAAAGGGAAGATTTTTTTCAGTTACACTTAAAGAGATTTGTTTAACAGGGAAAGGGTGTCGGCAGCTGCTGTATAGAAGGTCTCCACATTTCTTCAGCTGTGCTGCCCTGGAAGCTGCTGCTTGTTAAGGGGAGAGCTGCTTGCCTGAGTAGTGTCTTGATAATGAGTCTGAAAAAAAATTTCTTTCACAGTTTGAAAAGTTGAACTGTGAAAATTATGTAACCAGCTTAGCAAAGTTGGTTTTTTCCCTCAGGAAAATGGGGTGCAAATAGTTTTCTTTCTTCATGAGTCTTCTTTTGTGAAAATGAACTTAATGACCTTTACAGAAACAGTAACAGTGCAGACTGAAGCACTGTTGAAACTGTGCAGTTATTTCTGGTGAAAATGAGGAGTGCTACACTTGCAAAGCATGAAGACATTTTTTTTTTTAAGACACCTTTCTGGGTAAGCATTAGATAAAGTTTATCAACATACTTCCCTTTTTCTTCCCACAGAAAAAATGTCGCTTTTTGGAAGAAGTGTTCTTTGTGATGTGAAGCGTGCTGCAGAGCCACTCCACATGCCCAGTGGTGGTTCTTTCTACAGTCTCTGTCCTCCATCAGATTTTACCTTTTTGGGCTCCAGCCTTGGCTCAGCCCCTACCTCACCTCTATTATCTGCTTCCCAAGCCCTCACCATGTAATGCCCCAATCTTTCCGCTTGCATCTGTCTCTATAGGCTCTCCTTTCCTTCCCCAGCAAGCTCTGAGGGACCTGCTGCAGCCTTGAAGGGAGCTGATGTCCCTGCTCCACCGAGAGCTCAGCCCTCACCTCCTGCCCTGACATTGCTGAGTGGCCCTGTGTGAAATGAGACACCCGATCCCAGTGGTTTTCCTGGGGGCTGTGCTGGAGGAGGGTCTGCATAGCTGCTCCCTCTTCCACTCGTTGAGCAGGGAAGAGAAGCCTAAAATCACAGAGTGTTTCAGCTTCCATGCAGGATTCCCTGTGTGCCAGCCTGGGGCAGGTGGCACAGCCTGTGTCTGTGCAAGCAGCGTTTCTGAGCAAGAGCAAATGGATGAGCTTGCTGAAACCACTGGCATCACATCACTCTTTGCTGTAATTTTGGTGAGTTGTCTTCAGCATGAGTTAATCTTGCCAAAATTAGCTACTATAATTTTAAACTCAAACTGGTTATGTAGCATCTCTAACGGGCCATTCCAAGGTGATTTATTGCCCCTCGTAATACAAGGCATGAATTGGGCTACAGATATGCCTGCTTTCTTGCAGGAAGTGCAGAGAGGATAGATAAGGAGTACTGATAACAGCTAATTCCCACATAGCTGCAGTCAGCCCAGCCTGACCATTTTCTAGCACTCTCACATGCAACATCCATGCTCTGCTGAGTATCTGCCAGTCTCTACTCCAAGATATTTTTCTTCTGTCCATGAGAGAAGCATTCCCTGTGGAGTTTAAACCCTGCTTTGGTCAAATGACTTTTTATAACACCACCTTGAGCTGATAGAGGGCTACACAGTAGCGTTTAGTTTGGTTTTCTTTTTCTTCCCACCATCACTTGAGTTTGTAAAATAACAGTTGCACTTTTAAAAAGTTTGAAGCTGTAATTAGTAGTGTCAGAATAAGGATACCAAAAAGTTAAACTGCCTAAATAAAAGTCTTATAGAATACTGAGCTTGTACAGGAGTACAATAATTTTAAACTGCTCATGAGTGAAATGAGATACTGGAATTGTTAATGAAACTTCTTAGGCTCTTACAGGCTAATCACTGATACAGTTTGTGATTTTTCATATTGCTGTTTTTGCAGACAATAAATGTCATTTAACAGAGAAGAAGAAAAAAAACCCCTGTTTCCCAAAGACCTCCACCAACTGTACAACTTCAAAATAACAGATAAATTAACTTATGCAGATGATGTGACACTTCTTGTGTATTTCCCATCACTTTGTCAAAGCGTTCCACAGGAGAAGCACAAAAGATATTCTTTTCTAAGAGGATCATTAAGTCTGTTTGGATTATTGATCTCATAGCTTTTCTGGGCACAAGGCCAATCACTTTGACTAAGGTTTTTAATCCTAGCTAATGAGGGAGGTGGATTAAGGAGAAGGTTTTTGTTGGGTTTTTTTTGTTCTTGAAGGGTTGGTTGTATTTTTTGAACCAGTAGATTGACATGTTTATGAATACAGATGAATAGATCATTTTGAATGAAAGAAACGTTGGAGTGGCAGTCGGAGATGCAGTCATTCTCGAGACTGAGAATAGGCTCAAGAGTATGAGTGAGGTTTGAAAAACAGGACAATCAGAAAAGTGGCTCTCTTCCTGAGATCATAAACACAGGGGACACCCCTGTGAATACAGCAGCAGATTTTGTTACATGCTGTTAACCCTTTGGAGGGATGAAATTAGAGGACAGATGCACTTCCATTATCCTTAAGGATAGACTGAAGTGTTCAGGATTTGTCCTCATCTCTGGTTGTTACCCTGTGTGCACACTCCTACATTACCACTGGTTATGCACTCAGTCTGAGAAAGTAAACAAGGTGAAGTTTGGAGGAGCAGAGCTATTTGCAGTATTTCTGATTGGTTCTTATTTCTATCCTTTAAAATGAAATGAATTAACCACTGGTGCTTTTAATGCCATAGACTTTTAACTTCTAAGGGCCTTTGTACAAACTAACTTCTCAGCAAGGTGTCCCAGTCAGTGTGTGGAGCTGCTCACAAAACAAGAGCAACACAAAACATTGCGGCTGATCTGAAGAAGGAGGTCAAGGAAATGTAAATACATATTTGCAATATAACAAATTACATCAGCATTACAAAGTTACTGCAGTATAATGGCATCAGGACTCTTTGTGGGGACAGAACAAGTGCACATTTGTAGCTTGAAAACACAGGTTCCTTGTGTCTTCTCTTCTTGCCCTGCGTGTGCGTTGTTCTCCAGAGCCAGGACTCTTGGGCACTGGTTATCTTCTGAGTAGGAGGCAGTGCAGCCTTTATAAAAATGCTCTCTGCATTGGAAAAAGCACAGCTAATGTATAAAGACCTGTTGCAGTTATCTCCTCTTGCGATAAGACATATTTCCATACAAAAGCCTGGAAAAAAAATCCCCTTGAGATCACTGATAATGTGACAGAATCTATTTTAAAACATCTTGATTTTAGTTCTGAAAGCCTCTCATCTGAGAGGCGAAGGAGTTGGAGTTAAGGCATTTTTTTGCCCATGCTATAAAGTTTTGTCCTTCTCCCCAGGGATTTGTTACAGATTTGATACATGCCAGCATCTTAGCCAGGCAGCTGGAAAGAACACAAAATTTTTTGAGAACTGTGAAAATGTAATGACTACAATTTTCTTCTAATCACATGTGGAAGCAAAGCTGTCAGAGAGGCTTTTAAAATTTCCAGGGTACAGTCAAATCTGAGCAATTCAGGTGTGGGTGCAGGGTACCTTTGTTAGTTTTACACCTGAGTGGCTCCTGTGGGACGCCCTGGGGTTGGCACTAGTGACAGGAACCTCACCAAAGGAGACCAGTCCTACTGAACTCCCCAGCTGTGAGTGGCAGAGGGGAGAGGAAAATGCTTATGTCCTCTTACCATCACTTAAAATGCCGTTTGGGAGTTTTCCAGACTCAGTGCTCATTCCCATAAATCTGAAGTCAGCATACTCCAAATTTATACTTAAGTGTCAGATTTTCAGTAATATTTGACTGATGTGACATTTTGGCTATCACAGCTCTTGCTCCTGGGAGGGTGAGGTTTTGCTTGGAATATTATCTTTATTCTATCTCTTCTAAATTTTAATTCTTGATTATTCCTGACTGTATTCTTGCTATGGAGGGCAAATGGAATATGCTCAGCTAAATCTTTGGCTTTTTTCTTTATCTTATTTCCCAAGTAGCTAAGTTCCTCCAGTACCAGGCAGCTGAGACTTGAACAAGTCAGAAGTTTCAGAAATTCAGTGATCCACTCAAGTGAGCAAAGCTTTACCAAAGCTTTGCTGCTCCCATCACATCTGCTGTGCTCTGCTAAGCTGCTGATTTTATTCAGATGTATTCCAGCTTGAAACACATACACACTAATAAGTATCTGTGTAAAACCATATAATATTCAGCTTACTTGTAACAGAAAAAAGCGAGGGAGTTAGAGATTCGGAAAAGCCTTTCAAATTTTATGGGGTTTTTTTTCTGAGGGTTTCAGAGGGATTTATTATGATTACTAGGGAATCAAATGGAATTCTAACAACAGTGTTGTGTAGGGGATTTTTTGTGGTTTTGTGCAAGATAGTGGAGGTGGGGGCAAGAGGGAAAAAACAGGTAGATTATAGTTGTCTTAACTGTCAAGGTGTTAAAAGGAGACTACCAGAAGACTAAGGAGTTCAGTGTTTATGACTCAAAGAGGTTACAAAAATGCCTATTTTTCTGTGGAACATCTAAAGTGAAATGGTACACAGGCTGCTTTCCTAAAGGCTGAGGGAACTGGACAGGCACTCTTGGAGAGCTGACAAATCCCAGCCTTAAAGTTAGAGCAGATTTACTGTAATTCAGATATAAGCATGGCTCATGTGAAAAGATAATGGTAGTGGGGAAAATGCTTCATGCTGCAGTTCACACCTTAATCAGGGGTATCATTTGTGGCCTGTATTTTCTGTAACCATATTTACCATCACATCCAACTCATAAGCTACTTACCAGAACAGAGTAGATAATTCTTATTTATTGATGTGGCCTTCTTTTCCATAAAGCGATGTTTACAAATTTGTTTGATGGTGGCTTAAGTTTGCCATGGCTTCTTTTTGTTCTCCAAATAATGCATGGGGATAATTCGTAGCAGTAGAGTCCTAATGGATATTTCATAGTGAACACCTCACACTGAACTACCAAGGACTTTGTTTATATTATCTTTTTTGTTTGTTTGTTTTGCTTAGATAGTGAAGCCGTGGGCCTAGTTAAAAGCTCAGTTGCTGGGAGCTGAAAAATAATGTTCTCTTTTTAGTTCTGCCAGTGACCTTGCACAAGGCATACCTGTGTCCCCATGCTTTAATTTCTGCATCATTAAAAAAGGAGGATAATACTTTCTGCCTTAGTCTGGTGAGATTTACTGATGAGAAGCATTAATTATAATTGTTTTTCAAAGCCTTTATATCTTCATCCAAATGCAGCAACAGTGTACTGCTTTTTTTTTTCCCTGGCATATGTTTTTCTGATCTAAGAATGTGGTGTCTACATGTCAGATTTTGTTTTGTTTTCTATTTTTACAGTTAAAAGCAGACCATGAAGATTGCCTTGTACAGGGAAAAGATACTGTCTCCTTGTAAAAGGATATGAGATAAACGGAATAAAACGGGGAGGAAAAAGCTACAGTTTGTTTTTAAACTGTTGAAAATACACAGTACCCCATCTCCTCCGTTTTCCGTCTCTGGCTGAGTTGAATCACCTTGTCTGTTTCTGCCCTATAGAATCAATTCAAAAATAGTTCTTAGCATACCAGTCATTTTTTTATTCACCTTTTTCTGCATGAAGTCAATTGGGCTATTGCTGACAGTTTTTGTGCTGGCAAGCGAGCCAAGAGAGGCTCTGAGTGGCAGACAGCTGCTGAAATAAGAACCTGGCACTCTGGGGAGAGAAAGAAATTCATTCAACTTTCCTTGTCAGCCTCTTCCCAATAAACTGTAACTTCTTTCTTTCTACTCTATAGATACTGTAACAATTCTCTTGTCCATTGAATGCGGATTGTGGCCATATTTTTCCATATATAGCCCAACCACATACTGTAAAATCCAACTCTGTGTTGGAAAACCCACCATTTTCCACAGACAGTCTTCCATGGCATGCCTAGAAATCTGAGGCTTCCATGCAAGAGAGCTGATTTCTAAATGTAGGACTACAAGAATCTGTGGTACCACATCCATTCAACACAACAGAGACATAATTTCATCTCCACTTTTAAATTTGCTTTTGATTCACCTGCTAAAATTCATTCACTGGCTAGGCCTTTTGTTTTGCTTTATGATTGGATATTGTGCCCATCTAAATTCTGAGAATGGTAAGACTGGTGCTCTCATTTTCTTGCTGATTCATAAAATGGGACCTGTGAACAATTATTCCTGGTTTCTATTTCTAGACAGTAAGTGACACTGGGGTTTTTTTTTGTCTGGATGGGGTAAGTTCTCTGATCCTGTGCACAATTTCATACTTCCAGATAACTGGCAATTGTTTAGAGGCTGTTTATGTAGAACATAGGGCACATGGTGCACCACAAGTTATTTCTGGCTGTGCCGTGTAAACCATCCATCCTGGACCACCAGGAGCACATCAAAAGTAGTTCAAAGTAGTCCTTAAAAAGACTTGTTCTTCTTAAGTCCTGGGAGAAATCTGAATCAAGGAGAGTAAATATTCAGTGATCCTTTTAACATGTCCATCTTCAAGATTTTAGGGGATAATTTTTTCTCTCCTAAGAAAACAGGGTTTAGTATTTAAGGAAGGATATCCAGACCTTCCTCTGCTGTAAACAGTGTTTAGTTCCATAAACATCACTGGTTTACAGTAGCTGAGGATGCAGCTGCTTTGTTTTGTAAACTCCTTAACTTAAGCAATCAATATTTATACCAATAATGGATCAGTGCTACCAGTGCAGGATGTTGTTCACTTTCTTTCCACTGCTGTAGAACCAACACAATTTGCCACGGCCTTGGAATTTTTAGTCACATTTGAAAAGAAAGAGATCTTTGAAAGTTCACCACCTAGTTCATTTTGGGATGTAAATGAATAATTTCTGTAATAAAACTCTTGCACTTGGTGCTTCATAAACCCTTTTAATTTTCAAGTCTTAAGGGTTAGTAATACAACACAGTGAGGCAGACAGGAATATTTTGTGTTCTCCTTTTGGGACTCCTCACTTATTCCTAAAGATCAAAGCTTTTTAACAGCTCTTGCATCCCTATTCCGCCACCCTCAGAGTCTGGATGTTAGTCTGTAGTCAATGGCAACTGCACTGTAACAGTAAATGTACTTTCAAAGAAAACTAGAAGTAGAGTCCTGAGACATGCACAAAGTCACATCCAGAAAGTCACATCTCAAGGATGGCCACAGCTGTTTCTTTTTCTTTGTGAGCAATACATTGACTTAATCTAAAATACATTACCTTATTATCATGCAAATATTTATTCCACATTAGAATCAGACTTGCTTTCTTCACAATAGATAAGCTTCCTGTGTTATTGCAGATAATGAAAATCCAATTTCTGAAAATGTTCTCTTATTGTTTCTTTCTTCCTCTGCTTTTTATTAGTGAAGAATTTGCAATTATTTGCTCTTATTCAGATGTTCCAGAGGAAGAATTGAAGTCATATTTCCCACACATTGGGATTCTGATAATTGAAATTCACTGCTTTCTCTTCTTTCTATTGCCTTTAAATAAAGGAATGTACTAGGGAAAAAGACTCTGCTCAGTCTGGAATGATACAAGTGCAAGTCAGGAATAACTGAAAACAGTTTTGATCACCCTTTGAAATCCTCGATTAAGCAATTTTGCTAACGCTCAAAGAAATTCACTGGAACCTTTTGATTTATTGCACAATAGGTAGAAAGCTGCTTTTCTTCTTCTTCAGGCTCTTACCCTGCCAATGGATATTTGTTCTGCAAGTAGCACTGACAAGAAAAGTCTGAAGTTGTCCACTTTTCTGCCTTTGACCAAAGTTCCCCTGGTAAACAGAGTACCATGAGGAGAGCGGCGTTAATCCTCTAAGTTTAGCTTTGTGAAAAAGCCACACTGAAACCTGTGAAAGCTTTGAGGGAAATTAACAAAACTTTGCAAGCCTTGCCAGCATCCTTCCAGAACACTTCCCATTATATGAGATCCCAGTTTAATAATATCCTAAACAGTTTCTTCCATATTAATAAAATATGAGCACGGAAATAACAATGGCATGTTCCCTTTGCTGAAGGAACTCCACTTAGCAACATGGATTGTAATGCTGATTGCAATGCCAGTTCTCTGATCTGTCGAATTTTGCTAATTAATTGAATTAATTGAACTGCTAAATTGAATTTTGCTGCCTCTGGGCTGAGTAGTCAGGCTGAGCAACTGCCAGGCTGCTTCTGCAAAGGGGAAGGAAGGGACAGAAGAGGAACTGTGAGGACACAGAAGGAACAGAAGACAGAGACACAGAAGCACAGCCTTGAAGAGGTGGTTGAGGCCACAAAAAATGAGAGTTCTGCTCTCCTAGAAGTGATCCCCCACACTCACACACAGAGACAGGCTCCTCCAGCATGACATTCCATCTCACATTCTGCAGTGGGGTTTTGATGGGCTTCAGCATAACCAAAACAGGCAGTGGGCATTGGGCCTGTCTGCTTCCCCAAGAGCTGCTTCCAGGGCATACACATTCAGACAGTTGCACTGGGCTGATGTCTGTTCATCCAAAGCTGTCTGCACTCTCTTAAACTTGGCTAATTTGGTGGGAAATCTAATGGTCTGGTAGAAATCCCATTCTAAGGGCTTGGCAATTGGGCCTGGAGAGCTCTGTGTTTCAGCTGGCTGGAAAAGTGGGAATGGCACAGTCAACTTTCCTCGAGAGAGTCCTGGGAGCCTGCCCTGACACTCTTCATCTCCTTGCACTCAATAAGATGTCACTGTCATTAAAGAAAAGATAAGTAAGATGTCTCAGCAAGGGCACAGAGGAAGATGAATATTAAAGTGGTTATATAAGAGGAAGTACCTAGTACTGGAAGTCAAAGAGGACTCCAGTGGTGGAGCTGCTGGAATAGGGACTGGCATCCCCAAGTACAGCCCTTGCATGTACGTGCTGCTGCCCTGTCTGTGACACCACCACTGCTGCTGCCAGAGGGGCACAGAGCAGAGGTCTCCCACAGTTTCCAAAGCTGTGTTTCTTACATGCCCACTCATGCTGAAGTTCTCCCAAATTAACAGAAATGGTGAAGTTCAGAAGAGAACGAACAAATGTTACTCTGAATGTAGTCCCCAACCCCTTGTGGAAGCAAACATGTTCCTAGCACCATGTTATTAGCTAAGTATTTTTTCCCATGGAATGGAAAACATGGGGGACAATTAATTTAAATAATATAGCTCTTCTCTGTTAATATTCCAGCACATTTTGCCTCCTCTATAACGAGCAATGTTGAGAAATCAAACTGTTCTTAAATCGGGGGTGGGTGTGAGTTTGGGGGGTTTAGTAAAGATTGGAAATGTCACAGAGCCTTACATTTCTAGACTGAAATAAATAGTAAACTCTCCCACATATATGAACAGGACCATCCTGGAAAGGAAAAAAGGAGATGAGACTTCTTGATGACCTCGAAAGGGAAAGAACAAATGAGCCCTGTCTTCCTTATTAACTGACCCTGACTCCAAGTGCTTTTTGATAGCACAGATGGCAGAAAAAGCACTGGACTCTCTCTGCCCTCAGAATAAAGTGGGTCACATAGCACCACCATCAATTTTTAAACAAAGTTACTCCCTTGGAATCAGTGCTTGTTCTTAAAAATTGTGCACTGATCTACCCTCTTAATGCAGCAGAATTATTATCACTTTACCCAACATGGCAATACTGTGCTCTGTAGTCCAGTGCAGGAAGAGATTTAAATTCCAGTGCCAATAGGAGAGGGTCCTTTGAGAGGTGAACTGTAAGCATTGATGCCTCCACAGATGAGTCTCTATGGCAAATGTTGCTTTTTTTGCTGCTTGATTTTGTCATTCATGTGGGATTCATGTCATTTAACAGTAGCTACCTAAGTATGAGGTATCTTTCCTAGTTTAATCATCACTGTACTTTGCACAGTTAGCAGAAGAAATCAGTCACACCATGAGTTGATTCATCTCACCCACCTCAGCAAATTGCCATTGTCTGCACACTGTGTGTGCCTTTTTGAGGTAGACTAGTCCCCAAGTTAAATTAATAGCTAAATGTCCTACTGAACAGGAAATGGATGAAAATTCTAAAGCAGTTTTTATTTTTGAGTTACTTCCATATGGATCTTCAAGCTTCTGGTAGAAACACATGAGTTTCCCATGCTTTAATGGCAAAGTGAAACTCTTGTCAAGAGAAAAAAATCAAAGGGAAGAAGAAAAAGTATTCAGGTTTTTTTTTTATAAGGAGGGCATATTTTTAGTGGTATGCAGCCCTCTACACCTCCTTCCTTTATGTCTACCACCACAAATTCTCAGTGTTTCCTGAGCCTTAAATCTCCGCCACCCACCTCTATTTTTGAAGATACTCAGCTCAGATAATTCTGTACCAAATTTTCTGTCTATGCCCAGATTCCTCCTTTGAAAACTATCATTTTAGCAAGATTTAGCTAATCCTGGGAACCCACATAGATTCCTAAGGTACTGGTCCTCATGTCCTTTCTTACCTCCTTATAGGCAACGAGGCTTTTTCAGACGTGTATTGAGGTTTGTAGCCACAGTTAAAACACAGGTGCCCTTGCCACAAATGAGATTTTGTAGCAGACAAATTGTCAGTGGCACCACACATCACACCAGCAGGAAAATCACATCCTCCGCAGCTATTAAAGGCCACATTTGGATATATTTACAGAGAGAGAAAGATCCAGCAGTCTTTAGAGTAGCAAAGACGCTTGTGCATCTCATGCATTCAACTTAAGAGAAGTACAGGAGAGAGAAAGTCATTTGGAAGATGCCAAGATGTTACTTCCATGAGGGGACTCAGAGTGGGTTTATTACTGAATAGTAATAAATAAGCAAATAAGACATTCCACCAACTGCTCTGAGTCTCCATGTTGATCACGCTGAGGCAGCACCAGCCATGTACAGTTGTGAGTATCCAGCAAAGTATTTAAAATTATTCTGCTCAGCCAACCATGGCTTTATGATGTGCTGTTTATCATAACAGTTGCTGCTTACAGAGAGTGACCTCACTTTGTTCTTACTCACCGAGACAAATCACTGCATCTTTTTTACATGTCCTTTTGTAAATAAAAAGGCCTGAGAGCAAAAGATGGCATTTTCAAAAGCTTACTGGTGTATAAGTGCTGACCCACACCATAAATTACCTTTTTAACATCTCATCATAAAAGAAATACGTGTATTTTTAAGCAGCTAATGCTCATTTATTTTTAAGGTCTCAGCTGTTGTAGAAGGTGTCTAAATGGTCACTTTAGCAGCACAGACATGAAGGGCAGTCGTTACCTAGACAAGCCACATGAGTTTATGAAATTTGGTGATTTATCTCATTTGTCAGTATTTTGACACCGATCCCATTTGTCCAGACAAACAGTGTCTCAGGCAGTTAAGGAACACTCAGTTCCAGAAGGAAACATAATCCTCCTGATCCCCTGGGGCCTCTATCCCAGCTCCCAACACGAACCCCAAGTCTGAGTAGCGGACTCAGTAGCAGCAGAATTTCCGAGGTGCTCACATTAGGAGAAAGGTGCCTCTGCAGCCACCCCGCTTTTTACAGTACAACTGCTCATCATCCCTCTTGCAGAAGTCAAGTAAAGATAAATGATCCAATCAGCTGGAGGTGTCTAGATCCCCTCCCCATACAGACTTTCCTCCATCCACCTCTTGTGATCAGTGCTTACAAAATGTGTAATACAATGCATAAAATAAAGGCTTTCCTGGATGGGCTTTTTAACATCTTCATCACAGAATCAACACCATTCATCTTCATTTGGAAAGCAATGGATATTATATTCTATAGCAAGTAAATAATCATTCATTTTTATTACTTGCTCCCTGCAATCATAAAGATGCATATTGTACTCCTGTTTCATGCTAAGCTGACAGAAAGACAATTAAGCCTGTATTCTTGCTTTAGGTGAGCCCTTCTTGTCTCCTGCTTCATACACACCCACACTTCTCTCCTTTATAAAATAAACAAACCAACAATAATACCTCTCTTCTTCATTCACGCTGGCTCCACTAGAAGAACACTTTCAGATATCAACTGATCAAACAAGGCACCTCATCCATGCAATGACTGCATAATTGTGAGCTTATCCAGAACTGTAAGGAAGATAAGGATTTCCCCACGGGAAAGTTATACACAAATAGAATGTAAACATGGCAAACGCACAGAAATGCATGTCACTCTGTTCCTTCCGTAGCGAGGATCAAAAACTGAGAAACCAAGGAACTTAAAACAGTTCTTTGACATTCACAGAGATGAGTCATATTAATTAGAGAATTGTTTCTTTCTTTGCTAAAAGGGGGTAAAACTCATTAGATTCTATCAGCTAGTATTTAGAGTTCTAGGAGTCCCAGGTAGAAAGAGCTATTGAAGTGTAAAATACGTATTGTTATTGTTGCTCGTTGCTCTTTGATAGCACTTTCCACTCTGAAGCTTGCTCAGCATGAAAGAAAATTCAGGCTGTAGGGACAACTCTTCTAAAAAATCGGCCCATCATCTATTTTTATTTTTTCTTTCTTATTGCAAAAGGATGAAATGCACCCATCAAGGTTAGTATAAGCCAGTTGCACCATTTTGTTGCAATCCTGTATCACTAAATTCCATGTAAATTCAGTAGGAGCAGGAATAAAGACTTTATTTGAACAGCAGTGGTTTATTATAGGAAGTTTTCATATAACTGAGAATCCTCCCAGCAACAAAGCAATTTGTAAGGAGACACTGAGTTTGTTGCTGAGAAGAGAGTTTTAAACATGCAGCATGTTCCAAGCCACTAGTTTGTGGTCTTGAATAATTTCCCTCTGAAATGGAAGCCATAACCATCCCATTTTATGCCATGGCTAGTCAAGAATCTGCCTTTTTGGTGTTTTTGGCACCAACTTAATATCTTCAGTTTGTATTCCTGGAAAATATACAAACCCTTTTTGGCACTGACTGACTTTATTATGGCAAAATAGGTATCTGAAGTTTTGTATTTAGCAAGTTTGTTCAGTTATTTCCCATTTACTTAGTCTTCTTTTAAAGTCCTTGCTCTTCTTACAAGATTTCCATTAGACTAGAAAGATTAAAAGCTACTGCTGAGCCAATACAACCAAAGTTGTATTAAACAAAATGATAAGAACAATATCAACAGGCCCCTGAGATAATTATCTGTGATCTCTAAGCAATTATTTCTATTTTTTAATATCACTGACAGAATGAAGCTGTTTGAAGACAGAAAAACAATTCATTCTGCTTTTTGTATTTTTTTTTCTAGGCAGGGTAAAGCTACCTAATACACAAATACACACATTTCAAGCAAATATGACAGAATGAGGACATTACAGTTATGATACTCTACGTATATTTGGAACTCTGGGTAAATTTAGTAGGATTGCTGCAGTCGCTTGAAACGCACACAGTTAATACCATTCCCTGAATAAAAGAGGAAATGGCAGAAACCACTTGTTAGTTAAATACAAAATAACAAACGAGAGGCCCTCTGGAAGCCGGATGTGTAATTCAGAATCCCAATCAGCTGTGGTGAAAACCCAGCCTTCCAACCTCCCGGTGCTCACAGTGTTGGTGCTGCCCAGTGCCTCTCAGAGAACAGGGGCTGTGCAGCTGCACGACCAGAGCCACATTTAACACACTTTGACATGGCTGGAATGCCAGCCTCCTGCCTCCTTGAAGGAGCATGAAAGCTTCTGCTCATCTAAGGGCCTTATCCAGCTTTCCTGAGCACCTGTGATGCCACGAGGATTTTTTGCTTTTTCTTTTACACCCGTTTTATACTCTCTTATATAGCTTTTATGTATTCTTAGTGCTTTTAGCCCACACAGTTATAATTCTTTAAGTTTGGTAACTTCCCTCAGACCCAATATTCTGTTAAGCCAAGAGACCAAACATCCTGGAAATCCCAGGCACCGAGGGCCTCTCCAGAACACATTCTGTAAACAAAGCCAGGCCCAGCCAGGGGAAGGTTCCTCGCTGAGGGGTCTGGCTGGAGTCCCTCACTGGGCAATCTTTGATAGATGTGCTAATTAGCAAGGCCTATAATTGCACACACATCACATCGTGTGTGGTCATTTCTTCAGGGGACATTGGGATGCATTTCGATGTGCATTTCGGTGCCCCTGAGGATCCTTAAATAAATACCGAGGTAAAACCCTTTTTCCCTCTTAACCATGTTTAGCTCTCTTAATTTTAAGACCAGGAAAAGGCATCACCTGTACACTGATTGGAATGGACTTTGGACCTGGGTGCTATCTCTGAAACTCTGCTCAAAAGAGAGGTTGGAAATGATGAGCTCAGTCACTGCGCCTGAGAAAGACTCTCTGTGTCGCATCTCATGCCCACAACAGGACTAAACAGGATGCTGGATGTGTGAGGATCAGGCTAAGAGTTGCAATCCTGTGTCCTATAATGGGTTACAGAGGTTAGCCTATGCTGATCTTCCTTTTTTTGCTGAACCTGTTTCTCAATTGAATAACTTTCAAAATAATTAGTTCTTTTCATTGAAAACCTAATTATTATGATGTATTTGATAAAGCCTGTCCTATGTCCTTAAAGGGGCAACAGTTATTCAATTAATCCTTCCAGACAACAGGTTAACAGGGCTTTTCAGGGCCATCAGCATGGCAGTAGGGCTGGGTTGTCTTAGTCCAAAGACATAAGGAAAGTGAAGTAATCCAGGGAAAATGGCACTCAACAGCAGCAGCTCCATTAAACAGGACAAGGAATAATGACATTAAACTGAAAGAGAGAAGGTTTACATCAGATGTTAGGAAAAATTATTCACTATGAGTGTGGTGAGGCCCTGGCACAGGCGGCCCAGAGAAGCTGTGGAAGTCCTGGAAGTGTTCAGACCTCTGACCACTTCAAGGCCAGGCTGGATGGGGCCCTGGACAACCTCGTCTAAGTGGAAGCTGTCCCTGCCCATGGCAAGGGGTTGGAACTGGATGATCTTCGAGGGTCCTTCCAAACCAAACTGTTCTATGATTCCATATGAGTATTGTATAGATATGTATGATATGTTTAATATCATTCTCTCGACAGTACTAACTGTGTAAAGGTGTTCTTATTTTTTCTGTGAAGCTTGAATCTTTATAGACACACAGAAACAGATTAAAACTTCTCATTAATATATGGGATTATAATGAAGCAAGCCAAGTGTGAATTTCCTATAACTGACTTGGATTATATTTATCAAATCAAGAATTGCTCTACAGAGAAGGAAGTTTTGTGAAACAATTGTACAATATTTCCAGAATGAAAGGAGAACCAGGCTTACAGGTTAATTTAAAATATTTTAAGAAGTAAGTAGACCTGATCAAATGTCAAGAGCCAATTTGTTCATGTGAGATTTGCCACCAGAAGGCTCTAAAATCAGTCAGAGCTTAGTTTCTATTTCACAAGTCTTGATCATATCAGCGAGCTTCGTGCTGTTACATTAACTTGCACACTGAACTTTCTGAAGACAGAGGGAAGAAAAAGATAAGGGAGGGGAAAAGTGAAGAAAAGCCTAAAATAAAGGCAAAGGAAATAAAATGCATCTGGAGATGGGGTATAAGATCTGTAAAGAATAAATATTGCTAGAATTTAAAAGAAAATTAAATAATGGAGGTGGGCGAGGATGCCACAAGATGGTAGGGGAAAACAAACATTCCTGATTAAGAAGAAAAAAAAATGAGAGTTTACTGAGACTAACAGAGGAAAGGCAAAGCACTGAGTATTTAGTTGTCTCTAGCTGGGGGATAAGATCAATGATCTTAAACATCAATGCATAGATTTTGCCCTGCTAGCTAAGTAGTGATTAATTCCATTCCATTTAAGTGTTTTACAGTATCCTTTACTTATTGATGGAGGTTGTGATCTTTCTGCTTCTGCATCATCCTGTGGAAAATGCTGTTACAAATGTCGTAGGATCTACTCTCTGCTCAGCTGTATTTACTTTCCTCATAAAATTTATTAAAAAATTGTCACAAGGTCAAAGGAAAATTCTGTGTTCAGGCTATCCTGGATCAGATCATTACTGCTAAAATTATTAAGATCCCTATGAAGCTGCAGTAATTTACACCAGTGGGGAATTAGGACCCTGTCTGTTCAAGTACAGCCTAAAGCAGATACCTGATAGAACTATTACAATTAAAAGTGACATAACTTGAAGTGAGAATAGTGTACTGTACTGAGGCCAGTGGAGTGCAGTTATGTGAACCAGGTTCTATATTGCTTCACACTGATAATTAACTTCAATATACCTTTTCTTTTTACACTAAATTTCAAAAACATTTGTATCTTTCATTTAAGAACAGATTTCCTGTAGTTTAATAATACTCTTTTAGTGTTTTTCCTAAATTTTGGTATCATTTTGCTTTGATCTGTGAGACACCTTTTAATGAACATTGCCCAGACCATAGTTCCACCAAAGAGCTCATGCTGAAATATTGCCATGGATTAATTTTCAGGGAGCATAGGCAAAGGGCAAGAATATAGGAACACTACACTGGCTTAATCCTGTAGTTCACTTAACCTTATAATCCTTTCTCGTTTCCTATCAGTGGCGAGCACAACAGTTTTTTTAAATCTGTGGTGTAATCAGTCTTCCCCATTAAGTATTTCCTTACTGGGATAAGCATGGAAATGAAACACAGCTTATTACCTCTTTCAAAAACAATTTTGAACATCCTTATTTTTATTCCTGTTATTAATTGACTAGACTCCTTATGAATATAATTAAATTTTTGGTCTGAATGGCCAGGGGTTTTTTACAAATAAAGGTGTGGGTTTTGTTCAGTTCTTAAATTACCCATTGCCGAGGGAACATTTCCCCATCAGATCTAATTATAGTGTTTTACATGTTATTCCCCATCCTTTTCCTTATGATTCTTAATGTCTTTTTGGACTTCTGGCCGTCACTAAAGTCTTCATTAAGCTATCTGTAACAACATCCAAATCTTTTTCCTGAACTGAATAATTAATTCTAAGTCCATTGCACTTTCACAGGTGTTTCAAGGATTTGCATGTACCGATGGTGAGTCTCGTTTGCCGTCACCATCCTGGTGAAGCTCACCCATCAGCCCACGGTACCGAACAAGACCATGGGGCCACTGAGTCTGCAAGGACTTCACCACACAATCGATGTTCAAACCAGAAAACCAGTGTGAACATCTTCCCATCGCTTACACATAAATCAGTCTCCCTTTGATGACTTGTCGCGGTGCCTGTTCCCTGCCCCGGCTAGCAGGCGCAGAGCTCGGGCACCGGACTCTCTGTGCCTGTCCTGGAGAGGCGGTCAGAGGCCGGATCGTGGCTGGAGGGGGCCGAGGAGGTAAAGGAGAGAGAGGCTCTTCAGCATGGTGTTCCATGGCTTTATTGAGGGGGTAAGGAACTGCAGAGGCCAGAAGGGCCACACAATGGAGGCACGGGACTTTATAGGCAGGGTGACCGGGGTCCAAGGCATAATATGAACAAACCAATAGGAGAGGTGCGGGGAGGAACAAAGGTACAGGGGGCCAATGGGGTACTGGACACCTTAGAAGCTTCTAAAACAGAACCATACAAGGAAATTCAAAGGAATTACAGCCAACAGAGTGGGAACAAGGGACTCACAGCACAGCGCAAGGCCTTACTAGGAAATATAGCTCAAAAGGAGCCCACTACAATGACTGACCCATTTACCTGTACTCCCTGCCAGTTTTGCTGCCTTCCTATTCATCATCTTTTTCAGGAATTGTTTAAGTATATTGAGCAACGTTGCACCTAATACACCAAGTTAAGTTATTGTTTTTATATTTAACTTGTCAGGAAAAAAAAATCTTAATTTTCTGGCTCCTCACATATAAAATCCCAAGCTCAACATTTACAAAACCTGGAAGACACTGTATGAAAACATAAATACTATGAAAGTCAAGGAAAATGTGTTGTAGAGTTTTTATATATTTTTTTATTTCTTGATTCTCATAAAATATGAATCAATATTCATGATGAATTTATGAATTTTTCTTTTTTTTCCCCAGTAACAGAATATGCTCTTATAAGGAATAATTTTAGACTGAGATATTATAAAATGCACTGAAATTCAGTATGGGGCAATTTAAATGCTTTCAGAAATAGAAAACAGTGGTCACAGTGCAGTATCAAGGTGCTAAGAACTCACAGCTTCATTGTGCTCTGAATTTAACTTTCCATTGGTTTTATGTTTTTCCACCTTTATAGGAAAAAAAAGGTTAAATTGTAGTTACAGGTAACAAAGAGAGAATGCAATCTTCAGATATGAGCTTTAATTATTTAGGCCTCTTTTAGCCATCATAACCAGAAGCTAGCAGAGCAAGACAGATAAACTTCTAGGCCCTTCCAGTGTTACAGAAGATGATAAAGTGCTTGTTCCTGACCCTTACAGCGTCCAAGATCCTTTGACCAACATTGCTACAAGGAGAAGACAAATGCATCATGAAAATGGGGAGAGGATTCAGCCGGGCTACATCAAACATGAGAGAAATAATGGAAAACTTTTGTAAATTGAGTTTAAAATCTGGTGAGAGGTCTAGAAACCTTCACAATATATCAAGACTCCAGCACCTCACTAAACACGCACATAGAAACCAGGAAACTTCCTACAGCTTCTGTGTGCATCTCCCACAGATGGGATGGCATTTGGTATAGGAACACCAATATTTTTATAGTAAAATAGTAAGCAACAAAAAGATAAGATTTCCCTTACTATATCTGACAATCCAGGAAATCAAATGGATTTAATTTATAAAGTTGTCAACAATTTATAGTATTGGGTGGAGATTTATTATCTGGTTTACATTAAAAAGTAAAGAAGGCATCAGTAAAAGCATGTAAGAAAGGGTTTAATCCAGGTGTCTACAGAGCATGATGACGCTTCCCTGGGAACCATTCACAGGTTTCCATATTAACTGTGTGTGTTATAGGACTAAGCAGAACTGCAGGGAGACCATTCACAAATAATGCATGATTGACTGCTATTTACAGCTTGTTGAGTTCATGAGATGTGAATAATCAGCAGAGCTCTGGGAACACTAAAAAACATTCTTTTTTTTAACATTGAGCCATGCTTTCCATTGACCAAATGCTGAGTGCTAGGCTGTGCCCCAGATCTTTCAGCAGAACCTCCTCACATCCTGCAGGTCAGAGCCACTCTTGAGGAGTATCCACCTGGGGCTCAAGAGGCCACTCACAAAGGAACTATTTGGAGTTATTGACGGGGGCACCACCAGGCCCTGCTTGGATGATAATCAATTTACAGCTGAACATGAATTTTTCAGACATTTTTTTAAAATGAACCTTCATAGTGTGGAGTTAAAAATGCCCTTACTCTTCCCTGAGCCCCAGGTAGTTGTAGTTCTGGTTCATACACAGTCTGGGGAAATTGCACTCTGGTGGTGCTTGCAGATAAAATAATCCATATAAAGGCCATAGCCTTCCCTAATTTGTACTAAGAGGATAATTCAAACAAGCTTTATATAAGTTGACAAAGGAGACTTATGGCACATTTGTAGAATGAAATGTGTTTGTTAATGAATTAAAATCTGTAAAGACTGTGCTTGTGTACACCTGGTCTTGTTGAGGCTTAAGGTTCGCTTCAGTCTGCAAAATTCAGAGTGGTGAGAGGAGCAGCACAAACCTGTGAGTAAATTAATTCATCCTTTGAAGGCAAGTGACCATTCACAGCTTTTCTTATTTGTACTGCACCATTTGCTACTATCCATTATCAAGTGTCAATTGTTTTCTTAAGGCTGAAAATTTTAAAATACTCTGCCTACCTGCCAAAACCAGCCAGCTACAGGATTGCTTTCGAATAAATGCTACTGATTTTTATATAAAAGATTTGTAAATATGGGGAATGAGTGAGTGAAATAGCAATTTTTGCCCTAGATTCTGAACTGCCCAGTGGGTGTCCTTCACATTTAAAAAGCTTTCCTTCTGCCAGTAATGCTGAGTCCTCACATATGCTCCACAGTCTCTGTTTTGCTATGCACAAGGCTAACTGCAAATGAGGAGGTTGTTAAGTGGGAAAAATATATTTGTTTTGGTTTAGTAGCCAGAAAACCATGTTTATTTTGCACATTTAAACTAAACTGCACTAAATTACTGAAAGACAGGAAAAGTATGATACAAATGAGATATATGATCAAAGATCAGATTTGCTGCCAAGCCACAGAAAATAGAGTTGGTTAACATTCAACTTGAGCTATCATGTAAAAAACACTGAGGGAAACATGTACTACACTAAATGTTGCCACACTTCTGTGGTGAGATCATTTGGACAGACAGATGATAGAATTATTTTATACAAAGTAAACCACCATTAACAGTCACCATATGTTAACACATATTTCTATCTATTTACAGCCAATTAAGAACTGCATTATTCAGTTATTTTCCCTCCATGCTAGCTGGTATGCTAAAAAAAAGAAACTAGTTAAAAAGAATCACTCAAGCTGACTCTAGTACAACAAACCTCAACCACATTTAGTTGACATTACCTTGCCATTTTATATCTGGGGTACTCTGGGGGATATTGCTATCCCTCTTGAATGGCACAGTTATAGACTGAATCCTCTTATTAACAAGAATTGAAGGAATTCATGGAGAAAAAAGATATTGGTAAGCATGAAGACTATGCATCTCTGCAGTATCTGCCTAAAAGTAATAAGCATCACTTATTGAGAATATAAAATGGCCTTATTTATCAGAACAAGTATCACCATTTCCTTGCACCCCTTCCATTGGATGGCCACAAACAGGTATCTAAAGTATCATATGAACAAGTCAAAAGTGTGATTCTTCCTCAGAATATTTGCTCAGCCTCCAAAAATTCATATCACGGAGCCTTCCCAAGCCACAAATACAGAAAGGTGATGACTTCCAGAACTAGGTCTGATAAGAATTACAGAGCATGACACCCTCATGATTTAACAGAGGGTCATTAATGTAAATGCAATGGCACTGGATTTGTTACTGAGTATGTTGTAGAAAATAGAAACAAAAAATCCCTGACTCCAGTAGGTTGTGCCAGGATACTACAGGCAGTAATATCAACTGAAACATTGAGGTCAGCAGGAATGAGCAAAGGGAACCACAGACTAACAAGAGATGTTATTTAAGCACAACAAAACAGTCAATGTCAATGCTGCAAAAATGGCATAAGTCAGGTTGGAAACAGCAGTGAAATATGCTGGGGTGAGTGCCATGCAGCAAAAAGCCATGATGTTCATACTGCAGAAATACTAATAACTCCCAATTACAGTGTTCCAGGTGTGTAAACCAACATGTGTTCAAACACCACAGCAAAGGGCCAGAGATGCTGCATTTTCCCCTCAGTTCTATAACCTCTGTGTGTGTGGACAAGACCTGGCAGTTGTCGTGCATCCAGCTCTAGCACCAAATTTGTGTGTATACCTTTAGGGGAAAACCTTATGGATGAATTTTTAATTATCTCACCTTAAGTTTTCCTTTATTAATTGAACCATGAGAAACAAACAAAAATGTCAGATAGAAGAATCCATTGAAGACCCTATGTCAGTTTTCAGAGCTTTCAAGTTCACTGCATCCATAAGGAACATGATTTCTGTTCCTGTTGTTGTCTCCAGAAACAAGGATCAGCTCCTCTCAGTTGCTGTCAGCTGGACCCAGTGTTGTCTGAATATTCACACCAGTAAATTGCAGCAGCTTTCCTTTCCTGTGCTTACACATGGATGCTTTTGCAGGGAATGGGTTTGTTTATATTTGCTTTCTAAATGAAAGTTTAAAATTTCCTCTCTACAGTGTTGTTTGATCTCTAACCCAATCCCTTCTCCAGACTCTCTCTCTTGCCTGCATGGTCTAGGATTCGTGAGGGCTGGTTTTAGCACTGAAGAGTGAAGCAAAGAAGACATTCAGTAACTGCACCCTCTCTGTACCCTCCCAGGACACCCACCTCAGTCAGCACTGAGCCTGCCTTCCTTGATCTTCCTTTTGCTGCTGATATACTTGAAGAAACTCTTCTTGTTGTCCCTGACATCTCTTGGCAGATTTGATTCCAAGTGAACCTTAGCCTTCCTCTGTGCATCCCTGCATACTCTGAAAACACTCCTACATTCCTGCCAAGTGGCCTCTCCTTCTTCTCCACATTCTGTAAACTTTGGTCTTCAGTTTGAGTTTTGCCAGAAGCATCTTGCTCATCCATGCAGGTCTCCTGCAGGAATGCACCGAAACCTATTTCTAGAATATTGAAGGGGTAAAATATGTGGATTTTAAAGTCTGAGAAATTTCCAAAAGCTGAGAATATAATCTAGCACAATTTGAAGCTTTCCAGATTTGGCAACTTCACTGCAATCCTAAACAATGCAGTAGGCACTTTCTAAAAATACTGTCTCTTGTGTATATTTAATACTGACATCAAAAATATTTCCTGGCAGCAGGCAGTGTTAGAGGCAGGTTATTCTGATTTCTCTCAAATTAAGTGTGATTTAACAGAATTTAAATAGTGTTTTCTTTCCAGCAAAAGACATAGCCAAGTCACACCAAGTAAAAGACTTGTTCTGTTTCCTCATTAGCTCAGCCTTGCTGGAAATGAGTGCACAACACTTAGCTAGCCCCTTGGTAAAAGAAATGATGCAAGATGTCAAATAACTGCTGGTGTGAAATTTTTACTGAAAAGTGTTAGTATCCAGCTACAGAGATGAGAAAGCTCGGGTTGAGTTTTTCTGCTGCTGTGGTTCTGGCTCCACGAGACATTCCACTGACAAAGAACACTGGTGTTCTATATACCCAGTTTTGCTTTTTAAATAAAGAAAGCAAACTCATTTTAGCATAGCCTTATTTCTCTTTAGGAAAGTGGTTGAGTCATTTCAACAGTACCTTGACCTGGCTGATAAAGAAAAAAAAAGGAAAAAATTTCCCTCATTCTCTGGCAGTGGATTTAAAATGGATGGGTCAGTACAGTGTGAGTGTAAATAAAACCAGCTAACAATCACCAATGTGCACAGAATTTAAAAGGCAAACAGTTGTGACTTAGAAGGAACAAATACATGGTCTGAAATTCCTCTGGGTTTCAAATCACTGAGCCATCATGGGTCATGTGAGAGCAGGCTAAAATGAACTGAGAATTATTCCCAGGCAAAGAAGAAATTTTTGATAAAGAGAATTGTGCTTCTGGTAAAATTCATGTCACTTGTTTCTTCTGACAAGATGTGTGTTATAAAATAAAAGTGGAGGCTCCTGTGGACAGTTGCTTACTCTGAAAAAATGTTAATGGAACTACAAAGCCCTCTTATCCTTTTTTTGATAACATCAGATGAAAATAAAGAATAAAATATGACTTTCCTCTTGCATCAATTATTTTATGTTTTTTAGTTATCTGTTGTGAACACAGTGATAGGCAAATACCCTATTGATATCTAATAAATTGTTCATTTTTTAATAACCAGTAAGTCAGCATTTACATCTGATCTTCTTCCAGCTAATATTGAATATGATCCATTTGTACTAAACAAAATCTCAAGGACTGGAAGATATTCAGGATCTGTTGGCAAGGTCACATTGGCTGAATAATGCATTTGATTTACACTGTAATGAAAAATTAGTGTCTCTTATCTCAGTGAAGTAGGTGAATAAAACACAGCTTTTAAGCAGCTGTTTTGTACTCTCCTGTGCATTTGAGTCCTTACAGAAAAGTTGACAATGCATAAGTAGGAAGCAAAACATGTGCTAACTGTAGTGTCATAAAACCTGTCACTCAAACGCTTATCAGCACCTGAGGAATGGAAAGCAATAAATGCAACCTCAGCCTTTGAGAGAGACTCTACCAGGTAGGCAAGAAACTACAGGTAAGCAAATTTGACTTTCAGGCAAATATCTAAAAATCAGAATGAAAACTAGAACAGCAGATATTTGGAACCATTAGGGAAAAAACGCTGCAGCTTCTGTAAGTGGCAGATATTTCCTTCAAACCTCTTACAGTTCTTTGAAGGAGACAACAAGCATTTGGGTAGCTGTGGTGTGGTCAATTCATTGTCCTTGGATTTTTAAAAGAGCTTGTGACAGTGTTCTTGAAAAAGGAAAGCTTTCACACAATGCAAGATAACGGTTCTCTTGCAGATCAGTAATTCATTGAAAACTAAGAAACAAGTATAAAAAGGCAGAGCTAGCATTCACAGCTGAGGATGGTAGTCACAGAGGCCCAGTGGCATCCATTTAGAAAACACATGCTGTTCAACACCTTTACAAATCAACAGGAAAAGAGAGTAAACAGGGAGAGAAAACATTTCCAGGTGATATATTTTATCTGTGATCAGATGAAATGCAATGTTGATTGCTGCAATCAAAAATAACGACTCCAGCTTTCAAAATATAGGATTTGAATTTTTTTTACCAGGAGGAAAATTTGAGTAATTTTAGAAAGTTCTTCGAAAATCCCTGTTATAAGTCCAGAAAAGCAAACAATGTTAAATACTAGAGGAAATTCTGAGAGCAAATCAGAAAACATAGTAGGTGCCTGGTGTTCCATCTGTTTTGATTTTTGCATGAAATTCTGATACCTTGAAGAGGAACACAGCAGAATGAGGAAAGATACAGTTTTTCCAGTGATTCTGTGCAATTCTGTAAACCGTGGCCTTGTTGACTAGAAAGGCTTTATTACCCTGTCAGTAAACACTGCAGGATTTATCAAGTTTGCAGTGAATTGGAAAGTAGGAAAGTTTTCTGAACGCTGCAATGTAGTCAAAGTCAGGACTCATATTTTGGCTCTAGGTGCTCATTTACAAATGAGCAATTCATCTTATGAGACAGAAAGGAAACAGCTCCAGGTTTATGTCAGTGCTACGATGTGAAGTGCCTCTCACTGACGTGACTCTGCTTTAGTAACAGCAAGACTGACAAAGCCGAGAAAGCGGGAGCTGAATTTTTCTCTGACTTTCCACATTGTTCTGGGTAGAGAGAGGAGACTGTGAAAAGCATCTAAATGTGTTTAAACTACCTAAAGCAGAAAGCAGAGGCACAAGACAGGACAATGAACACTAAGGAGGGAGAAGGCTTATTTACAATGGTACCAAATCATTGCTGTTCTGAAAAGACTGAGCAGTAAGTGGTGAAGAAAGCCTAACCTGAGTCTATTGTGCTGTGCAGGTGGCTCTTGGGAGAAGAAGCAAAAGTCTCTTTGATCATTTGAGTGCAAGCACAGAAGCCAAATATACTGATATAGCTGTAATCCCATATTGGCAGGTCAAGGTAACCTGGCATGTCTGCTCCACAGAACATCAATATTCTGTTGGAGCACCGAAGATATTATTATGAGACACCTTGTACCTGGACTAGCCTGTGCTGTGTGTTTTCAGCTGAGACAGACTACTCCTAAATTTATGAAACCCCATGGACAAGACAAACCTTCAGGGCCTTGAAGAGGTTTCTGGCTGGATTTGGTTTTCTTGTATCAAGACTGCTAATATCTGTGAAAAGGATAAAGAGTATCTCAGAAGAGACTGACTGAGAGGAGGATGCTTATTAAAAGCATAAAAAGGTCAAAGAAAGCAGCTGTGTGCTTTGATTCAAAAGTATACAGCATTATTTTAAAAATAAAATGAACAAAGTATATTTCCTGGCATGTAGCCTGGCAATAAACATGAATTTAATAACATTAAAAAATACTATTTTTAACAGAATCAAAGTATTGATTGAATTCAAAGACATTAAAATTATGTCTTTGACTTTGTTAGATGTTAAAGCATCATATTCTGCATACACAGTGTGTTTTGGGGAAGAAATGGAATGTTCTTTACAATCATGATATGTCTAATCTCTAACCATATGCACACAAAATACATTTTATAATAAGGTTTTCTTCTGTTGAGGAGTCAGTTACAAAATATTTCAAACAAACAGCAATGTATCCTAAAATCTCGTGCTTTACAACAGAATTAGTAAGTCTGAAGTCTGTTGCCCTCATTTTTGTGAGCTGGGGGACGAATTTCTGCCTTGGTATTATCTAGATCCTGTCTGCATAAATGTTGGTGTATAGTGTTATATGGAACTAAGGATGCACCTCTTTCCCTTATGGAGCACTATGCAATAACCCTCCCATTGTTAATTTCATTCTATAGTTGCCAGCATAAATTATATCCCTCGTGGCAGTTCAGTAATGCACTCTTATAAAAGCTAATATAAAGTCAATAGAAAACAAAAGAATGACTCCTGTTGATTTCAGCAGACCCTGTCTCTATTTTTTAAACATGAAAAAAAAAAAAAAGAAATAACTTTAAGATATTGCCTAGGTACTTATTTTAAATGGCATATGAACATAAAGGCTATATTTTTAAAGTTTGGAAGCAAACATCTAACGTATCAATTTTTTTATTAATGCAAGTCATGGATATGGATCACTAGAAACATTATGCTCGGGTAGTGGCAGCCAATAGTTCAATTCATCCAAAATAATGGAATGGCCACTCTTCCCTTCTATTACTCCCACTGGTTATAGGTCTAGACAATGTCACATCAAAGAGCAGCAGTTAACACCAGGGCAATCTGACGCAAACCTGGAGCTATTTCCCTTTTCCTCCACATGATGAATTGTTCATTTACAAATGAACACCTTGAGCCAAAACATTAATGCAGAGTTTGCCTGCATCCTACTGTTTGGAAGAATTGTTATAATGACAACGCCAATTGATATTACATAGGTGCCTGCCTGATGTGATTTGTCATTGAATAATTTAATTAGTTAGTAGTTAATATTCACAGACTACAGTCTTCCAAATTAAATCACATTTCAAGATGCTCAAATTCTATTAACCTTTGTGTTTGTTAATACAGGCTGTTACTCAAAAAAACCCATACATTTTGTCAAGTCAGAGCAAATTTCCGGGAAAAGGAAAGAGATTTTAGATGAACAGCAGTAAAACAAAGCCTGTGCTTTTACTGTTCAATAACAGTTATTTCACAGAGAGGGAAGTATATTTTAAGTTTGGAAATGTCTCAGTCATTACCATTTTTGTAGCTGTACTTTCTGCTGCAGTGGGAAAGACTTGCAATGTCAACACAAGTGTGGCACATGGGTGGGCACACGCTTGCAGCTCCCTGGGGCTTGCACACCAGAGAAAGGGGATATCTGGAACACTGTGCCCACATCATTGCTCATCTTTGATGAGCTCCCACCCACGCAGGGTGCAGAAATAATGATTTGCAGCTGAAAAAGGTGCCACCTTGAGAGTGATGGTTAGGAAGGAAAAAAAAACCAGCAAAATATGAGATCCATTTCTTCCGAGCAGAGTCCGTGTTATAAAGCAAGAAAGCCATTAGACATATCCACAATAAAGCTGGCTGCAGTGAAACACTGCAAGGCACGAGAATCCTTTCAGCACTCAGAATGTTAATCTTTTGGTGTATTATCCTTGAATATTAAGACAGAATTATCTAAATTAAGGACCTGACCTGAAAATCTTTTCCTCATCACTGTAATTACACTAGGAGATGTGAGAAGGCTGCATTATACCCTCCTGCAAAGAATTCCTAATAATTGCAAAGCACCTTTGATATCTCAATCATATATTTCAGCTCCTGATTACTTTTCTTTGTTTGTTTTGCCTTTGGTAATCCCCCCTCATACCAGAGCTGCTGCTGAATTTTCACAGCTAATAAGACTGTATTTTTGCCTCTTTTGCGGGAATGAATGCTTGATTTGGTTTTAAGAGTTTCCAGGCCTAGATGAGCAATAAAAATGTTCTGAAAAATGACACCCAAACACACAATGCATGAGCTTTAGATTGGTTACAGGGCACTGTACACAATTATAACGCAGCAGAGCTTTGAAGGTCACGTTTTCACAGTCTGCTAAGTAGAACCCTCATCAAAGCTGTTGCAAAAAATATTATCCCAGAGTGTGCAGGAAAGAACACCTGATGATTATGCTCTCTGTATCATGGCTAAACCGGTTTATTTTTCACTATACTATAATGAAAAAATCCATACTTTAGACCTTCAAAGCTAAAGACTAAAGAATTCTGGGAGCTTTGTTTTATCATGAACTTTTCAAGCCAGAGACAAAAACTTCTTGCAGTACACATAAAACAGGTCAGGGATGCCAATTACAATATTATTCCAGTCTTTCCAGCGCTGCAAGGGATTTCTATAAAAATCTTCTTCAGAAGCTAATACCTGAGTGTTTTATTAGCACTTTATTTCAAATGGCAGTGCTCATTCCATTTCACTTCTTTCATTTTCATTTAAATTTCTATGGTTCAGATTTCTTTTTATTCCCCCGAGAACATTTTGACTATAAGGATAGATTCCTTGCAGCCTGACAGGAGAAATTAAAAAAACCCAAGCCATTTTAATTAAAGATGGCCAGCCCAATTTGTATTTGTTAGTTGACCTGGAGTTCAACAAGATATTTAATTCTGTTTAGGCAAGCTATTAAAAAATTTCTTTTGATTAAAACGTGTTGACATCAACCAGAACACATAGATGACAGAAATAAGGATAAAAAAATCCTTCTCCTTCAGAGAAAATGTATGCTTTCCTAATAAGTTAATCAATTAGTGATGCTTCTAGGGAAAAAGATTTCTATGAAACACTTCAGCAGATCACCTCTTGTTCCAGTCATTCAAGCCTTTCATGTGTCATTATTACTTAAGTTTTTAAAGATCATATAAATACCATTGTCCTTTCTTTTTAATAGCATGAGGAACTTTTCAAATCATAGCTCATTTCCTATCTTTCATGATATATTTTTCTAGTAAAAAACCCAAGTGTTAACACATACGAGAGAAGTCTACTGATAAGTTTAACTTTGAATTTCCTCCTCTTCTCTCCATTTCTGAGGTGTTGATGTCTCACTGCAAAAAAAAAAAAAAAAAATCTTTGTGCTTTCTTTGTCAGTATTTTTCCTGGATGTAAGAATTTGACATTCAGAGGATGTACCAAGGAAACTAATCTTCCTCAAAGTACCACCAAGTTCCCTCTAAATGTTTTTTCTGGTTGCTTCACTGAGGCATTTCTTTATTAGTTTTTTTATAGGTTTAGATCCAAAGATGGTTTTCTAAAACATAATCTCAAAAGGTAGACATGATAAAATTTAATTTTAAAAAAATCCTTCCCAGAGCAGGGATGAAGGCATAAAGATATTTTCTTGACCCAGTAAAAATTAGCTATCATTCCACTATCTTGATCTCTAAAGATCCAGCTACAGACCTGATCCAAGAGCCTTTAGAAACCAGTATCACCACTCTTCCATGGATATCAGCGCCATTTATGAGCTGCAGCACAGAACAGTCCAAAAAGTCAGAGTTTCCAAGTGCTTACATTTGACAGAATGGCAAAACAGTAACCACACACCATGTGACAACTCCAGGGGTGGGAAAACAAAATGTAGAGTCATCGATCCATACTTCTTAACCTATTTTGGATTAGATAATCTGGTCTCCAACCATCAGGAATGGTTAGTCCTTAATGCTCCAGGATAGTTTAGTGTTTTTATAGATAAGCAGCAGTATTCTGATATGATCTATCTAGTCATAAGGCAAAAAATCTATGACAGAAAATGTGGGGTTTTTAATAAAAGCATCTAGCAATAGTCCCTCCTCAAAGCTGATCATGAGACTGATTTTCTAATGAAATTATGCTTATGCAATTTTGTTATTTTGTGTCTCTCCTTCTGTCAGCAGTAAATTATGTGCATATCTCATTTACATATTTCATAATATTTTTTATACCAGAAAGAAATTTATTACATCTCTGAGAATAAAAATGCAAGTAGTGAACACATATGGTGGTCACACAGTCATTTAGAACTTGTTTTAAGTTCAACTCCCTGACTTCTGACAGAGCTTTTTGCTTGTACAGGAAACATATTCCTAGTGTTCATATTCCTATTCAAAATTGTGTATATAGGCATTTTTATGATTAAAAATACGTACTCTATTTGTTTCCCTAATTTTAGATATTCCTAATAGTCCAGCGCAGAGGAACAACATTTGGGTCTTTTCGGATCTCATTGGCCTTGAATCTCTAGGTTTAGAAGAGATTCAAAGCTGAAAAGAGCCCACTTCATTTTTCTGCATCTTCACTCAGCTTCTTCTCTGTGGGAGTTCGAGATCATTCCTGCTTCCACAGCAGGCTGAGATTGCCTCATGTCACCAAGCAGAGCTAACAGTACATCAAAGAAAGTTCCTACACGAAATGCCCAAGAGCTGTATGTGTGAGTGGGGAGTTCTCTTTTGAAACAGCTACATATTGCACATGTGGAAAAAGTTCTTTAATAAATCTATGGTGTGGAGGGCGCTCTAACTGGTCAATATTAGAAGCCAAAATTCACAGCAGTGCTCGTAGGAGCCTGACACTCAGGCCAGAGATGATCACGCCCCATTACACTGAGAGCCCAGCTGGGAGGAGGAAAGGCAGGAATCTAAGCACACAACAAAAGTCCAACTACCCCTTGTAGTCTCACTACCCCTCCCCTGTGGCAGCAGAGTCCCAGTAAAACTCTACACAGGCACGGTTGAATTGTCTTTTGTTTTTAAAGAAGTTTATTCCTAATGAAGACCACAACTGAGAGCCTCCATCAACATCATAAGAGGTGTGGTAAACTACAGGCCTGGTTCTTCAGCACAAAGGAATGGAAATGCTCTGGATCTGGCATGAGGAGAAAAGCACTGCAGCCTCAGACGCAGAGAGAAGGGGTGCGGGCGGGCTGCAGGGAGCTGTGTGAGCAGCCATCTCTCGGAGATGAAAATAATGCATTTGCATTACGAGATGTTGACATATTCCTCTCCCTTTCCCCCATAGCCCATGCTTTCACATATGAAGAGTTTTCTCCCAGAACCTCCTATACAAGGACTATCCACGGGATAAATGCTCAAATACTTACTCTTTCTGATACTCATATTTGTAAAAGACTCTTTTCCATTAACTCCTGGTGTAACAGTCATTGCACTCCACTCTCATGGAGCATGCTTTGTAAGCTCTTTGGAGTGCAGAGGCTTTTCTTTTGTTACTGTTTTGCAGTCAGTTACACAGGTGACTTTTCTTTCATTCCGTTTACTGCATTAGTTACAAGATTTGTGTTGTGCCTCTTGTTTAAAACCCCATCCAGTCCGGGTGCAGCATGTGAGGCACAGAGATAAGATCTTGGAGTGTCAAGGGTGTAAATATCCCCATGACTACAAAATCAGCCGTTTGTATGTGAAGGCAGCTCTAAATGTCCTTAGAGTTAACTACAGCTGCCACCATTAAAAGTTAGCACAGCAACGCACTTTGCATGCCATAAATTACCTCCCCATGGATAAGCAATGTCAGTGCAAGAATACAATGTGGCTGGTGATAAGCAACAAGGAAAGGCAGCTTTGGCATCATAAAATGAAGCAGACTTAATCTCAGTCCCAAAGGGTATGAGATCATAAGTGTCTCATTTACATGAAAAGGAGGGGTAAGAGGACAAGCCCCTTCATCTGGGAAAGGAAAAGATTAAAAATATATACATACATATATATATATATATATATATATATATATATATATATAAAGAGAATCCTATGGTATTCTGGTGCTTCAGTTGAGGCTGATAGTGCAAGAACCACACTGAAGACAAAGGATAAATGGATTAACAGATCCTGGTTTAGGACAGACTGAAGAGGGAGAACTGGCCCTGTGTTCATGGCAATGGAGGCATTTTACACTCACATGCTATAAAATATAAATAGAGAGGCAAATTATAAAGAGATCAGGAAAAACACACAGCACACACACTTCCCTAATGGTAAACAGTTTTTTAAAATGCTGACTTTTACTGATAGCCACAATCTTGCCTACAAACAAAGTTGTCTTCTTACCTTCAATGGAAGAGTTAGAACAACAAAAATCCCCCCCGCCACCATCAGCATTTTAGTGATAATAGCACAAAGGAATTTATGTGTGTGGAGATTATATACCTTTCCTAAAAGGTGAATAAATTACCCTGGAACCTTTGATGGCAAAATAGCTGCAACCATTCAAGGGACAGTTCTAACACAACTACAGCAGTAAAGAAGAAAACTAACCACAACCCTCATCAAAGCACAAAACTGGGAGACCCATCCTAACCCTCTCAAGTACACTTAATACAATTGTTTGCAGAGCACAGAAAGCTGTTAACACAAAAATCTCATAGAACTGAGCTGTGTGAGAACAGAAGGACTTGTAAGCTCCACATGGGATATGTGTATTTGGAGAGATTTGTTCAGAGGGAGACTCTGACCACAGAATGAAGGATTCATTCATTTAAAAACGGAGGCTGAAAGCCATTGATTGAATCCCTGGGTCTGAATAATGATAATTCTGTGGGTTATGTCAACTGCCAGGTGAGCTATACGTACAGTAGGTCTGAGTAATTTCAGATAATATTGGCACAGGCACAGAGCAAAGGCAGAGCAAAACCTAGCAGATCCAAAAATATATTGAGCAACCTTTCTTGTAGGCGAAGGGTGTTTATTCATGTACATCAGAGTAACATCACTGTGAACACAAAAACCTCAGTGTATCATGCATATGAATGGGTCAGTGGACTCCTTTAAATATGTGCGTTTGCCTATAAGGCTGAGAAGCAGCTTTTGAGAAACAAGACACACAAATAGTTTTCACTTCCCTCAGTCTGTGGAGTTCTAGGCAGACAGCTGATGTGTCTTTGATCTCAGAAATAAACAAGTTCTCCCAATCAGGAACGCTCACAGTACTCCTAGATTGAGCATGGCTATGAGACACCATCCTTCACTTGGGTGTTTTGGGCTAGAAACAGAAGTTCATGAATGGCAGCAGAAATTATTGCCTTTAAACTCATGTCAGCCAGTGATGTGAGTTTTGGTGAAGAGAACTCTACATTCGGCTAGCAGACTGAGATAGCTCTGAGATGGTATTGCCCAATATGAGACTGCAAAAGGGGAAGATTAGAACCAGTAAACTCAAGGGGAGTATGAAATAGATCTTATTGTCTCAATATATTGGCTTTTATTACCTCCCATGGGTGGCTATGTTTTTTGTGCAAGATGTACTGTACTGAAGAATGAAGGGAATAACTAGTTTAGGGATAGGGTGATGCAGATATCTTGCAAGTGGCTGTTTAATGATCTTTGTTCCAAATGTTGAAAATCCTGTATGATGCTCACAGAAGGTAGCAGAGGACACTAATCCTTACAAAAAACTCCTTGGTACTTGTGTTTTGCATTAAAAGAAACTCTTTGGGTATTTGTTTATTTCTATTCTAATTTTTTGGTGAGGGAATGCACATGTCAGCAATAAAAAAAATTATGGCACAAGGATTTTATTCATTCTCATTACCTAGAAATATCACTAAGAGTTCTTTCACAGTCATTTTTTAAATCACTGAAGTAATTAGCTTGAACTTTGCAGAACTTTACTGCCAGCTCTTCTTTCCTCTAGATTTATTCACCTTCAGAGGTGGCAACCCCAATGCTGTATTACTAAACATCACCTCACAGACTTGTGACATTGTTTTGTTCACAAATTATTGGCTGCTTGGATTAATGAAGCAAAGCAGCCACCTCCTAAAGCACAGAAAGTTCTTTGAAAAGTATAAAGTACCTAAATCCAGCTAAAAAGATTAATTTGCACAAGATTTCTCTCAGCTGTTTGGAGCTAACCAGTAGTGTAAAGTGAGAGGATCCTCATCCTCTGATTTTCATCCCTCCCTCTCACTTCAAGGCTGGGGATGCATTAAAGTTGGGGAAAGCGCTGTCGCTCTCGGACAGCTCCCGATATATCCAGGGGTCCTTGCAGACAATGGCCACACAGTCATAAATTACATCAGTGGACAGGTTGCTCTAAATTACTGTACGTTTAAAGAAGTTTAATGATGAGGGAATGACAGCCAGTTCTGTGGGAGAAGCCCCATTCCAGAGCTGAAAAGACCTTGGCACAAGAGAGAATCTCGCTCTTTTTCAGTGCTCCTACACTATTTTAGGAATCATCATTCTTCCATGCTGAGAGATAATTTTCTGAGTCCCCTGTGTTACCATAGCAAAAGCCAGAATTTTTTTCCTCCCAATGCCTGACAAAAAGAGTCTGTGCAATTACAGAGGAAAACAGTATAAACAACAGTTTTAAAATGACTACAAGTGTTTTCTGTGGCTTTATTTTTTGCTCTCCAATAAAGTACCGTTTACTCTTATCAAGGGTGTAAAAATATGTCTGAATTCTTCCAGTTGTCTTCAGACCTGGGGATTCTGAAAATTGCTAATCTTGCCTCATGACTGAAAATTTTGTGAACTGGAAGAGAATGGCTGGTGCAGAGGACGACATACTTTCTCAGGGAGACATTTTAAGGGATGCATTCCATTCACTTATAGCTGTGGTTAACAGCTATAAAATCAGGACAGCCAGCAATCACAGAGAAATCACACTACTGAAGTAATCAGAAAAGAAATCACAACTTTCTCTGCTTGTAAGAGCCTAAATATTGGAAAGCCATACTTGGAACTGCCTAACACAAATACAGGTTCTTACACTTTAGATTACCCACAAATGCTTCAAAGAGTAAAAGATAACCTGCACCCTTGCAATTGTATTAAGGTCAGTTTTAGACTAAACTTCAGATCATTGAGTCCTGCATGTACCTGGGGTCAATCATTAGAATTTCACCCCATATTATTAATGTGCAATAGAAAAATGCCTCAATCACTATAATCAGTCACTTAGCACAGTATGTAATTAAATATTCAGCATCATTGAATGCTAGTTACACAAAAGGGGTCAGAATGCTGCAGCAGACACACAAACACTACAGCCTTTAGTTTATACCAATTTGCATTCTAAATAGGCACTTGACTTTTCCTCTGTGACAGTCTCACAATTGATTAGATAAATATTTTGCAGTAAGCCACAAGAATGTAGGGGCATAAATCAAGGTGTCATTTTTGAGACTGAGAAATCTTTAAAGAAGCAAAAAAAGAAATACTGCTGTTTGAAATAATACATTACTTCCAAAGCAGTAAAGTCTGGATCAAGCTCTGTGAAACTTCAACCTCCCGTGTTTCAGTTTATGCCCTCTACCCCTGGTCTCTCACTGGAAACAACTGAAAAGAACCTGGCTCTGTCTTCTCTACACCTCCTACAAATATCTACATCAGATTCAGGAGTTCCCTGCCTGAGCCTTCTCTTCTCCAGCCTCAGCAGTCCCAGCTCTCTCAGCCTTTCCTCTCAGGAGATGCTTCAATCTCTTCATCGCCCTCAGTGCACTGACTGCAGCAGCTCCCCCTCTCTCTCACCAGAGAGCCTCCAGCTGTGCCCAGTACTCAGCAAAGAGAGGTCTTTCTAAATTAAAAACTTTAATTCTGTCTGCAGCTAAACTGCCTAGAAAGTGTGCAGTTTAGGATGTAAATTAATTTTGGTGTATGTCAATTCATTGTAAGAAATTTCTGGTGTGCTTGATTACTTAAACTCTTTTAAGAGTTACTGCATGGCTTAAGCAGAATATACAAGACATTCTTATCACTTTAAGGGTTTAGAAATTTGAATAGGCTACCCAGAGCTGTAGCTGAGTTTGTGGTTGGCAATGATATAGACTAATTTTTGTCAGAAAAAGAAAATATACATTGTCATTTTCCCAAAACTACTGTGGATTTCCAGTTGCTGAATTGGGAAGGTTGTGGGGGGTTTTTTTGTTTGTTTGGAGTTTTATTGTTGTTGTTCCTTTTTGGCTTTTTTCTCTTAAATTTCCCAACATAAATAAAACAATTGAACACCAAGGAGTTGTTTTGTTTTATTGTCTGGGGTTTTTTTGGATGATGACAACTCATTTTGCATTTCTTACAAAATTTTTGTCTGGAAGGAACTGACTCTCCTCCTAGTTCAAAGGGAATTGACATTACCTACCAACACCAGTTATTCACTAAAGAAACTGTATTCCCTCAGTGATTTAAGGGTTGCAGGTGGAGTGAAAAAGCAGCTTAGGAAAAAGAATTAAAAAATAAAATATAAATGGATCTTTTCCTTCCATTGCATACAAATATAAAAACCGGTAAGCAAACTTGTACGGCATCAATTTACACTGTGTGACCTTCACTTATTTGGCATATTTGGGATGACTGAGATAGCATCCTAGGAATTTATGAGTTGGTTTACATGAAAAATGATTTGTCTGAGAGCTGATCCTTCAAAACACTAAAAATAAACAAGCCCACTTTTCAAGCTGTGCTAAATACTGTCTTTGAATGCAAAGCTGTGTTTATCTGGGAGCTGAAATCCAAGACAGAACTGGCCTAAAATAGTGTGCTGATTCTTTTCCTTACACTGCACACAAACGATATCTGCTTATTTGTTTGCATTTATTTTCTGCCTCTCGGTAAGTATTGCATAAAAAACAGGCAGGGCACCTGATTTTGCCTGAGAAGCATCAGTCACCCATAGGCTGTGGCAGGTCTGTGATGAAGAACTGAACAATGCAGCTCCTCCCTGGGGTGTGGTTTTTTTAGGCAACAAATGTGGATCGAACTCAGCACCAGGGTTACAGAGCTGCACTGCCCGTGCTGCTCCTCCTCCTGCTCTTGGTCACTGCCCTGTGTCTCTCAGCAGCTCTGGGGGTATCATCTGGGTGCCCTTCTCATTTCCAGCCATCGTGTGTCTTTGTCATTTCATTGCAATCCATCCCCAGGGAGTTTGGGAACAGACTCACTAAATCTTTTCCATAACATGAATCTGTAAGTCTTCCCCGAGGAAAGAGAGGTGTGGAAATACAATTTGTGGAAACAAAATCCCACTTATCGGACAGTTCAGGATATCGAAAAGCACCTTGCAAAACCAAGCCTGTGTTTGCTACTTGAGCCAGAAATACAAACTTGGACTCCTCCAAATGCCACGGAATTCTAGAGATTGACTTCCCAAATCAGATTTTTTTATGCCACATTGACGCAAGGTGGGCCAATTTTATTTCTCTCTGAATACCTTAATCTTCCCACCAGTATTCCAAAGCATGAGCAGAGCAACACTCATAATTAACAATTGTGTCACAGTCTATAAAAGGCTCTCTGCTCAGGAAGCTGAAAACTGAGCAGAAATGAAGCCAGCACTTGCTGTTAAGGGCCCACTGCTCCTACGCTGAGCAAATATGAACAAAAGCCAGGAAACTTGAGGGGGGAAAAAAAAAGAAGTTGTAAAACCCTAATGATAGTTGATGGAAGTTTGACACGTTCAGATCTGCCTTCTGATTCATACATGCATAAATGCCACATTTAATTTCTAAACAGACCTAAACTGCAGCTTTATCTCTATGCTAGTGGTAGTCATACATCTCAGCTTTATCTATTAATACATTCTTCCAGAAAAGCAGCTCCCATCCCAGCCCTTGACTCTAATTTAAGGCATGACTGCTATTTTTAGGTGTTAGGTACTTCAGATTTTGTCCCCTCATCATGCAGAACGTGACTCAGACATTGACTGAGAGGAGCAGCACCACCCTCTTGCAATTAAAATTAAAACTCTTCTGCATTTAAAGGAATGAATAAAAATACTATCTAACTGTCTATCTCATGGGGATAGAAAGTGAAATAAATTTAGACAAGTGACTGTTTCAGTCCTACATATCCTCTCTTTTCATATTATTAACCATTATTTTCCCCACGGTGACCAGGCATAGAGACATGGCTACCTCTGAATTCCAAGTGCCTGACACTTAATGTGATTTGTCCTGTATACAAAACTCCAGCTTTGATTATGAAAACAGGAAGAGGGAACAGCATCTTCTTCAACCATCATTAGTGCTTCAGGAGAAGGTAAATAGATGTCTTAAATATAGGAAATATGTGTATAAAACCCATGTGCAACTTGACTTCAAATGGCTGTATTAAGATCAATTACATCACTCAGAAGATCAACTGTGCTCTTTAGCAAACCACTGTAAAGTAGGTAAACCTTCCAAAAGATACTGAGACCAGAAATTTAACTGTACAGTTGTGTAGTTCTCCTCTGTTTATTAAAGTATTAGCTCTATTATTTTTTACACCTCACAGGAAACCACTTAAATGAAAGGAAAAATGAACTCATCAGGCAATCTTGGAGCTCAGAAATGAGATATTTCTTTCTGCTGTGGACAGCAATCAGGTTCAGTCACAATTTGCCTGTCCCTAGTCTAATGAAAAGTTCAATCAGCAAACAGCAACCAAAGACACCAGGTGGGCCAGTTCTGTCAGAAGTTGTTCTATTCCTGTCCTAATCCAGAGTGATCATTGCCTCCAGAACCATTACCAGCAGCTATTTATTTAATTAATTAATTCACCTATGCATTATATCTATTTAATTAATATATTCTTTTGAACTATCCATTCCACAGTCCATTTATTCCAATACTTAAACATGGATGAAAGGCAAGTCACACGACTCAGAACTACTGCTACTGGCTCTCTGCAAACCTCAGATGACGTTATTTTCTCATGCAAGTTATTTTTCTGTAACTCAGTTCACATCTACAAATGGCAATGGCATTTCTTTATTTCCCATAATTGATACATCTACCTTGTCTCCTAGAAACAGCAGTTATTTTTTACATGCAGATCCTCCCAATAGACACGTATTTAACCCACCCCCACATCCTATCCAGCCTTAATTAAAGGCAATGACAGTCTCTTTGACCATGTTTTAGCTGATGCTGGAATGTGCTGACGTCAACTCACATGTTCTTGGTTCCACACTTGCTGTTTCACCCAGGCTGGCTTCTGTCAGCAGATGGGGTTCATTTGTTGTTTGAGCCACTATGGACAGGAAAAGTTTAGGTTATGTGCAGAGAGCCATTCCAGTATTTCTGGATGCAATCTCCAGGCTCTCTCTGAGCTTCAAGGGTGTGAGTTATGGCACCTAGACAGAGAACTGAGCTCTGCAGCACAAGCTGTAGAAACTTTTAGTCTCTCCCTGTCATCAGGCAAAATGAAAGCTATCTCACACATCATGCTGAGTATGGCAGAGTCATGATTTACTTGGTCCTACTACAGGGAAAGATAATTACACAAGTAAGATTTACCTCAAACGTCAGAAACACAGCATTGCTCAAGTCAGCAATTTGTGTTCTCTTCATTTGGAATGAGAACTACCACAATACAGTTCTGCAATGGCAAACCTGCTGCCTGCATGCAACCACAGCAGAAAATTTACAGAACCACACATATATACAACTGATTAAAAACTTATATTTCCCTTTGAAAATGAAGTTAAGGCATAAAATGCAATCACGAGTATAACAACAATGGTTATCTTTTTTTTAGCACTATTATCATTAACTGACAACCTAATTGCCTACAATTAAGTTTCTATAACAGATTAATTTTTTGTGTTTTGCATGGCTGATTCAACAAATAGAAATGTCTGCAAGGTATTTGGCCAGTGAAGGATCTTGCAGGCTGTCAATGATCTGATGGAAGGACTACTGTGACCAGATGCCATAGTCTCTGTTTCACAACCTGAAGTCCAAACCACAAACTCCTTTATCTTTCTTCCACTCTCTCACCATTACATCTGTATTAGCTCAGCTCCAGTGAAGTCTGTTTTGATGCAAATGTTAGTGCTGACTGTCCATCGTGACTCCTGCTATGTGTAGAGCCAAGTCATAACACCCAGGGACAAAGAGATGAAAACCACAGTCCCCTCTTCTACCTGGCCAGGGCTGCTTTCCCCCACCCAAATGTCCTTGTGATCACTGCAACAGTGAGGAATCTCAAAAATGTGCATGCCAGCCAATGCCATTGTATAATTAACTAAAGCCATTCCTGCAAGACAGCACACTGGAAATCAACGGTGAGGAGAATTTTAGTGGACATTGTGGTTTTGATATTTTTGCTTTCAAAAGGCAAAAATATTCTTTAACAAGTTGTATTTCCCAGTTTCTTTTCAAGATATGAAAAAAAAAATCTAGACTATATGCACACAAAATAGGGGCAGAGGTAGGTATGCAAGGGATGAGATGGAGAGGATTAAAAACAAGGGGTTCACTTTCATTGCCCTAGCTCCAGACCCAATCATAAGTTCGACATACATTCCTCTCAAGAATTTTCCTTCACCCATTTTTAAGCTGCATCAAGCAGGTGCATGTCAACAAAAAACATTGCTGGAGTTTGAATTCATAAATATCAAAAGTTACTGAATCTGCAGACCTCAGGAAATTAGATTACATTCTATTTATACTCATGGCCAGAGTCTAACCTCTACTTTAACAGCCTCAAATTACGGTAGGTTTGCTGGCACAAGTAATTTCTCTGTTTACATCAGTTTATGTGAGATCAGACTGCATATGAGAGAGAAAGAATGAATGGATCAGTGTAATTTTATACTATAGTTACAAGATATTGAAGCAGAATGTGAAAACTCCCAAATTAAACCTGTTCCAAACAGACTTTATTTATTTAAGATACTAGTGACAAGAGAAGGAATCAAAAATGTCAGCAAAACCAAATTTTCCTTCATAAAAACTGTCATGTCAGATAGGCATTTGTAAATTAACTTTTGCCCTATTATGCATTAACCCATACTTAAACTGCCACTTGAGAGTTACTAAGATTCCAGGGTTAAGTCAGCAATCCTTTAGTTATAAGAAACCCCGTTCAAGTACTGTCCATTTAAACACATACATAAAGCATACGAAGTTTCAAGTGTATCACATATTAGCCAGTAATTTTATACCAAAATAATTAGCTCATCAAGCCTAAAAAATGCTTTTCTACAAGATTTTGGTTACAATAAAAAGAGTTTTCAAGTTCAAAATATATAAGATCATAAGCTAACATAAACACCAGCCAGCTGTGTGTCTAACAAATAACCAACAGAATAACATTCTCAACTTATTTTAATTTCACAGCCTGTATTTTTAGGAATTTTAATAATCAGACTGCACATGGGCATCAAAGCAGCTGAGACAGAACATGCATTTTCCATTGCCCAACAGCAATCTTTGAATAACTGAACCACTCCTTTTCTTTAGCAAATAATCACTTCAATAAAATTCAGTGCAAGATCTTTGTGGATTAGTGGATTGTTTGAATCCAGATCTTGGTGTTCCGCATAGTTTGCTCAGAGGAGACTAAAGGCAGAGATTCTTCAGGAAACAAAACCACCACCCAGTTCCCTAGAGAAAAATACCAGCTTTCCCATGGTCTGTGCTGGGATGAAGACATCTTGAGGCAAGAGGAGCACGGTTAAATCGGCTTTTCTTTCCCTGATTGCTGCTTTCTGAGCATTTAGAAACACAAAACTTGGAAAATAGAAATAATCTGAGAGCTTGCACAGCACCCAGCTGAATTATGAGCACTTCAGCAAATACTTGTTCATCTTTGTTGTTCTGTGGGAGCCAGCCTCAGGAGAGGATTAGCGTTCACAGTGAAACTCTTGCAGCCTCTGGCTCTCTGCTACAATACAGGAATTATTTCTGCTAATGATAAAAATTATAGTGGCCCCTAAAGAAAAGGGTAGTTGTAAACTGTGCTGCCAAAAGCTGATGGAAATGAAGTCCCTTTTTCTTCCTGAGAAATTCTGCATGATGTGCCAGCTGTGCAGCAGCACTCCCAATATGTCCCAGCAGCCACACCACTGGTTTACATGTCAAAATGTCTTAAATGCTGAAAAAGAAATGATCAAACCTTCACTTTTAAGATAATCCCTACTTTGTAACACTATCCTGCAATGACACTGTGCTGAGAGTGTAATGCAAAATGATATTCATTGTTCTTAAAGTCCGAAATATGTGCAGGATGTGTTTCAAAGCTGTTGTCTCTAATCAGCCCCATAAAGCCTGGCAGTAGTCTCTTCAGTAAAGGCTGATGTGATTACTATTCTGATGTAATTCTGGCTCTATCTACCTCTGAAAAGGACTTGAGAAATACACAGAATGTTAGCTCAATTTGCCAGCCTCTACAGAAAAGAAAGCCTAAGATATTGAGAGCAGCCCTGGGGAGAAGGACTTCAGGGTGTTGGTGGAAGGGAAGCTTCCCATGACCCTGCAATGTGCACTTGCAGTCCAGACAGACAATCACACCCTGGCCTCCACCCAGAGCTGTGTGGCCAGGATTTCGAGGGAGGGAATTCTCTTCTTCTTTACTGTGCTCTGGTGAGAGCCCACCTGGAGCACTGCATCCAGCTCTGGGGCTGCCAGGATAAGAAGGATGTGGAGGATGTGGCCTCCTTTGCTGGAGGCCACAAAGATGCTCAGAGAGCTGGAGCACCTTTCCTAGGATGACAGGCTGCCAGAGTTGGGGCTATTCAGCGTGAAGAGAAGGTTCTGGGGAGACCTTAGAGCCCCTAATGGGACATGAAGGGGCTACAACAGAGCTGGAGAGGGAATTTTGCAAGGGCATGGAGTGATAGGACAACGGGGGGACTGCTTTAAGCTGAAAGAAAAGAGGATTAGGTTATGTATTAGGAAGAAATTTTTCCCTGTCAGGGTGGTGAGGCCCAGGCACAGGTTGTCCAGGGAAGTTGCGTTTGCCCCACCCCTGGATGTGTTCAAGGCCAAGCTGGACGGGGTTTGGAGTGACCTGGTAACCTCATAACACACCCCAAGACAAATTTTTCTGGATGGATAAAGGTCCCCAAGATCCATCCTTAAGTTCTCAAATTTTTGATATCACATAAAAGAGTAGAAGATTTTCACTTCACATAAACAATTAGTTTAATGGTACCTTCTTCATCCCTTATTCACAAGATGAAATTTTAATGGGACCTTCAACATTTAAAAAAAAACATGTACAAGACTTCTAGCTCATTACAGCAGACAATTAGTCCAATTAGCTACCTATTAGAGAAAATTACACTTTACTTAAATGCAATGCCTCAATTAAAAAATTAAATCTTGCAATTGATGATGAAAATAATACAAAAGGAATGGCTGAAATTATGACCTGAATGGAGCTTCTTTTAAGCTGTCCTCCTTTTATCTGTTCTTTTACCGCCCCTGTATTAGACAATGCACTTATAACCAGCTAGCAAAAAAAAAGCTTTTTATAGGCTTTGAACTCTGCTTACTGTACCATCACTTGTCTAATCAAAGCAGCTGTGTCTATTTTAAGAGAAGGTGTTTTTTGACATTATATCAGACCTAACTCCAAGGAGTTCTGCATGAAGGATGGATGGAGTCCATCTCTTTTCCTTTAAGGAGTATAATTTCCTTTAGTCCATGTACAGATACATGTCTCATTAATTTGGATGCACTTATTTTTTGGTATTTACTATGCAAATTACTAATTACTTCTTACTTATATTGTATTATGTCCAAAAAGAAAAAATCCTTTTCAGTTAATAACATTCATCCTAAAATGATGAATTCTATGAAAGGTAATATTAACTGCATTAGTCATTAGAAATAGTTGGAGAAAAATTACATGGTAATTCTCCATTACTTTCAACTGAAAGTCATACTTTCTAAAATGAGCAATCTAAACATAATCACATTCTATGTCAAGCAAAATATGCTCAAATTAATTTTGAAAACATCAGGTTTTAAAAGGAAAAAAAAATTATCATAATACTTTTTTTAGTATTCCCAACCTGATCTCAAATATTTATCATTTTCATCACAAACATGTATGAAATGTTGGTCAAAGCTGGTGTCCTTTGGTAAAAGAGAACATTCTAAACTGAGTTCCTAATTCTCCACAAGAGAGGGTAAAAAGCTGACTGCAGTGAAACAACAGGGCTCAGCTGCTCTAGAGGTTAAGCCAAGCTGTTTCTCTCACTGAAAACTCTGGTCCAACACAGTCCAAAAGCAGGACTGGAAAACTAAAACTCCTATTTCTAACCAAAACTGTTGTTCACTGACATCAAAGCCATATCCCTGTTTCTGAAAAATTGATTCTGCTGGATGTTCAGTGTTAGACCAGGGAGACTTTGGAAAGAGAGTATAGAATATTATAATTGAACACCAGGACTTTTTTTTTCACACAATCCCTTCTGAAAATGTACTAAAAAGGAAAGCAGTGTCATCAAGGTTGATTGTATCAGGATAAAAATCTTAATGAATATTGGAAGATGAGAAGATAATAATGGTACAACTTCTTACCTACTCAAGCCTGAGATTTTACACCTTCTCCATGTAAGCCTGTTACTATCTTTGTCACTGACTGGTAAGATATCTAGTCTGAAGGGGAACTTAATCTTCAACAGAAGTTCTTTCAAATTACTATTAATAACAACACCTTTTTTCCCTAATGAGCCTACCCAAAATTAGCTCAAAATACATCATGAACTTGAATATTCAAACATGATGAGATAAATGTTCCCAAAGTTAATTCTAATCACATAAAACATTAACTCCCTAATTTAAAAAGAAATTCCTAGGTTATTATTTGAGGAAAACAAGGATTTTCAATGTTATTAGTGATTTGTACATCTTGCATGAAAGTAAAGGTTTTTCTGCATATTCTTTACTATATAAAATGAAAGACTGGAGGCAAAATTTTCAGACTCGAGACAAAATCTTGATCAGATTTTTAATATTAAACTGGGTCCAGTATTGTTTAACTTTCTATCAGTGGCTTGGATGAGGGGGAAAATGCCTCGTCAACAAATTTGCTGATGGCACAAAGCTGGGAAGAGTGGCTGATACCCCCTAGGGCTGTGCAGCCCTTCAGGAGGACCTTGACAGGATGCGGAGACGGGCAGAGAAGAAGCATTTGAAATTCAACAGACACTTAACTTTTTTGATAAAAAGTATAATCCAGAAGGGCAAAAGCAATTCCTCACTACTCCCTTAGCAGTAGATTGCTTACAGCACAAGCTGCAGCTACTGAAGGTCCATTTTCAAAATAAGAACAACTCTTCAATCCAAAATTGATTTCAGTGTCTTTGGAGGTATGAGGAAGCCACACACACACAAATCAGCCAAAGTAATACTCAGTTCCAAGGAGAGAATTATTTGAAAAAGAAGTAGTTTTCTGAGAGCAAACAAAAAGGAACAGCTAAAGAGGTAAAAACATTTATCCATGATAGAAAGACTATTAAAAGCCACTATAATTGTGAAGGTCATGGTAAGTGTATAAAAATTTCAAGACTATATTAAAGGAAGGGGAAAAAAGATGTTGCTTTTAAACTGTGAATAAAAGATCCTATTAGAAGTTAAAAGCCTTTAGCACAAAGCTGTAGTTATCACTTAATTAAAGAGGGGAAAGAATGCTAAGGAGCTATATTTAAAACAATAAAGCAGGATTCTGAGTCTTAGCAGGTGGTCTACATATGAAAATGAACACCACTACCACTCAAAAAAAGCCCCAAACACCAAACCAAACCAACTCTAGTTCTGAAACTTATCAAAAGGAGTCCACAAAAGAAACTGTAGTGTCCACAGATTGCTGAGCTGCAGAGTGTTGCAGTTTGTGCTGGCTGATGGCACCAAAGGAAAGGCTACAGCACGGGAGCCTTCTGTCAAGCAGAACATTTTCCAGGACAGGATCTCTACGGGCACCTTCCTGTCATTTTACCCATTTCCATGTATTCCTGCCAGCTCACTGCTGTCACCAAAATAAAATATGGACCTAGTGCTATGTATTGAGAGCCACTTAAAAGTTAGCACCTTGTTGATCTCCATCCAGCACATCAAGTCTTCCATGGAGAAGGGCAGGACACCAGTGAATCCACCAGGTACCTTCCTTTGTTGAGCATTTTCAAACCCTACTAAATAGTTTTGACACAGCTCTTGAGAAACAAATTATTCAGGGGATCATCTGAAAACCTGGTGGCCACACTCTCTGTTTGCAGCGGCTTTCCCAGGCTCCTCAGCAGGGTTAGACCAATGTCCTTCAACCAACTGACCCATCCCAGCACCTCTGGCCCTCCAGCAGCTGCTTTGTGCACTTAAAGATGAAATCATGTCAATAAACACAACAAAAGTCAGGTTTCCAAACCGTATCAGCTTCATTGCCCCTTCTTGGACATTTCCGGTCCTCCTCATTTATTTGTTTACATTTAAATACCTTAAAAATGCGAATTTTTCAAAAGAAAATCAGAATATTTGTAAATTTTTGGGGGGTCTTGTTTTATTTCAGCTAAATTGTGGATCTGCCTGCTCAAATGGGCATATTTAGAAAATATAAGTGTAGCAGATGCTTACAAATACACCCTACTTCTACAGTCAACACTTCTTTACACATTTCTATTAGCTAGTAACACACAGAGCCTCCATGAAGTTTTTGAGGTAAAAAATATTGGGTTTCTTTTAAGAGCAAACACAGACATGTAACAAGCAAGTATACTTTCAAACAGAGTCTGTGTGTATATCACGACGGGCTCCATTGAGGAAATATTTGAAGAAAGATTTTTATACCCAGTTCTCATGGACCTGTGATTACATGGTGATGAAATCTAATTTATTACATTATTCACTAGAGAGAAGTTCTGGTACTTTTGGCAGGTTTCTCAGCATGCAAACAAACAAATGACTGCCTACATTGCCCAGCACAGAATTTGCTGTTCTTTGTTTTTCTCATAAATGTCTACCCTTTATAGCTGCTCTGGGCCAGAGATTTAAATAAAATAAGAAAGAAGGCGGAAGTCAGCGGAACAAGGGAAGGAAGAGTCATAACCAGAAGAGCAAAATATTTCTGATTAATGAGGGCTCCTGGTAGCACAGAGCTCACAGTAGTAATTATGTAACATCGAATATAGTTCCAAAAATAATAGCAATGTACTATCACTGTCAAAATGCACTCCAAAGACTTACTTGTAATACTGCAGAGGCTTAGACAGAGCACATGGAAGACAGGAAGATCTCAAGATACATTACTGAGATTAGCACCTTCTCTTTAATTCAGCTAATGGGAGAGACACAGCAAACCTATGTTTTTTAGGTAAGTTATTGGCTAAATCCAGAAGGTTTATGCAAGCTCTCTGCAAAACACAACAACTCAGCTTATCCTTAAACTATATACTACAAACTTTGCTTTTTAAGCAAGTATTAGCACAATGACTCTAGATTTTTATGTTAAAAAAAGAAGACCATAATTAAAATGGCAGTTTTTCTCCTGCCATAAAACATTGATACAAACATGGAGAGAAGGTGCTGCTGGTAGGCACAGTCCAGGATGCCTGGTTTATTTTCCAAGTTGCACAAGTGATCATATTTTATAGAGTAGTGTGAGGATGTCCATAAGAGAGGTTCAGAGCAAGGATGAGGCAGAAGATTTCAAGTGTAGAGAGATTTAAGAGATGGTGGTAATGAATACGATCAAAGAGGGTGCTAAGAGTGAAGCTGGATATAAAAACATGTGAGAAAACTCCACAGGAAACTAAATTTACTGAGCTCTGTTGTTTGTGGAACAGAATGTTACATATTATATTAAGTCCCTTCATTTTCCTCATGAACAGGGACTTTTCATGGAGTATTGAACAAATCTGAGGGTGGACCTACAAAGTCCATCAACATTTGAAAGCCCAAACCCACTTGGCTGAATTCATGTAACTCCTGGCATCCAAAGGAGGATTGTTGACTTCCTGAGGGCTACTGGGAGCACCTGTTACTAGAAACATCAGAGAGGGAAAACTCAGGGAGAATTAGTTACTTAAGGGAAATTCTGGGACTCTGGGATCTACTCAGATCACTTAGCTTTTGTAAGACAAGAATGTGAAGGGTGCATCTTTCTGAAACCACACACAGTGCAAAGTCTTCTTATGGAAAACATTTGATTCTAATAGACTTTGCTGTCTAAGATGAAGATGCAATCTCTTCTATTAATTTTGACAAGTTCAGCTTAGTTGTTTTCATTATTCTGTCACTAGCATTCTTCACTTTAAATAGGTACATCAATTGGAAGTGGCATTAGCACATTAGTTAAAGGTTAGTTGTTCAAGCAGCGTGGTGTATTGAAAAGAAAGATATACTAATTTCATTAAACTAGAAAGGCACCTTTTCTTCTAAAATAATCTATGAGTACACCAGGACCCATCTAGCATTTCAATTGGCACTATTTTGATGGCTGAAAGTGTAACTTGAAATTTCTCCTCTTAACTGCATCTTGTTCATTACTATCTTATCTCCCCCTCATCTGGTCACTAGGTTTCTATGTATTTTGTATGAACCACTTCCTGGATTGTGCCTTCAGTTTGTGCTTCACTGACTCTCGTCACTCTCTTGACTTTTTTCTTGTTGTAAATGGTTGTCAGGGAACAGGATATAACTTATTAGTTAAAACCCCACAAATTCTCCAGAACAGCTACAGAAGTTTGCCATAAATACATCACACGTGATTTGAAGTCATTAGAAACACAGTTCAGAACAAAATGTGATAATGCCTTTAGATGTGTTAAATTAGCATTTAATTTAATTTTAACAAGGCTGTTGTATAGAATTTAATAGCATTCAACTGTGAGAGAAGCACATCTGGGAGCTTGATGAAGATATATTTTCTATAATTCAAGCCTGGTTAATTTATTGTCATGTCAACATCTTCACTATTTTTTTTTTTTGTCAGTTAAATCTGTTGTCCCTCAGTATCTCAAATATCAGTTTAGTCCAAACACAAGTGTGAATTGGGTTATTCGAGGCTTGCACAGTGGGTGGTTATGTGTATACACCACCTGAGAGACCACGGAGGGCTGGTGTTCGAAACTGGCTGTACCTCAGAGAAAATGCAGCACCCTCTTAGGAGTCTGATCACAAAACTTGTTCCATCTGGTCAGTAGAAAACATTTTGTAAGCTTCAAACATTTTTTCTTTATAAAAAAACAATGAAAATGTTAGAGGGTTGTTTTTTAAAAAAGATATTTTTAAAATGTTTTTTCATCTGATGGTATTGCCTCTGTTCTAAAAAACTTTTTCCCAAATTCTCAAGGATTAATATATCTTAAATACTTGCAAATTAATTAAAAATGTTGTGATTTGGCTTTAAATGTAACACCTTGATCTACTTTGTCTTTAAAATGCATTTCTGTTTTAATATCTACAACATTTTTAGGAACTGCAGCACAATAATATACATAAGAGTGAAACTTGTTATGATAAACAGGAAAAGTCTTCACAAAAAGTTTGAGGAAAAAGTCAATGCCAAGAAGCAACTATGCTTAAAACTTCTTTTGAAATGTAATAGGGGTTTTTTTCCTCCTGTTATGCCACATTGTGACATTAATTGATCATAATTTGAGGGAATTTAAAAACTGGATATTAGAGCAAGATAGAAGACATGGAATAATTTTTAAAAAGTAAAATTTCCCATAAAATTCCTATTCTAATGAAATGTGAAATTCAAGTTTCAACTTAGTATGGCATTTACTGCTTTATTTCTCTGTTAATCAAGCTAGCAAGCAATTTAAGGTTGAGACCCTTTCTGTGCAGTGGTCACACATTCTCTAAAGCTGCTCCTTATGCTACTTACACTGCAATCATCTGACAGAAAGCCTGGGAGCAGATGGGATCATTTACTGGCTTTTGTTAGATTGAGACCCAAGAATCACTAAGAGAAAAACCTACTGCCAAACCCTGAACTCATGTAAATGCAACTGCATTAAATGACAATAAAAGACATCCCTTCTAATTAAGCTCATTAGGTATCCTTTTAGCAATCAGATGGTATTGAATTAACTGAGAGTAGCTGACCTATAAAATCTAATTCAGACCTAGCTAAAATCTATTTTGCCTCAAGCTCTCTTTTTTTGCCACATCGAAAATGATCTATTGATAAAAACAGAACTTGCCATAAATAGCAAAGCCACTGGGATCTGCAGAGTGTGACACTTAAATATTTCGCCCACTTGACACACATAAATTATTACCCAAACTTCTGTGGTCAGATTTTACTGCACTCAGTGACATGAAGAAACACGAGCACTGAGGTACCCGTGCCACACTTCATCCTACAAGTGGCTGAAACCCACAGGGCCACATTCTTTCCCAGCCTTGGATTGATGCAGCACAGCTGATCTCATGCAGCCCCCTCCAGATTCTGTCATTCCCCTCTGGTAAATCAGCCACGCTGGCAAGAAGGGGAAAACTCAGAGCTGTCAGATTCTGTCCAGCCATCAGCTTCTCTAAAGCCACAGGGAATTTGCAGCCAGATTATGACCACTCTACGTCATCTAAGTGATCGTATTAGAAAATCTGACCAAATATAATGAGGCAATTAAGAGCTTAGTTAAATCTGATTAAGGGCATGGGAAAATTCTCATGCATAGGGAGACTGCAAAGACTTGTTTACCTGGAGGCAGAGCTGAATAGGGAGAAACTTGAATAAAGAATGAAAATGCCAGCAGAGCCAGAGCAGCAAGATCAGGAAAATTTTCCATCATTCACACAGAAGAATGAGGATTGTGAGGTGGAACTCAAAGTGAAATATATAAAATAAAATCACAGGGAGATATAACTACACAGGAACTAATGAGTACAAATAAATCTAACAGAAACTTTGCCAAATTTGCTTAGTTCTTTGTTGAATATCATTTTTTAAAGGCGGAAAAAAGTACCATTTTTAATTTGAAGAGGCTATGTATAGCTTTTTATTAATTTTTTTACACCTTTCCTAAACTCTAGAATTGTATCCGTTAAATATATTTATTGTGAGTCTCCCTCACCCTTCTCTTTCACAGTCTAGGAAATCAGAATTCTTTTTTCTGTGTACTGAACAGAATCTGCGTCCTTGGGATCTTCATGCCTGAAAAGAAATTTTGACTATATTTACCCACTCTAGCTAGACACTGCGAGGGTCATATAAATGAGTCCCATCTTTGAAATATTTATCCTCCTCTTACACTTTTGACATCAAGTTACATGCTTGTGAAGAGGAACATTCTTATTATTCCTGATTTACAAGTGGGGAGCAGAAGTATGAGGATAGACAGAGGTCCAGGTATAAAGATATTTGAATCCCCAGGAGAGACTCATTTCAGAGAATCATAGAATGGTTTGGGTCAGAAGGGACCTTAAAGATCACCCAGTTCAAACCTCCCTACTGTGATTTCATATGGCACTTCACTCGGTGACAGAAATGCTGAATTTACTGGATACTACCCCAACCACCAGGTTTTATCTTCTCTTCAGCTGCTTATTGCTGGCTCCTGGGAGAAGATTGATCCAGAACTACTCTACAAGCATCTTCTGTGGGTGATACTACTTCTTTATGAGCTTGCCACAGTAAGACAGGTGAATTTCTGGTGACAGGTGAAAGTCCACATTCCCCATGAAATAAATATACAGAGAAATTAAATAACCCTGAATAACTTCAGAAAAGGAAACATAACCAAATCTAGAGAGACAAGTGGGTAGCTACAGAAATAACAGAAAGTAATAAAATAAGCTATTTGCTTTTGAGAGCATTATCCTCAGCAATTAAAACATCTCTGTGAAGAACACAACCTCAGGAAATGCCTAGCAATTGTTTCCAGCCACTCAATACAGCCATTCTTAATGTTTATTCTTTAATTGGTTTCTATAAACCTCTTTACCAGCTCATAACTCCATAATTCTGCTACATTCCACCAATTAAATGTAACAGCACTAATACAAAGTTCTGTCCATTCTTTAATTTGTTACAATAATTTTTTCTGTAAATCCAGTCTGGTGATTGGGAATTTGTCACCTTCTACTGCACTTTGGCTTTGAATTTATCCAACTTCCTCATAAAGTCTCCTTTGTAAACGCTGCCAGATGGAATTGCCACCTCATGGCCTTTTTACCATTAGTTCCGTGCTATTATATGAAAAGAATTTAATGGCAGCTCTGTCATTGACTTCAGTAGTATTGGAATAAAACTACTTACAAGGTAAGTGAAAAAAGAATTAGTTCACATTTGGTGTCATGAAAAGCCCCATCTTGACGAGAAAAATTGGCATAGCTTTATACATAAATGCCTTCTTTACTTGGATAATAACCTTTCAGAGGATATTAAGAATTTTATTGCACTTTTAAAAACAACTTCTACTGAGATTCATTCCAGCTGATACTTACTGTTTGATACTGCTTAGTACTACCAGAAAAAAATACCAACATTTTTCAGTTTATTTATTCTCTTAGAATTCTGTAAGGCTTTTTCCTTTAAAATTCATTTCTGTCATGTGAATAAAGAGGAAGAAAAGAAGTCTGTGTGAAATACCCCTGATCTCAGGTGGATCATCACTGCTGCTGCATTTCTATGCCATATTTATTGCAGTATTATTCAAGGCAGTGGGTGCCAAATGCTCTTCAATTACATCCAATGGGGAAGTTTTGGCCCCAAATTCCTTAAAGTTTCATGCCTCTTACCTAAACTGCCAATAATAAAAAAAAAATAAAATAAAAAATAACCAAAACACAATGTTCTACCTCAAAAAAAAAAAAAAATTAAAAATTGCAGAGCAAGAATGTACACAACCTCCTGTCAAATGGCTAACAAAGCATCCCATCCAGGAGATCACAGAATCATAGAATAGTCTGGGTTGAAAAGCATCTCAAAAATCATCTTGTTCCAAACCCCTGCCATGGTCAGGGACACCTTCCACTATCCCAGGTTGCTCCAAGTCCCCATCCAACCTGGCCTGGGACACTTCCAGGGATGGGGCAGCGACAGCTTCTCTGGGCAGCCTGTACCAGGGCTGACCACCCACACAGGGAAGAATTCCTTCCTAATATGTGACCNCAAGAATGTACACAACCTCCTGTCAAATGGCTAACAAAGCATCCCATCCAGGAGATCACAGAATCATAGAATAGTCTGGGTTGAAAAGCATCTCAAAAATCATCTTGTTCCAAACCCCTGCCATGGTCAGGGACACCTTCCACTATCCCAGGTTGCTCCAAGTCCCCATCCAACCTGGCCTGGGACACTTCCAGGGATGGGGCAGCGACAGCTTCTCTGGGCAGCCTGTACCAGGGCTGACCACCCACACAGGGAAGAATTCCTTCCTAATATGTGACCTAAACCAACTTTCTTTCGGTTTTAAGCCATTTCCCCTTGTTCTGTCACTACACGTCCTCATAAATTGTCTCTCTCTGTCTTTCTAGTGGGCTCCCATCGAGGTGCTGGAAGGTTGCAATTAGGCCACCCCAAAGCCTTCCCTTTTCCAGGCTGAACAATCCCAATTCATTTGGAAAGAGGCCAAGTCATCTTTTAATGCTTTTATATTGTTGCAGTATTCACGCATGGGCAAGGACTCCGCAACATGGTGGTAAAGTGCAAAGCCTTTATTGCGCATCCGAAATTCCCTTAAATACCATAACCTACAGGAAATCACCTCATATAAACAGGAAAGATGTTCACCTCAGTGTCCCCCAATCGCCTGGAATATTTCCCAGACATTGCCTATTATGGTAAAAGGTAAACAATACCTTACAAGGTCAGAAACTGCAATTATCACATCTCATAGGGCTGACACCATCCAGAAACCCACAATGCTCTCTCAGCCCATCCCCGGTGACCTGGCTGTAATCCCAGGATCACCTCCGGGTCTGAGAATGAGGCTCTCTCCTCAGCCAACAAGGCCTAATCTCTCTTCCAGCACACAGTGTAGCTCAACATACTGTTTCATATATTCCTTTGCTCCATTTGCCTGTGGTGCTGCCTGGAAGCACCAAGGCCAGCCCAGGACCTGCCTGTGCTATGTGCAGCGCACATCACCAAGTCTCTGGATTCACCAACTTCTGCTGAAGAAATAAGAGAAAATGAAAAAACTAAGGACATGGTGTGGCTGTATAAAAAATGCAGAATGAAGGATGGAAGAAAGTGGTGTCATCACAACAGCTTAACAGATGTCCAGTGCCAGGGATGTTATTAGCTCAAGTTTCTAAATTAATTCTGTTATTTGTGGCATGGGACTTTTGGACAGCATCTTCCTAAGAACCCAGCTCAGCTTCTTCTGTTGAAGACACATAAGTTAAGGATTTGTACCCTCAGAAAAGGCATTGTTAAAAGGACATGGAATATGCAGTCAAAGGTTCTAGTGTAAATGAATTATCACTATGAAGTTTTCCAGCAATCACTGTTAGCATATCCCTGTCTGCAATCAGAGATGTGCAATCAGAGGAGTGCAATTCTCCCTATCTTCCTTGAACAGCAGAAAAAAAGCTCGATCTGCCCAAAACCCATCCTGATTTTAAATTGCAAATGTATATCCGATTGTCAGGTTTTGTTTTTTTGAAGAGTTACAGTTAATTTAGATTTTGTAACTGCTTTTTCAGCCTTTTGTACACAATAAATTTTTAAAGAAAAAATAAAGCTCTCAAATATATTCTTCATTCATTAAAACTGTGCTTATAGCTATTTCAGTGATTAACAGGCCTTGAGGGAAGTTTCTTTAAATAGTTTGCTAAAACCCAAAAAATTCTTTTAGCAATATGAAGCTCAGATTCTTTTTGTCAGTGATATACTGTACCGTATTCACCAGATTTTCAAAGATTTAACTATAGGAAGGAATTCATGTTTTTCAAGCATGTAAGAAAAGATAATTTCTCCTAATTAAATTTTGCATCCTTTTCCACCTAAAAATATAAATACAGATAAAAAGATGTCCTTTTTATTCCCCACATGAGGTACATTTGGCACCATATTCCTCCTTTTTTGCAGTGTGCAAGATCACTAAATTAGACTGTAGACTTTGTAGACAGACAGAGAAAGGTGGACAGTGTTTGAAATATCTACCTAGATTTCCACAGTTGCTATTAGTGGTTTAACCAGATTTCTTTGAATTGACCTTTGTATAGCACTTATTGGAGCCACTTACAGAACAATACTTTACTAAGAGCATTTTTGTTCTATTTATATCCACCCACCCAGTGTGGAAATTGCTCATTTAATTTCACCACAGCTTCGGAATATCAGGTTGCACAGGGCTTGTCAGGGCGCACAGTTCAGTGCTCTCAGTCAACAGGAAGAGTTACGGAGCACAAAGCACACGCAGAAACTTAACTGAGAAACTCAGGTTTTCCTTTGTATCAGAAATCCCCACAGGACACGCTGTGATGGCTCTGTGATTCCTCTTCTTTGCCACTCCTGATATTTGTGTTACACTGGAGCTTACGGCTGCAGATCTTGCTGCCCCTTCTCCAGCAACAGCAGATTCCAAGTGTGTGATCACACCATCAATCCTCCAGCTCACACTGTTGCAACAGATGGCACACAGAAAACCAGGGTGTATTTGTGTGCTGAAAAATTAAATAAAATTATATGGCACTAAAATGCTGACATCAGTGGAAATGGTAATGAAAACCTATCAGCTTTAATGGTAATGAAAAACTATTATCTTTAACAGTGCAAAAAAATTATTTTACCAGAATTCATTACATATCTGTAGAGGAAAAAACCCCACATGGCTTTTACTATGGTGCCTATGTAGTGATCTCTAAAGAGAAAAAAAAGGGAGGTAGAATGGCTCTAGATGCAAAGGAAGAATGCATAAAACCACATATATATTTGTATAGCACATTTTTTCCTGATCCTCAGTCCCATACTCCTCCCAGGTGCCCTGATGATACACAATAGAAGCAACAATGAAGCTGTTGGCATCACAAGCCATGACCAGCATCCTCTGAAAACTTTGCCTCACAGAGCACTCATTCTATTTTCTCCTAAGGAAGTTTTGTCCTTCTTACTGCCAATTTATCCAAAATGGGACAGTTAAATCTATTATAAACCTCTTCTGCTGAATTCTAATTACTTTGATGTTCACTGTATTGTGTTGAGCTCTCTCTCAGGAGTGAAACATTTCCGAAGGTTTGCAGGTCAGAGCAGGGTTTTCATTTGGTATGAGGCCAACATATAACAAGAAACAGTCCTTTTTATGGATCTGATTGCGTACCTATAATGCAATAATTTATGAGCACTGCATGTTTGCAGTTCTAACACCTCCAGGGTGGTGCTGAGTCCATATGAACACAATCTTTACTGCTGGAGGCCAAGTGCCCAGCACCAGCTACTTTTGACATGTGCTGTCTGTATCAGGTTGTTATTATCCTCGCTGTAAGTTGCCACTCAGCCCACAGAGGCACTCTGTGCCCTTTGGTAATCTAAATAAATCAAACAGAGGAAACAAGGGCAGTGACTTTCCTCAGTTCACCCAACACACCACAGTCAGTCCAGAACAGAACCAATTCTCGTGTGCTCCTAAATACCTTCTGGACTCTCCCGGTATTTGCTGTTTGAGGAGCTCTCACAATTCCTGACACAAAGCAGCTGTGTAATGCCTCTCTAAAGTCCTGCACATGATCTGAGGCAAGAAGAATAGGCTAAGCAGGCTGCTGCCTCATTCCACCCCAAAGAGTAATACCAATTAAGCTCAGAATTACTTTGGAAGGTGGCAAAAATGGAGTCTGTCCCCCTTCCTCCCATTTGTAAAAAAATAAAAACAAACTCTAGGTTTCCTGCAAACCAGGAGACACTGCTGAATTTAAATGCATTTTCACGTTCATCTTCCAACAACAGCAACTTGGGGAGACCTTGGGCATTCCTTGCTGAACCACTAAACACAAAGGATATACAACATAAAAATAAAAGGAAACAAAATCATAAAGCTTCAACCTTGTCAGAAAAAAATACACTCTAAAAATACTTCAAGTATTTTTCAAGGAATAACAATTCAGTTACTTGACATCCTAATAATCAGTTCTTTCCTCATCTACTTGTGGAGGTTTAACAGCAAAGTCAAGCTGTATGTCCTTCACTCTGTTATCCTTTAAAAAGATACTTTAATCACTCTTCATTCCACATTTGGTACACTCCACACATAGGCACAAGGAGATTAGTAAAATCAAATCTCTTTGTCTTTTAATATATGCAGCAGTGCAAATAAAAATAGAGAAATGTGAGGAAAATACAAGGAATGGGAACAGCTGAGAAGAGAATCTCAGACCAGGCGGAAAAATCCTCAAGGACTTTTAAAAAACAAACCACTTCAATGTACCAATCTGTTGAGTCAATAGCATAAAGTGAATTATTCAATCAAAACCCAGCAACAGGTTGTGCAGCAGCAATAAAAGGTTTCATCATGTGCTTCTTTGTTTACTGTCCACTAATATCTTCCCTCACAGTTTAAAAGAAAGTGAAGAAAATGGAAGGGAAGGACAGAAAAAGAATCTTCTTTCTGCTCAGCAGTAATAGCAGAGGCAGAAGCAGATGCTACTTCAGGGATCAACCTGTCACCTTTAACTTTGTCTCTCCTTCTGCAGCAGATGTGCAAGCAACACATACAGCAGCCATAAAGTTTAATTCAAAGTAGTTTCAGTTTTCCCAGGGGTTTTGAGCATATTCTCTGTTTTTTTCTTCCTGTGACCCAGCCATGCTGAGTCTCCCCTCTTATTTTTATCACAGTGTGGAGGAAATGTTCTGTGTGGCTACCCAAGCACTTGTGTGCCAGAATAATTATTCCAAACACCAGTTTCTGTTGTTTTCTTATGGCATATCTTCTGTGGTACGAGATGTGAAATTTCACACCTTCTTTTATTTGAACCATGCTGAAAAATGAGCATCATTTCACTACCAAATCTGTTGAATTCAAATAATGAGATGGATCACCCCAGCTGAGCTCCAGGCAGACATCAGCTGTAAGAAGCAACACTTCTCCCTTTCACCACTGTGTCAAAAACTACACAGCTTTAAGGTTTGATGAAATGCTAACATAACTCTAAAATTAAAAGCCCTGATTCTTACTGGTTTGATTAATAAATCTATCTATCTGTAAAAATCTGTTAAATTAGGTTAACAACCCTAAGAAAAACCAGGTGCTGTAAGAACAAATTAGTTCTTGCTCAGCCACATCACTGAGAGATGCAATTTGCAAAAGTGCTGAGCACAACAGGCCCTTTGACTTAACTATAACTGTAAAGCTCAGACCTGCTTCAGCAGAAAGTGAAATAACCTATTGTAAGGAGCTTATATGAGCAGCCTCTCTCCATAAATTTGTTTGTTTAGCTTCTTTCTTGTAGCATCCATCACACAGATGAGCTTTCTCGCTTGTTTGGAACATCTCAAAGTCTAACAAGTTAAAACCTAAACGAGAGAGGTGCTTTTCTCAACAGCATTTCCTTCACCTCAACTTCATTGCTTTAACATTTTCTACTGCAGTACCAGCCTTGCCATTTTCTCCACACTACCTCTGGCCAACAGGGAATGTCATCAGTTAGAGCAGTCAGTTTTCTCCTTCCCTAAAGAAATCAAATGTGTCATCTCTGAGCGCTCACGGTCTCTGCGAGCCAAAAAAGTCACAGTCTTTGCACCCCTTTCAAACTGGGCAGGTTGTGCTCATAACACTGGATCTGTGTCAGGAAGTTGGTTTATTGTTAATTAAAATGTCTCCATTTTTTTGAGCTGAAGAAAATCAGTGTGGGGGTTAGGCAAAGAGGAAGCCTGATGTAGAATTGTACGATTCCAGCATTTGAAGGGACCAGGCATCTCAAGTTACCCCTAAAAGGAGATAGTGAGGTTTTAACACTGATACAAATGAGGTTCCATTTTAGGCTGAATTTTTTTTAACTATTGCTGTAGATACTTTCTGGGACTTGAGGAATTTTTTTGGTTTGTTTTAAACAATAGAACTCAGCTTGTTAACACTTATTAAAGGCATCCTCCAAATTACTTGATGTTTACCAATCATATCATGCTTCTTTTCTTAAATAACACCAATATACCCATTGACCCAGCTGAGAACAACAGACATCTATTTGGATGAAACTGCTTATTTTATACTTTTTCATATTCTGTATCTACTTTTTCCTCTTGTAAGTACTATTTAAATGATCTGCTGGGTTTTCTTTTTTGTCACTGCATTTTTAAAGGGCTTAACTTGTCACTCATTAGAACCTTTCAAGTGCAGCTCTGCCCAAGGGTTCTAACCTACATAGCATTCCTGCCATCGCTCAGGCACGGAAATCCTGCACTCACCTCATCAAAGACAGATCAAACAGTTTGGGCAAAAGCTCCAGTTGGTGTAAAACTGCAGGGCACCTACATTTAAAAGAAATCTTTAAAGCAGACCTTTCTTCACAAAATGTGCATTAGTTGCAGCTGAGAACACAAACACCAAGGTGTCTGGAACTCTTTTGCTCTCTAAACCAGGTGCTAAAAGCACAGCATGTGCATGACACAGCCACCACCCTACTCCCCGAGGTGAATTATTGATTTTGAGGTTCCCCTGCAAATCATGAACCTTCACACAATCCTTGTAGCTGACCTACATGACATTGATGTTCCATAAGTTTCTGTTCCATAATTAAATTCACCTTAGGAGCAAAGATGCAGAATTTAGCGTAGCACAAAGAACAACCGAGCTTTGAAGTCTAATCTTGCCTAAACCGAGATGTGATTTTGTCAGTGAAGATTATAACATTTATGCACTTTTCACTTGTCATAACAGATTTACTGCTTATTTTCTACAGCCTTTCCTGGGAAAAAGCATATTCTTGCCATTCTAATGTCACAGTGTAGTTTAATAGCTTAAATATAGTATAGCTGAATATTTGAAGTTTTTTTTCCTCTTACCATGGCAAAAATAGCTGAAGTACAGATTTTGAAAAACTTCTCATTTCTGCAATGAATTTTAGAGAGGAAGAACAGATTAATGAGCAGATCAGGAGCCACATGGGAGTCAAGTAGAAGCCAAGTTCTGAATCTGGCCTGCTAAACAGCCCTAAGAAACACTCAAGCTCTTACTATAAAAGCTTCTTTGGCCTTTTTGTTTTTCAGATTTAAATGGACATGATAACATCTTGTGCACACCTTTAAGGAGTGTTCAGATCCTAACATTAATTTTTGAGTGCCAGGAACTCTCCACTATTACCAGAGATTAGAATCATTCACCTCACCAAAATTCAAGGTTCTTAGTGGGTCATTTTGGGTGAGAAGACAGCATTAAGAAGGAGACAGTATAACTATAGTATTTCAATAAAATGTATATTAAACAGATGTGAAAATTAGTTGGATTAGGATTACTGAAAGAGAACTAAGACATTTCTCAGAATTGTTACTTAAAATTACTGGACTAATTATTTTTGATGGAGCTGGATGGCAATCAGATGAAGGAAACATGAAGCCTGGATATGAAATACCAGCAGTCAAGTTTTGAGTCACAATCCAAAATTCCCAGGAGGTCAGATTTGAAAAAAAAATCAAACTAAGTGAAGGAGAGACATTTCTGTGTAAATGTCCAATATATCAAGGTACTTTTTAGTTTCAGAGCTTCACACATGTAGGCAATGTGATTTATCTCAAAATTCAAACTTTGAACACTTAATCATCAGTATAACAGTCACAAGTTTTTTAAAAATATCCTGGTTGTTCAGTCAGAGCATCACCCCAAATTAAATTACCCACATTTAAAACTCAAGACTTTAATAAAATGGCATGTGAAACAGCCCTATTTTTCAATTCTTACTGGTTTTCCAAGTGATTGTTTAATTCTACTGGAAATGTGAGGTATCCTATTAATTGGGAAAAAACACAAGGCTGTGCTGAACTGAGGGATTATGGCTACATATTTCTGTAGGCTGATTGCATTGGCTCACAGGGGTGCATTGTTCAAGCACCTAAAATTCAGCAAAGGATGAAAAAACATAAAAGGCAAACTCCTTCTGCAGAGGCAGCGTCGTGGAGCGGAGCGGATTCTGAGCAAGTACCTCGTGTGCACTGTTCCTTTGTGCTCTGCCATCGTGCTCAATTTCCCATTGCAGCACTTTGCCTTTCACACAGATGGATATTTTATGGAATTTGCTAAGGACGTTGCAAGGCCAGAGCAGAGCATGGACATGAATCTAATTTGGTTCGTGCTGGTGGTGCCAAATGTTTGAGCAAAAACTTTCAGGTTTTTTTTCTTTCCAGATTGTCTTTCTTCATGCCCATTTAGAAGAAATAATTCCTATTCTTTACATATCTCATCTGGTATGCAGCTCTGAACTACTGTCTGACTCTAGATTTGCTACACTAAGCCTTTTCTGGGTTGGAAATGCTTCCAATACAAGCTCACAGAAATTTCTACCAGACTCAGGCTTTATTCCAGACATAATAGTCAGTCTGATGGTAGGAATACTTATGCCACTATTTATATCAAATCTGAAAAAATTAGAAATAGGAACTTCCAGTACAAGAGATCTGATTTTTTTGACCCCTTTAATCAAGTAAAACTCAGTGTCAGCTCATCTTAAACTTTAATTTCACCTAAAATTCAAACCAGCCAGGGATAGCATATTTCAGGATACCCCAGAATGGAAAGTTCTGTTCTGCTAAACTGTTATAAGATCAGTAAAGTTTTTACTGAGCTAGAATCTGATGGAGACATTCCTTAATGCAATCAAATCAACTGATTGTGCAATTCGAACACCGTCCAGTACCTGAAGAGCTCACCTACTACACTGGTAATACTATCAGTTCATGTAAAAAAGGCTGAGCCACACATTCAAAGGACAAAAATCTCAAACAAACATGAATTTCTTTTAAAGCTGGAAAAAACTGTATTCACATGTGACTACAACTACAATCAGCCTTCCCACCCCTCCCGTGGACTCAGACATGTTTTGCCTTCCATAAGGCAGCACTGCAAAGACACCACATGTGTCCAGCAATAGTGTTTGTCCTGTGGCTTCAGTCACAGATGAATCATTGCAAACCATCTCCTGTTCTAGGAAGTCAGAGGCTCTCCTGGTCAAAGAAATAAAGGAACCAGCAGAAGTCATAGCAAGAGCCGCTGCAGACCCTGTTACAGCCAGTTTGGACTTTTCAATATTGGCAACAACTGCAGCATAAAAGGGAGGTAATACCAGATGGATTTGACACTCCTTTCCATCAGGACAGCCATGAAAGGATACTCTTCTCTTTCTCTAAATGCCATTTTAATGCTGATACAGTTCACTGCCACAAACCTTGATAAGAATACAAAATTTGCTTAAATGCTTATTAACCGACAAGGAAATCCAGACTTATTTAGGAGAATGAAGGTAAGAAATCAAGCATTTAAAATCTGCCATTATCCAAAAGGGTCACACTACTCTGGCATGGTCTATGTTTCACAACTTTTATATATAATTGTTTGATTTAGTGACATAAAATTTATAATCTTGCAGCTCAAAAGGAATTTGCATTAATAACACTACGAAGACAGATAAACCTCTGCTAGCTCATGCCTCAACAGATATGCCTTATTTAAAATATTCTGGCATTGGAATGCCAGTTTCACATCTTGGCAAATGTCATCAGTCAGGTTCTTTCTGCCTTTAAATTACTTCAGTTTCTTTTAGTAGTACCATTGTTTTAAAACAAGGAAACAAATCCATATTATTTCAAGATCCTAAAGAATCATTTGTACTATCACCCAGCATTTGGTCTTAATAATTACTTAAAATTTTTCAGCTTTCATTAAAAACATCCTGAAGATCTGAGCACACATGCTAGGCCATATTTACTTAGTGAAGAAGGATGCACAGAAACATCCAGTCTGCAAATCCTCACCAGGCCATGTGAATAAGGTAGAAGCTAAGCTGTCAAAGTCTAGGATTCCCACAATTGCACTTCAGCACAAATGTAGGTGCCTAGAAGGTTGTACAGGTGTGTAGACCCTCTAAGATACAACTTAGATGGAAAGTGAGGGGCTTGTGCCCATCATCGTGTCTATGTGACTTACATGTGCTCTAGAGTTGGCAAGTTCCCTCCCCATGTGAACTTGTGTGTTCCTATGACCTCCATTTCACTCTACTGCTGCAAAAGGTACCCCCCAATTTCAAAAATATAATTTTCATCCAGATTTTCTGACATTGGTTTCTCATCTGTCCTAAGTGTTTGGTGTTACACTGTCCTCTTCCTTTGTATTTACAGATGGAAACTTGTTTGGTTCAATTTCTCTTGCATGAAATATAAATGCAGTAGCAAATAAGTAACCTAAGGTCAACAGAGTAAGAAGTAATATCAGGTCAACAGAAAACCAGGCAGTGATACAATATTTTTGAAGACTGTGTGAAACAAGTGAGATGGAGCAGCTCACATAAACAGCATATTTAGCTCGTTTCAGCATCTCTTCTTAATGAACCCTTTAGAAAATGGACAAATGCATCACATAAATCTCATACTCAGCAGATGCAGGTCTCAGAAAGAGGACTCCCTACAGATCCTCCATGGCTGCACTGGGAAAAGCATTATCAAATTTCACTGTCTTTTAGGCTGCATAAATTCTTCCAAAAACACAGGGAAAATGTCACCTCGTGTTAAATATTGATGCCTGCTCCCATACAGTGAATCATCCTCCAAAGTAGCATTAGGGTAGATGTATATTAAAAACTGTCACTGGAAAACTTCATTCCTTTATAGAGGCAACATAAACAACGCTGAATATACTGCAGAGCCCAGAAAGAAGGACTCTTCTTCAGTGGAATCTGTTCTCACCACATAAAATGCCTGGTAATAAGAAACGCACAATTTTTTCCCATCACCTTTTGTTCTCTTTTTTTTTTTGGTTGTTTTTGCTGTTTATCCTACTTTTAAGTTTCTTTAGGCATCAGTAGAAAAAATATTACCCATAAAGGTCTGAAGTGGCCATAGTAATTGCAGAGCAATGCCAGCTGCAAGATCTAGGTCTGGGGGCCAGGCTGTTCCTCACTTTTCGAACCATTTAACTCCAGCAAGCAAGCACACCAAATGTGCAAGCAAGCACACCAAATGCACTGCAATATGTTAATCTAGCCACTGCCCTGATTTAATTGGCCCAGAAAATTGCTTGAGGTATTTGGGACTGCAATTAAGGCTAGAAAAGTCTGGAAACAGTCTTTGGTGGTGAAGGGATTTTTTTTATTATTATTTTTAAGAAACCAAACCCTCTCTTAGCTAAGACTCTTGGGCTTAATTAGAGATTAATTAGAGTTACTTGCTGCTACTTAGTCGAATTATAGCTCAGCAGACATATTTTAAGTGGCAGGTATAAACTTTATCTTTTTCTACCTCTCTGTTTTGTCTCTGCCTCCAACAACGAGAACTTCCTCAATCAGCAAACTCATTCAGTTCAAATTAGAATAATTATCCATCTCTGCCCTTATCTTCACAACTTGAGGATACCTAATATAATTTGCCTTAATGAGATTAAATTAATTTTAAGAGAACAACGACCCTTGCCTTCCACTGTTACCACGCCATGGCCTGTGACCCTGCAGTTGGAAACAGCACTTACTGTGCACTGGAAATATCCAGCTACATGTAAATGATAAAAGTAGGGAGGTGACTGCGCCAGAACAACAGGTAAATTATCTAGTATGGTCCACAAATGAGAGACAAAATCTTATATGAAAAGCACAAATAACAGTAACTCATGTAGCAGCCACAGGTGAGATAGGGGGCTCCATTCCCATTTAGACTCCCAAAATGAGAACAGATTTTTCAGCCTGTAACAGAGCTGAGCACAAGCCATGGCTAAAAAACACAAGGCTTGTCTGCAGGCACCTAATGTTCCCTTTGCAAGACACCCATGCATCATGGAACAGGAGGTCAAACACACTCCTCCAAAAAATTCAGTAAAAATACACACTGGGGGTTACACATAACAGTTTATCTAAATTAGCAAGTCCTCAACAACACTGACTTCAATTTGACTTATCCATTTCTGAGTTTACTATTATTCTAGACAACAGCAGCAGGCACAATTTCAATACTTACATGATTCATTTTCATTAAGTTGGAATGGCATCATGTTGTTATTGTCTGGTTATTTGGGTTTAGTGGGGCCAGCAGAATGTTCTTCTGTTGGGTTTGGTGGTTATTTTTGGGAGAGGTTGTTTTGTTTTAATCAGACTGTTCTCCAATCCTGTTGTCACAGCAACAGTGGACATAACTAGCTGACACAATTTTTTCCTCCAAACCTTCAGTGCTTTTCAGATTGCAGATTGAATTTAATAAGCCGATTTAAAAGCCTTCCTGGATCTAACTGCAAGTTTTCCTAATAGCACGACATTATCCTTTACAATACATTCTGAAAGATTTCAATAATTTTTTTTTTGTATAGACTAGAGTAGTCAGTTTCCTTTGCTTAAATATATCTTAGGAGCTTTTCTCCCCTTCAATTTCAGATAGATAAGTATTCACCCTTTTAAATTTGGATCATTATTGCAATTTGAAAAAACTTTTAAGAACAGAAACATTTAGAGATCTGTGTTTTACAGTGACAAGGCTGAATTTCCAATATTATATAGTAAGGACATATATCTTTGGGGTTCCCTTCAAGGAAAAAATTCACTCAGTCTATCAGATTTCCCCCTGATTTTATAGATTCGACTTGTAAGCAGCAAATATATTCTAAGTATGAACATATTCACCTTGAAACAATGGAACTTATAAGGTGCAGTGCCCTCCCTTGAAAAGAACAGAGCAGTTTTAAACTGGCCAGCCCATGGTGTTATACCAATACACCCCAAATTAAACATCTCTCTTAGAAGGTCTCTAAAACTCAGTGGTAGCAGCTCCATGGCTCTCTCAAAGATAACCACGACACCGAGGTGCAGCACAGCTGTCGCTGATACTGATGGACCATTCCAAGCTGCTCTCACAGTGCACTCCATAACCCCGCTGTCACCCTGAGTTTTGCAGTTCTTCGATGTTTTTAATGCTGTAGAGTTCTCACACACTTTCTGTAAACGTAGCCCTGTTTTGCTAACCGTTCCAGTTTGTTTTCATTCTTTCTCCTACGGCGGAGACGTTTAATGGATTTTTCCTTTGACCAGTGTAATTGAGGGGTGGTAACCTCACCCTCCAATCCACGGTGGTTTCTAAGAACATATAAATAAACGAGCTCGGGTCCTTTCCGGGCCCCTGGCATCTTGTCCTGACAGAGCTGAGTCTGTGTTGTTCTTTTCGTGTCCAAGTGCGACACCCCGCCAGATCAGAAAGCAACAGTCAGCAGTGAGGATATTCAGTCACACAGAGCCATGACACCGTGAGCATGTACGGTCTTGTTTCACTCAGCTTACTAGCATTGAAATTTATCTGAAAGGTGCCTTTGTAATTTTGTAGGGAAAATATGTTATATGGACTTTTCCCATTATAGAAAGAGTGGGCTATGGGTTTGCTAAGCAGAAGAAAAAATGACAAAGTGCTGTCCTGAACAAAAGGAATAATGGCCTTGAACAGAAACTGCCAAAAATTCTGAGCCTTCTGCACTTTCAAGGAAAAATGATTACGCCATATACCTCTAAGGCATCAGAGTTTGACAACAAGTAGCATCAGGTCACTCTTAGGATTGGAAGAGGTGCTTTGTGCTAGCATTTTTCAAAAGGAAAAATTGCCTTTTAACACACAACACTCTTTTCAAGTCACAAAGCACACAGTATTCCTGTAGTATTAGAAGATTTGATAAGAGGGATGTGTGAAGTCATTCTGAGGGTATCTACCGTGCAGTCAAAACACATCACAGAGGACTTTGTACAGAAATTAAAGGTTTCTTGAAATCTAACCAGTTCAGGTACTGAGAGCTCTCAAACATACTAGAACAAAAAAGAAAAAAAAAAAAAGAAAAAAAGAGTCAAATTTAACCTGCTTTTGGCCAGGTTTAGGCAGTCTGTGGTAAACTTGGTGCCACTGGAGTGAGGTTCAGAATGCCTGAGCTGGTTGTATCACACAATAGTCACAGGTTTGATTTTGGGTACTGTTTCCTGGTCTTCACTGCTTTTCTGCGTTGAATCATTGGAGTTCAGGGCTCCTGAAAAGCTGATTTAGTTTACAAAACAGTGTATGGATCTCTGCTATTGCAGATAATTAATTCAAATCAATATGACTGTGATGGATCTTAATGATGTTTCACAATGTGTGCATGTGTACACTTAGGGATTAATTCAAGGTAATTGAATGAATTTATATAATTTAATTTTTAAATGAGATCTGATTCCCCATACTAGTGGTTTTCATATCTGTTTTTCCTGTCAGACTCCACTACTAAGGCTCTTCAGCTTTGTGTACTATTATCTTCTCAGTTACCCAATTAAATAAACACTAATCAGCTTATTTAATAAACTACATCATAGTGTCTGTACTGGCCTGAGTTTATAACAGAGACAAACACAGATATTTAAGAGGTACAATGTGTTGTGTTAAAGTAAACAATGGACTATATATTATCTGGAGATATGCAGATGCCTGATTAAACACTGCATGTTTCCATGTGTTTTTTGGGGAAAAACTTGAGGATCAGTTCCTCATATCATTCACAATTAAATCCAGGAAACAGAAAAGACAGATTAAAAAAAAAATTCAACACATCTTCCATATCAAAATTAAATAAATACCCCTTTACATACAGCCCGTTAGGGAACTTCTGGGATCAGTCTTTGCAGAACAAACTGACAACATTCATCAAGAACTGAAGCAGTCAGAAGCTGACTTTCAAATATGTATTTTTTTTAAATATGTATCTCTGTTCAGGTTTTTCGCACCTAATCCATGCATTTGGATACAAAAGGTCCGTAAAGGTAGGGTTGCATGGTATTAGTGGTGACGCTGTAGCTGACACACTGTCAGTAGAATGTGTTGGTTTGTCTCTTCTGGGTTTCCTGGCCTGGTGTAGGCTTTTTCTGATTTTTGTCCTACTTGTGATGCATTCTCTCTTGTCTCATACAACCAGAACCAGTCCTGCTCAGAGCAGCTTGGGGTGGAAGGGCTGAATCCCACTGAAAGAGAACAGAGACAGGACTGTCTCAAGCTGCAAGTTGCACCAACCACAAAAACTGCTGCTTTCTACCCTGTTTTCCTAAATCCTCAACACATCACCAATTTCTCAGTAACTGGAGCAAGTGATTTTCAAAAGCAAGTAAAAACTTCACTTTATTTTAGGAATTACTATCTGGTCTATGCAAAACAGTAGAAAATCCACATTTGGCATTTGAAGGAAGCTGTGAGGCTTAGGGTTTTTTCTTTGTTTGAATGACCAAATCAATGGTTAAATACAGAAAATAATATAATTTTTAATAGTTTTTTGACCTTGATATGAAATTTTTTAAAGCAATGTAGCCTTTTCCTTCAAAACAGTTGTGCTGGCAAAGATGAATGTTTCAAGCTCTGTTTTGAAACAGATCTACAGTTAAGATCCAAGGAAATCACTGAACATAAATCAAGGCAGACTTGGATACACATAGGGTATTTTGAAGAGGACTCCAGAGTAAATACAAAGTGATGCTGCTAACAGGGTGCCTGATCAAGCTTGACAAACTGCTTCTTCTCAAAGGCACAAGAATCAACAGCAAGGTTATGGGAAGTGTTTATGATGGGATTCCACAGACCTTTCACTTACCCCACAGAAGTCACAAAGGGCCTTACTGAAGAACAGTTTTAGGATGAACATATAATGAAATATTAACTAATTTATTCCTAAACTAGGAACAGAGTATTATGCAAAAATTCTGAGACCTAATCAGAAGCAGTACTTACTTTACAATAAGGCATGAGGCAAAATTTTTAAATTTAAAATTTTATAAATTTTTTAAAACCTTAAATCAGTTCACCTGGAAAAGCAAGACTCAATTTTTTTTTTTAAGAGATAAAAAAGATAAAAGCATAAAAAAGAAATCAATTGTTTTTCTACTCAATTAAAACATTTCATGCCTAGCCAGACCTTCTTTTACTTTTTCTTGGTTTGCTGTTTCAGAAGAAAAGCCCCAAACAAGCAGCTAATATTTTTTATTCCAACTGACCAAAACTTATTTTGTCTTTATTTTTGGTTCAGTTTCTGAAATGAAATTCAGTTTTTCCAGCACCTTTAGCCAGCTTGCGTCTCATTGTTACGTCTAAAGATTTATTTGCATAAAAATCCTTGGAAAAGCACGTCTTCAGCAATGAAGCTTTAGGAGATCAAAAATCTCTCTCTGAGATTCACTGGAGGGCCTTTGCACAGTACTGGTCAATCACAGAGGTCAATCTCTCCCATATGTGGTATCTAATATTAGATCTTTAAATCTATATTTAGAGACCAAAATCTTTGGCCTGATTTTTAACAAGATGAGCATTTCTTGCTTAACTGCAGAAACTGAAGTTCAAACAATTTGCCTTACACTCTCTTCTCTCTCAATGTCATGAAAATGAGAAATAAATGTAAATGTAAAATGGGAAATAGAAGACTGAGCTTCCCAAATGCACTGTGAGGATAAAATGTCAAGTCTGATGAATCCTACTAAGATGTACATTGTGAAAAGTTTATCAATAATATATCAGGAAAGGATTAGAGGCAATGTCACTGTAACAAAGTAGATTAAAATAGTTCTAACTGCTTTGAAAAACACCTTTCCTTCTCCATCTGCCCTATCAGCTCATACCCAACCAACTACCATCTCTTATGTATATATCATTATTCTCAGCAAGTAACAAGAACAGACAAAAAATTTCTGCCTTTCATAATATTTCTTGCATTAATTGAGACTAAAACTCTAAGAGAAATGTCACTGCTCTGTGGAGGAGCTGTGGGCTAAAACAAGAACACTGGCTCCACAAATGACAGTGGGAATAAAACTACAGTTCCTTGGGATCACCATTAAAATCTGTCTCTTTCTCCATCACATGCATGCACGTTTGTTCTAAAATATGTCTTTTGGATAGATAAGATTTTATCCAGGAAAAAACAACCAATCCATATAAAAAGCCACATTTTCTGTAGCATCACCACTGGAGTCTGGCCTGGGAAATGCTCACCAGAACCTGCTGGCTCTGATGTGAACCCGCTTTGGTTTCTAGTACCTGACCTATAACCAACCCAGCAAAAGAGAGCAATTAAGAATAAAAGTTATCAGGATACTAAAGATGGCATGTGGGCATCAAGGCTACTGATTATTAAACAAAGTGATGAATTATCAGGTAGGATAAAACCACAGACACATGGCTCCCCTAAAGTTAATAAATTTCCGTCTCTCCTTCCCACCCTTGCTCTAACCTCCTGCAAATGACGTGAAATAATGGTTTTGACAGACATATCTTCCCCCCAGACCAGATGTGTTGATCTCCCTTAGGTTCTTTAAACAGAGTGAAGGCAGATTTTAATCTGCCTGTGCCCACTGTAGCAGCTGTACAAACACTTCATTAACATAAGAATGGTGATAAATATGTGCTATTAAAACTGGGGAGGGGGAGCAGTGTTTTTCAGTATCCTTTATATCTCACTGCATTTTATGCTATCAGTAGGTGCTAAATCGGGAATGAATAAATGCATTTCAAACCCGCACTTGGCATCCAGTGTATGCTTGTTCTCTTACAGATGAACCAAATTTGTAGATTGACAATTTTTGCATCTATTCAGTGCCAAGGCAAGCATGTTGTTTAACATGAATTTGAGAAATTATAGCAAGAAAAGGGGTTTTGTCTCTGAAAAAAAAGAAATCCATATTCTTAAAATGCTTTTTATTGAAGTTTTCATTTGTGTAGAACTCAGGCTATGGCATGTAGTGTCTGTTAACTCTGCTGCTAGTATGGCAACATGGTGACTTTTCTTTCAGGAAGATTATGAGTTACTTTTTTCTTTGAGGCCTTTAACAACTTTAAATTGAACTGCCTTCCTTATCTTTCTCTTGATACTTCACTAGAGATGTCATTACTGAGAATTTACTGAGTCACTCTCAGCAAATGGTGAGTGCAGGATTATTTTTTTATGAAGAGGAGAAGCGAGACAGTTGATCTTCTGCATATTTAAGAATTTATTTGATGTCAAATTAAGAAATTGCAAAAAATGTACTTTGCCAGGCCTAGAAATCATCCCAAGATAAGGTCTACTCTGCCTGCTGCTCATTAGGGACACAGACATTTTCCCTACTCTTCTAAAGCACTAAGTTATAAAACTGAACTGGAAAACTGGCAGCTCATCAGTTTCCTTGGTTTCTTCCTTTTCATATACGCACATGAGCACATAATGCATTTTCTGTAGGCACATATATATATATAGCTTTTTGTGTATATATTTATATAAATAGATACATTTCTATATATATGTATGTATAAATAAATGCTTCTTTCCTGCACCAGCTGTCACCTCTGAAGCATATGCCTGGCCAGAAAAGCAGACAAATGCTTTTTGAAGCAGATACATCTTCTATTTCCATAGTGTGTTGGCAGGAGGTGGTAGTAAGGATTAAGAAATTGGTTCTATTCTTGCTAAGAGCCAACTGGCTGGGAGGATGCTTTGGGGCATTGTGGATGTGATATGTTGGTAGTTCCTGAACTGAAGAGAAAGAATTAATTTCTGTGTGGATATCTGAAATCTCTGTCTATTCCATGCTCATCACACAGCTACCTTGCCTTACTCTTTGCAAGGATGCTGCAAGTCATGTCTGATGGCTCCAAGCCAAAATCTGACAGGCTTTTCTTTACTCCACCTCTCTGACATATGTACTGCACATCCAGGCTCTTTGCAGCTTCTTCAAAATTCAGAAGGTCAAATTTTGCTCTCAGATGGCAGCACACAACTCTCATAACCCTGATTTTAATCTTGCTCTGGTTTAACTTCTGCATAACCTCTTTGCAAATAGCAATATGTCACAGAGAAAATTAAAACTTGGACAGAGCTTTTTAGCCAAGCACCAATAACTTCATTACATTACATTGCCTATGCTAAGACAGAGAAATCAGGAGGAACAACATACACTTATTTCCTGCTAAAGTCTCATCCACATTTCCATTCTACATGGGAACTGGGTTCTGGATTTTCAATAGGTCAGTAAACATAATGACCCACTTAGGTGTGCTGATGTTCCTCCCCCTACCCCCTGCAGACTAAATGCTGCTCTAGCACACTCAGTTTCTTCAAGATCACGGTACCATGGTTTGGTTTTCAGTCTGAGCCTTCCACTAACTGATGTGGAAATTTCCTGCTCAGGATTGAAATGGTTATCTGTGACACAAGATGGAGTTACTTCAGTCTCTGGTGACTGTATGACCTGGACTTGGTTAAGTCTGGAACTAAGCCCTACACATTCCTGTTCCTGCTGTCTTTAAGGATACAGGCCTTCAGTTGCTCACACAGGCAGAGTATGGTGGCTGGACGTGTCTGACGAGGGCTGCACACGCTGCTAAACCAGCTCTCTGCAAACAGCTCCTGCAGTCCTGTGCTCCAGTTGCATCCCAGCCTGGAGCTGCCCTAGTGCATGCTCAACCCCCAGCACAAAGCACCAGAGGCACGGAGTGTCTTCCACGCAACAGATAACTTACATCTCGTCCATACCTAATGCCACAAATAACCCAAGGATGAAGGAGCGGAATTTTTGAAAGAAGCAGAGGAAAGACAGACTAGGAAGTAATCAGCCTTTCTTCCCTATGTAAAAGCACATCTCTCCTAATCAACCCTGCTATTAGTTAAAAGTAATGACGGTCTGCTATGGGCACTGGGCACATGTGAAGAACTTCCTTCTTCAAAAGCTGTTATAAAGTGCCTATTCACATCACAACAAAAACCCAAAGTCCAGGGTAATCACAGGAGCACAATGCTGCCCAGAAGCACAGGGGAATATTTCAGATGGCACAACACATCAAGGGCCATTCACCTGGCAGGTGAGTGCCACTGTGAGGTCTGTCTGACTGTGGTCACAGGTGACAGTCGTGTTAGCCACTGCCACAGTGCTTCTGCAGGCAAGCAATAAAATGAACAAGTGGCAAAACTTGGCATCAAACAGCCCTGCATGGGAGTTCCTGCCCACCACACTCCAGCAGCCCTGAAGTTCCTCCACGCTGACTCCAAATTCACAGCAGTGTAATTGAAAGTAGCTTCAGGTACTGTCACTACTGATCCTTGTTGACAGTGATCAAAATTACTGCACGAACCATTACGGGTTGAGCTGAACAGACAGTATCTATAACTGAGAACCAAACCCATTTCCGATGTACAACAGAGTGGGGAAAATGGGAAGGACAGGCATAATGACTACTAGTGAGTGGGTTACATATTCTTATTCATTTGTCACAGCTTTCAAATGTCATAACGATACAGAAGACACTGACATTTCCCCAAGAGCACATAGAAAGTTCTTAGTCTCCAATCACTGCAGAGTTAAGCTAAAAACTGGGAGTGCAGTAAACTCTATCTGACTTTTTTTGCCTTTTCAATTAATTTTCAACTGGTGATAAAAAAGGACAGGCATCAATTTTCAGAATTTACTGTACTTAATTTATTTTATTTTTGGTTAGTTCACAGAAAATGTGCATAGGCAGGAGCTCTGACCATGGCCTCTTTGCTGCAGGTAGAAAAATGTCCCTCCATCCAGTTAAAATTGATACTGAATGTTCTTTTCTACTGAGAAAAATTGGTGGTAGCTTGAAAACAAATTACACCTTAAAATTTCCTGCACAGTGAGCAGTGCTCTGTAAAGAAAGAACATGTTCAAGAAATCAGAGTCATGTAGAGATCAAAAAAGATCTCCAGCTATGTATACCTTTGAGAGAAACTGATAGGACAAAACAGAACTATGCAGTTCCTCAGGTCTACACTGACAACAGAGGAATTTCCTTCCTTCCTCCCTTTCCTCCGTCCTTCCTCACTTCCCATATATTTTGTGTAAAAACTGAAAAAAATTGAGCCCATGATCCCACGGTATAGGAAAATACGAATCAAAACTTTACAGCTCGGAAACCACCTTCTCCTACAAGACATTACATAAACTGAAGGACATAGATTGAGATTTGAATTAATTTCCACAAAAAGATGACACCCAAGTGGAAAGGTAATCTGCTGTCAACACCCTCACTGAAACTAATTCAAATATTGGCTCTTCCTTGAAACCAATAGGCAATTATTTACCATATCACAGTACATCCTTATTGCACTCCTGTAGTCATTCAAGTGAATGAAAAGTAGAGCTCAGACTGTATCTGAATTGAGGATTTCCATGGGGTTAAGAAGGAAGAAGGAGATTCCATAGGATAAACTCATGGGAAGCTGTTTCAAGATTTATCTTTTGCTCTTTACCAGGACAGGTGGGGGAGCTGTTGAGTTTGGAATTTATTAATTTAATATTTATTAATGTTTCTATTTAACAGCTCCTTAATAGCACAATATGGAGCAAAAAAATCAACCTAGCTACTAAGGACCAGAAACTAGAAACTTCCTTGTGCTCCACTGAAGTGCTAGAGTTTAAAATGAATTCCCAAGCACCTTCTAAACAGCAGGGATGTTGCCTAAAAGGCAACTTGAGTAGTTTGGTTGCTGTACAAGACACAGATGGCTATTCTACATGTCAGAGCGCGCTCTGATCACCAGACTGTAGGGAAGCAACAAGTCTTGGCTCTTGGAAGAAAGCAGTGGTATCCTCTGAAAGATGACAAACCCTACACTGTCTGAGAGACTGGAGTCCTCAGGGAATAGAGGTGGCAGGAAATCTTGTTTTGCTGCCCCTCGTAGGGGCTGCACAGAGTCTCATGTAACTGCTCAGTCAGGACTCAGCCAGCTCTGGCTTTCAGCGACACACAGACACGGTGATACAGAACTGAGTGTTTCATGCAAGTGGAAGGAGACTCAGAGGTCAAGCAACTCTATATGGAAAGTTAATTCAAATATGCAGTTTACTAGCCTGTATCCATGTCCTCTAGATAGCCCCATGCAATGTAATTGGATCCTGGAAAACCAAGATCCATTACTGCTGGGGATATGATGAGAAGGGAGAAACTAAAAAGTGACCTCCTAAAGGCAATTTTAGAAGCACAGCTTGTATTCAAAAATCCACATGAAGTTTCAAGTAGAGTTTCAGATTGAAGCCGTGAAGATCATGACAATATTTGCTAACTGGTACATCCCAACCTTTTGGTGACCTTCTGGAACATGCATCCTGCTGATATTAAAACCCTTACAGAATATATTACGTAAACATTGAAACACTCTCAAAGGCGCTGAATGCACACTCTGGACCGGTGAAAAGAGAAATGGGAGTTTGCATTTAAAATTCCTTTTCACTTAAAGCAGCAGAGATACAACCCTGCATTATCTTTAAGGACTGCAATAAAACACACTTTGAAAGGCAATCTTTCAAGGGGACACTAAAACAATGAAATGGTGGCAGAAGTAATTATGCAGAAACATTTTTGCAAATAATGAGAAATATCTACTTTCATCTTGCCACTTCTTGGCATCGACATTTATAAGAAAGTCCTTTTTATTTCACTGCATTTTCTGTGAATGATTCAGGGTTAGAACAGAACTTGCAGAGTAAATGAAAAATGCTCATTTAAGTCTCAGATATTTTGTAATCAATTAAAACTTTGTTTCAGGACTTTCGTTTTTGTCCCTCTCCTTCTACTTAAGAATCTTTCCTCATCACTTCTATACTACTATAAATAAGAAAAACCCAGATTTTTCTCCCTGGTGCTGGACATTGCATATGAAATATTCCAGAATGGTTTTCTCAAGGTGATCATTTACTTTGCCTTTTGACAAACTGACAGTTACAACTTCGCCATTTCAGCCTCCCTTTTTCTACAGAATACACCTCTCAGAACATCCATGGAGAGCAAGTTCACAAGGTCTAGACAATTTATTTACCCTCATCTGAGTATTGTCAGCTACGCAATTTCTGAACCCTTTCAATCACTAACCAAGTTTCATGTTTACTGTGTGTCTGTCAATTCTATATTCCTTAAAAAGGTTGTGATAGGATTTTAACATTTCTGCTTTAGGCATCAAGGAAATGTAAAGCCATAGATATAAATCTTCTGGAGGATTTCTTAGTGAAAGGCCTAGCAAAAGAAGCTGAGGACTGAAGTACCACCGAGACAGCAATATCCTTTAGAGTGCAAAGTATGCCACAGTAAGCAGGGCTGTAAACCCTGTGACTTTTCGAGACTGTGAATGAGACCGACTGTTCCTCTGTCCTTGTTAAAGGAAATTGTCCCCACTCTGGACAGGCACAAACCAGAATGGGGATTCAAATGGAGAGAAGGAGTGTATTCCTACAGCTCCCAGATTGAATGACAGGATTTTACACCTACACGCTGAGAGTGGTGGCCCAAATTCCTGGTACCAGCAGAAGCGAGGACATTGATGAGTTTATTTTAGTGATTAGGGTTGCTTCTTACATTACTAAAAATATATCACAGAGGTATTGCAGGTTACTTGAAACATGTGATTTTAAAATGTATGTTATTCTCCTGAGCTTTAATTAGTTTGCAGCCGTCATTCTTGCGCTTTCACTTAAAAAAGCAAAGCCATCAACAACAAGAAGCTAAACAAATACATGAATTGGATCTGGGAATGGTCCTGAGAGAGGAATCATGATAATGATAGGAGTGTATAAAATATCAATCAATGGTGTTTATGCACTTTACAAGGTTTTACTGGGTAATGACTGCTCCAACCTAATTCATGTCTTAAAATCCAGTTAGGAGTAGGGAATCTAGGACTTTGTTTAGAGGACTGAAGAGCAGTTTTTGTGGTGGTGGCTTTTTTCCAAACTCAGCCAAAGAGAATAGATGTTGTGGGTTCGTGTCTTTTTATGGTAGCATTCACCTGGGATGTAGATATCTGCATTAAATTACTGCCTCTGAAAGGAAGAGGGTCCACACCCCCACTTCAAACTGCTGTGTCCAACCACTCCTAATGCTGCCACTCTATTCTCTTCATTCTCATTTTTTACATGCATAATTCCCTTTTCTTCCCAGCTTTATCTGATTTTATCTACCTTGTACACAGGCTAGAGGAGCCTGTCTTTAACACAGACAGTGCCTTTGCTGTTTTCTGCAGGTCAGAGAACCCTTCTCATCTGAGAGCTGCCTGGCATTCACAGGGGCTGAGGCCCCATCCTCCGTCCCCAGGCAGAACTCCAAATCCAGAAATGACAGTCTCCTGGCATCCCTGCAGTGTGCCACAAGGGACAATCAATGAAGAACAGAAAATTCAGTATTTGTGAGACTGGGGCAGTAATTTTCTGTCACAAACTCCAGGTTTTCATGCAAAGGATATACAGGAAATGAAATGCAAAAGAAAAAAAATCTATTTTAAAATCCTATGTGAACACTTGACTAATTCCATAATTCACAAACAAGGTTTCCCAGCTGTTATCCCACACAGAGGCAACAGCAAGGAGCCAAGCAGGTGCAGTTTAAGAGTCTCCTGATCTGTCAGATCCAATATTTGCAGTTGATGCAGCATTTCCATTTGCACCTTCATTGACCATTGCAGCATCAGGTAAAGCAAGTCAGCATAAGCCAAGTTTGGTTTACTTTAGTTCTTATTTTGGCAATGCACAAAATCAGTTCAGCTACAGAGGGTTGCTGGGAGAACCTGGGCTGCTGTTGCCTCCTCCCAAACACAGCATGAATTATGCACTCGCTGCCTAATGGTCCAGCAGGTCTCTCCCTTGGCTCGAGGCCTCTGGCCTTGCTCCTGATTGCTGTTCCACAAAATTATCTCTGTCTGTACATACACAAGGAAAGAGAAAGCCCATGTCCTAGGAGTTTACTATCTAAACTGGAATGAGGGAGCTGAGAGCTACTTTTAGGAAGAAGGGCCTGCAGGCAACTTTTAAAGCCTCAGGCAACCAAAGGAGCAGACAGGCTGAGACAAGGGGAGTGCAAACCACCCAGTGCTCAGCGGAGAAAGGGAAGGCTCTGAACTCTGGTCTTGACCAGAATATCTCTAATCATTACCAGAGCTGTATCTTAGAACATGGGGTGCGACTGGTAATTTGTGTGTTCTGGGAGTTCCTGTACGAGGTAACAAAGAGATAAGGTGAGAGCTTCAGATATCTCAAAATTCAGGCACAGGGAAAAAGGCTTTACAGTAATGATTCCACTCCATCATTGTTTATCTATCATCAACATAAAAATGAAGGCTCGTGTTGAAAACAAGTCTGCATCACTTTTTTTCAAAGCTCTTTTTCAGTGTAATCAACATAAAAGATTCTGCTAAGGTCTTGAGAGATAATAATGATTTGCCCTAGGTCAAAAGCCAAGCTTCTTTACCAGCACCAGTCTTTGAAAATTTAGGTTTATATAATAAACACTTTGGACATGTGGAAATATCAGGCATTTCTTATTTCTTGTTTTTCTTGACACAGATTGTTTTTCTTTGTTGAGAAGTTGCCAAACTCAAACTCCTGAGTGCCGTGCAGGAACAACAACAAAAAAAAATCCTTAACAGGACTGAAATTATTTTCTCTTGATTGTAGCATCTCAAAACACTCAATGCTTCCTCTTAACTAATTGTACTTAAAAAATGTCCTCTCAATTTAGTAAGGATTCTAAAGTATGTTAGCAGTAGTAAGAGAGGAGTCATAGATGGAATTTTCTCTTCCTGAATTTAACATCTTCTGGAAGATACCTGAGCCTGTGGATGACAAAATCTGATGGGGATTACAGCCTTGTTTTCCTAAACAGCTCAAACCCCAACTTTATAATGTCTCTGATTCACTGGACTATATAATGAACCCTGAAAACTCTTATTTCCTTAATATGTTTATTATCTTTAAGGTAAAAACATGATGGTTTTTTTACCTTGAACTTACTGTACATTCAACTCATTTTATTCTAAGGGCTCAAACACAGGATTGAGTGTTAGTAACTGCACCAGCAATACCAGCGTGCATCCTCTGAGCTGCTGGCAAACAAAGAGCAATAACAAATTGCTTCTGAAGACCTCAACCATGATGCTGCCAGAAAGCCCAGTGCTAGTTCCAGCTAACCCAGCTGGCTTCTCACTTCTAAAGCAAAAGTAGCAGCACAAAGTTGTGGCCTTTGAACATCGCTTAGCAAGGTAAGTACTGAAGCCTCACTTATAGGTCACATATGTATAAACACAGAGAATGCACACACACAAAATGACATTGCAGAACGGGCACAGTCACACCTTTTAAAAGAGGACCATCTGTGATAGCTATTAAAATTTATTTTATGGTGTTATGTCATTACAGGTGTCCTGGTGACTTTTGTGGGTTTGAGAGAAACTGATCATTAATTTTCAGCTGCTTAGAGAAATAACAACAGGTGCTTAACAAATAAAATGAAATATTCCAGCCAAGGATATTTCTAAAAAATCTGCCTTCTATCATGCACTCTCAGGTTTCCAGTGTCAAAAAATAACTACCTTTAGTCATAAAACTTTAAAGTTTTTTCATATCAGTTTTGCAGTTCTGACATTGAATCTGAAATTACTTTTTGCTGATTGTGTACTGTTTAGTCTTTCTATCCTAATTTTGTTTCTTACTGCTGTCTAAAGCTGATTATTTTTCTCATCTCAGATCCCAGCATCCCTTAACACTTAAGGAAGAATCCTGTTTTTCTAATAAATACAAATCACACATCTGAATTAACTCAACCATAGTATTGAAAATATGGAAATAAACATTTAGCACTCGGCAATTTGGAACATTTCTTTTTAGCACCTATGGAGCATATGCATGACTGTAATTAAAATTTACATTTTAGTCATAAATTGCTATGTTTATTCTTCAGAAATGGAATCTTACTATGCACATCATACTTTACGTGATGAAAAACAACCCAGGGTGATCAGTGTTAACTGAAGGCACACGTGAGACCACTGAGGCTTTACCTCACAGGATCCCCCAGCAGCAGCATCCAGGAAGCCTTTCTGCAGTGTGCAGTGAGAATGGTGGCACAGCTCCGTGGCACTGCTGCACCTGCACAACACCTTTCTGAGAGGCTTCAGAGTAACACAAAAGTTTCCTCTCTGTGTGTCCAGCTTGAGTTTCTAATAGCTGCAGAAAAGGCATTTTTCACTGCATTGAAGAATGATAGAAAAAATGGTGACTGACCTTAATTAAGCTCATTATCTCATCATACCTGTTAAGATCTTTGATCTTTATAAACTGACTTTTAAGCTTTCTTATAATCATAATTTCTATAACTTCTTTCCAGTATTTTTTCCTATAATAATCACTCCCTGATGCAGCTCTCTCTAAATAGTGAAATGAAAATGAACTTGGTTTGTCTCACAAAAATCCTTAACTCCAAACATAAATTGTGTTGATTGTAAATATCCCACTAAGAGAGAGAGTGGGGAAAAAAGTAAAATGAAAATGCATTCAGTTCTGTGTATGAATGAAGCTCGCTAATACATCTCCCTATAACTGCAGAAATATCTTGTTGGGAGGGCATTTTTTGTTTCAGTTTCATTTTTACAATTCATCTTTTTTTCTGTCTCCAGACATGTCTGTTTTCCCTGGGGTATTTTCCCACAGGGTTCATCCTGCATCTTGTTTGCTCATTAACAGCAGGCATGAGGAGCCCACGCAGGGGTGTGATAAACCTCTGCTGCTGCGCTCGACAGCTACAGGTGAGAACCAGAACAACACTGGAATAAAAGCAAAACAAAACAAGGCAAAAAACCCCAGCTCAGTTCACTCTCCAACTTTTCTGCCAGCTTTGCTGTATATTTAATAATTAAATCTAAGGAAATTTTGTGTTGCTGTGAGACATTACCAAGCGTAAGCACGGTGATCTCTAACACAAGCAAGGGGAGAAATTTTGTTAAAAACATCATCTGGCATTGTTAGAATTAACTACATCCTTCTCTTCCATCTTCCATCGTACCTGGCAACTACGGCATTATGGTTTTGACGATAAATTGGCTGATTCTCTCGGCTTTTAAGGGAAAGACAATTTAAGGCCTGATGAATTTTTAGGGGGAGGAAAGACAAAGAGAAAGCACATTTCTGATTCCTCTATGAATCAGTAAGAATTCATTCTTTGTACTGTCGGCACAACATTGTGTATTAAAAGACAAATCATTAGGGACAGGGAGCTGGTGTTTCAGTAGACCACTTCCTTGAATCTGGCTTTTTTTAGAGGGCGATGAAAGCCCTTCCCACAAGAAAACAATTGCTTCCCATACTTTCCAAGAACTTGTTGGAGAGAGTGCAATGAATACATGAGACATAAATCATAAGTGCAAGCCAACCCAGAGAGCCAGAACTCCATTCCTCTGATAATTACATCAAATACCAGAAGAGAAACCTTGTTTAACCAGAGCCTGTTCATTCCAAGCAAGAGCAAAATTATTAAAAGAATAGTACTGAAATTTAGTATAGAAACCGAGATCACTTCAGGACAATTTCAAGTTCTTCCTCACCTGCTAACAGAACTCCAGATTCCTCTATCATTCTCCCTGTTGCTGTGGACACTCAGAGCTACCCACTCAACTGCTTTACCCTTATAACCTCTACCTGTAGCTACTTCACCTTCTCATATATTCTACATATCTCTTTTAAGTGACTTCCTTACAATCCAAAAGAGCAAGAGAAACATCTAAATGATTTCCAGCAACCTCCTGTACACAAGTGTCCATGCTCCAAACAATGTTCGTTTTCCTGTGTCTTTCTGTGCATCAAGCTGCAGAAGTTTCAGTGCAGCCCTATGCTCATATCTCTAATGCACCTTTGTTTCATTACCAGGGTGAGATTCAGTACTAGGAAAACTCACATCTCCTCTACATTTGATACCTTCTGTCCACCAGTACAGGATCAGACTCATTTCTTTTTCTTATCACTCCTTCAGGAAAACACATTTATATGAGCAACCTTTAGCTGTTGTGATTAAAAAGCAGCCAAGGTCAAGCACAGGTGCCACATGCCAGCATGATGTTTTCTAAACGAAATATTGCCTGATTTACAAATAAGCCCTGGGAACTCAGAGATGGGCTGCAGAGCTTACATTTTAATCGTGGCTGCATTGCTCTCTTCTGCTCTGCTGCTGCTATCACCCTGATCAGCCCAAGGATATCCTTGTGGAAGCTGTGCTGTTCAATACCCCAAACCTTTTAACATGGTAATGTAATATATATATTCCAGCTACAAATTTTTGCATTGTTATGGAGTAGCATCTCAATAATGATTCAATAAAGGGATTTTTTTCTGCATGGTCTTGTTATCTGTAGCAGGGAAGACTACAGCAAAAACAAGTGGACAACTCAGGGCCAAAAATATGCATTTCAGACAACTGAGCTCACCTATTGTAGCACGCAAAGTCTCAAGAAAACACATACTTTGGTCCTAACACGGCAAAGGTGCTGTTACTGGGATGCTGGTTCAAGCTAAAAGAAAACAAAATCTTCACAGGTGATATGCTTAGCCAAGTTTTGAAGAGCTTTCAGTGAGAATTAACAACATACCTGCATTAGTGATTTTAAGTACTCATCCAGGTTTGCAAGAGATTTAAATTTAAAAATAAAATTATCTGGTTAGGTGTTAAAGAGTGATTTATTTGCTTGGAAGAAAATATTTTTAATGGCATAAATGAGTTTGACATTTCTTGGTAGGAACACTATTTATCTTTCAAAAGATCAAAAAATAAACACATCATATTTATGTGCCTGTTTACCAAAACATAATCTGAGGTTTTACAAGGGTAGAGGAAGAGATGTATTGCTCTGTGGCATGACTCAGGCTCCTCAGTGAACACCTATATGTTTGATGAATATTCAGAATTTCCTCCCAGACCTGCAGTGGACACTGGATTTTCAAAGTTATATTTTGATGGAACCTGATCCCTTTCCACAAACACGGAACAGATACTTCCAATAAATGGTTTAAGATTTTACCCTGAACAACAGACATTTGGAAAGGTGGAATATAAAGACAGATTTACTTCCCAATTTCTTACTTTAAGTAAAATCTCTATGAAATTGACATTTTTCTTTAAAAGTGTTTGGTTTGCTTATTGACTTTTGCCTCTTCTGTTTCAAACTTCAGATAGCTCAAAAACCTTAACATTTTGGCTCCTCTGGGCCAGGGAAGGTCTGAGGTGACAGCAGATCAATGCAACGTGCTGTAATGTTTTCAGTACAGAAACAGAACATTCCTGCCTTTCCTTCCACATCTGCCACATTACTGCTCCTCTGGCACGGAGACTGCGCATTGCAGCTGCCTCCAGATGAAACAGGACAGCATTTTGGGCAGGGTCCGCACGGTGTGTGTTTTGTTGTGGCTGGGATTTGGGAAGTTAAACTACAATAACACACGAAACAGGTTCTGTGGTTGTATTTCTTTCCAACAAAAATATCTCTGCCACTGAAAAGCGCCGAGTAAAACAGGACATGACAAAAAAGATATGGAAGAAAAGGTATATTGCAATGAGGAAGTAAGCAAGTGAAAAAGGGGTTACACTCCCCCAACCAACCAACTAAAGAAATAAAAAAAGTCATTTACACAAAAACCTTAGCTTAGTGTCATCCCAAACAACTAACAAACATCCAGTCTCACCAAAAATTATCTCTGAGCTTTGTTTTCAAGACACACATCTCTAAACTCTTGATATATACAACAAAACTCAATTCCTGGCCAAGCCAAAATCAGTGCCCAAGAGTATCTGAAATACTCTAAAGTAGTCTATCTGATCAGATTAGTAAAATATGCTGTTATAACAGGAATATTGCGAACAGGTACCCATCAGGATAAACACACTTAAAAGTAGATGGAGTAGAATCTGTCAAGTGGCTCAATGGACTAATTATGTTCAAGATATTAAATGCTGCAGAAAATAAGTGGTATTTGTGCAAGACTTAAAGGACTTCCTAAAAGCACTAAAGCATGTTTTTTCTTCAGCTCATCATTTGGCTGCCACATCAGGCAGCAAAAAGGAAAAGATGTATCACTAATGCAAAAGTAGATTTCACTAATGTTATGCTCCTAGCAATACCAGGAGCTCTGGATGAAGCAGCAGAAAACAAATTAAGAAATCAATTAAAATATTTAGTAATCTATTGAAATAATACGGCACTATTCTTTCAACAGCAAAATACCATCGGTGCTGCAGCAAATTTTCTAGGAAGGACTAAAAAGATAAACAAATTTAAAGAGAAAAATGTGAACTGTGACATATCTGATTAATTTGCTGGGTTAGATAACCCTGTTTTCTTGGGAAACTTATTGCAGAAGTCATCAGTCACTTCTTTTTCAACATTCATTTAATTCTTGAACAACCCTATGCAAAATACATGATCACTGCTCTTCATCAGAAGGCAAGTCAAGTTTTCCCACTTTCAGTTGCTGAAGCAAAACGTGCCGATATAGAGAATATACACATAGAGAATGTGGCACTACATTGTTTAATAATTGGAACAACCTGTCTTTATGAGCCAATCCCCTCAGCAGTGAGCAGGCTGTGACAGAAGCGTGCAACAAAGCAAGAGACTGATCACTTGGGGTAAAGCTGAAACTCCACCGGGTCATGACGGTAGCAACAGTGTCAGCAAAACTTCCTCTGCGCTCCTCAGAGAGGAGCTGGCATCTGCTCCCCCTGTGAGGTACCCCTGCCTGTGCCTACAGCAAACTGTTCTCCACTGAGATCACCTTTCAAGCACGTCACAGCTGATGGCTCTCACCTTGCTTTCCTGTGGCTGCAGCCCAGCTAGAAAAGTTCTAGAACTGTGGGCGTACTCACATACCCCTAATCTGCACATTGGCCTCCAAAACTCAGCCTCCTTTGCACAAATAGGCAGATTCCAGTTTACAAATACAAATTTCTTTGCAAGTTATCGGCAATGCAAATATCCCTTTGGTGGAAAGCAAACTAAACCAGGCAAAGGAAATGCCTGTATTTTGTAAGTAACATTGCAGGGAATGATACATATGCAGACAATTTGTTCAGAATAAAAAAACATTTTAGCTACGAAATGGCAGGTCCTCATCTTCACAGAGTGACTTTTGATTTACTCATCCATAAATCTGAAGTGCAATAGAAGAGCTCAATTTTGTAGACGTATCAGCTACAATATAACCCAATAACGTAACTGTACCACAGGTATTCAATTTTAGGTTTTTTGCTGTCCAAACACCATATTTTTTGTTTTCCATTTCAATACAGACAGACAGTGATGCATTATTACAATTGTAAGTCTATAGTAGGCATCCTGTGTGGTAGCATGCGATAAAGACTTTTTTTCCTTTTTTTCTGTATATGTGCAGCTCCATGCCCAATTACTTGCATCAAAGTGACAGTACAGTGAGTTTCTACAGTATTACCTATGCTGCAAAATCCTCTGGTACAAGTGATTTTTATGCTCTTTGAAATCTTGTGGTTGGTTAAAGGATATGGTAAAAATGCATGACTGAAAAATGCTTTCAGAGATTTATAATCTATTACTTGGATGCTGAGGCACATCTCAGTGGCAGAAATAGGGCATCTGATGCCCTTCAGCTACTCTGAGATCACACAGAGCTCCTGCCTGAACATAACCATAAGGCTCAGAAGTGACTTCCTGAAATTAAAGAGCAAGCAGAATTAATATGTAGTCTGCCTCTTCTGGCTTGCCTAATGATGTACAGGAGAATTTCTTGACTTCAGCCCTCTGTGGACAACTAGCCAGCAGTATAACTCACTCTGGTTTCACCACAGTGATGTATCTGTGTCTGTGGTCCAGACAACGAAAACTGAATATGCACCCTTCAGCATTTGTTCTGTGCCTTCCTCACGTACATTTGGCCTTTATGCGTTCTCAACAAAAGTGCACAGGACAGGATTAAAGACATTATGACTAAGACTTCATCATTCCCAAACACTCAGTGTCAGTAAGATTTGATCAGATTTGATGGGCTTGAAAAGAAAATTAAAATCACCTCCAAACCAGGAGTTCTGCCTTTCAACCTTTATAGCACTGTGCCAAGTCTTTCTATGTGTGTAACTCATTTCAGTGCCAACATACTTCAGACACAAACTAAAACTCTACATTAGCATTACTTAGGAATTTTAGTACTAGTGCTCAAGCAATAGCAACAGGAAAATATTTATATGCAGATTCAAATGGTTGTATAAGAGACACTGAGCTATAATCAAACCCTAGCACAGACATTCATTAGCAATTACATTTTTTTACAGTTTTCTAAAATGCAAGTCATGAAAATCAAAAGCACATAATTAAGAGCAACATTCAAACAAGGGCTTTTATTTATATCTAGTCAACATTTCTGACATACATAATTGCAGACCTTAATAAATATGATTTGATTTATTAAAGATGTATAAAATAAGCATGATGGATATGCAAAGTTGGCTCAATTTCTTTCTAGAGAAGAAAATGTATTAAAAGTCAATTAGGGAAGGGACGAGTTGGTATAGGGAGCCAATAAAGAGATGCATCAGTACAGAACTATTAATTAAAAATAATATTCCTTTCTATTCAGTTCCTTAATTATTAATTTTTTCATAGATTAGTACTATTATATTTTAATCAAATGCATTTACAAATATTTCACAAATTTTAGAAATAATAATACATCACAGTAATTTGAACTACCTGTTTTTTTGCTATGCTTTAACTCTGTTTTCTCTGAATATACTGTTTATTTTCTTCTTTTTCCACTATGTGCCAGAAGGATTTTTTAAAAGGGACACAATGAAAGATAAAGAGTGGGCAGAAAGACACTTCACAGGAGCTTTATACAAACACCTCAGAAAAAGTTTTTAATTAAACGGAGGCTCCAGATGGCTCTATTTTGACCAGAAAAGCTCTTATTTCAGACTTTTGTCTCTACCAAACCCAGCCAGGACACTGAGCTATCTTTGCTTTTGAACTTGGCCATAAATATAACTTTTACCCATGCAACCCCAAAGTGAGGGGGGTGGTCCAAGCCCTCGGCTGCCCTGAGATCTCGTTAGGCCTCGTTAGGCCTCGTTAGGCCTCGGCCTTGAGGGGCAGCACCTGCGCTGGGCTCCCCTCACAAACACGCTCTGCTTCCAGGAATTCCTGCTGCCTAACCAGCTCCTGGGTTTTAATCAACAGCCTTGGAGGTTTTTTTCCTTCCCTGAGTAACAACCCAAGAGGAACAGCGTTTTTGTTATTGAGCTTCCAAAGAAAGTTGTCAACCCGAACTGAGTCCAAGATGGACAATTACTGTGGCTGAAGGCCGCTGTCTTGGGGGCCTATTAACAGTGAGCTACAAACCACTGATTGTTTTCTGATTCACGTAGAAACTAAACTAAAAGAAACCAAAACAGCTACATTTTTTATATACACGCTAACAGACCCATGCCTACAAAAACAGTAATAGAACATTTTTTGACTTTCATTTTCTAAGAGGCCAAAAGTTGAATGGATCTGAAGGATTAGCAAGAATGTCTTCCTCAGATAAGCATGAAACACAGCAGAGATGTGAAAAAGAGGTAGGGCCTGAAAAAGCCATTTGATTTCAGGTGAGAGGACAATACATTATCATCCCTACTCTTTTCTTTTCCCACTTTCATTTCCTAGGGCATCACTGAATTTTCATCAGTCCAGGATCTGCATATCTAGAAACAATATCCCTCTGCTACTTATGGAAGCCCTATCACTGGCAGTGTATCTCAGTGTAATACAAACTACTGTTGTTGAATACACAAAAGTCAAAAAAATTAAGAAGTCCAAAACCAAACCAACAGCTTCTTTTCCTCATTGGTTAAACAAAAGCAAAACCAAAACAACACTTTATTTCTAAGAAACGTGTCTGAATATAAAATCAGATTGTTTGTCAGTAAGGAAATGCCATTTTTACAAAGTAATTTTTCAGAAATTTGTACAGGTTGTTTCTTCAAAATTCATGCTCTCTGGCCAAGTTTGAAAAATTCCTTGATGTGGTCATTTTTCAGCTGTATGTTTATTGAATGTAGAGGTCAATGGTTAGAGGGATGAATAACCTCAGTCAGGTTTCACTGCTGTCAAATAGCACAGGAGATGGAGTTTCTAAATTCCTGTGATTATCCAAGAACTGTAGCTCAAATTAACTCTTCCTCCTCCACCACAAAAAAAAGAAAAAAGGAAAAAAAAGGAAAAAAAAAGGAGGGTGAGGTTGTAAAGCAAATTTGTTATTTTTAAAATTCATGATTTTCTGTGGAGAAAAGGGGAATTGAGGAAACGAGAACAACTCTGGGGTTTTTTTATTATTTTTCTGATGAGATTGGAAATGCTGAGTCACTTCTGTTCTATATATCTGTGGCAGCAAACAGAACACATGCTTATGAATTTCACAAGGAAGACACTAGGAGTTTTATACTGACAGATGCTGAAGCACCTCATTTTACTCATGTTAGTCCTGAAATTGGAAGGGGACAAGTTGTGATAGAAATTATGGCTACAGGCATCTGATCTTAGATCCAGAGAGAATCTAGTCACAAAGGTTCGGAATGGTCCCAAAGGTGATAACCATTTGACAAGAATCAAAGCTTCTTAATTTAGGCTTGGTACCAAATTCATTTGGCTTGATTTTCTCTGGTCCTGGTCAGAAAACACCATGCAGCACTGCTTTGTGTGAATTTATAAGGCTGGATCTCACCTAGCCTGAACATATCTGGACTGAGCTCATTTTCATGGCACACCAGAATCTGTGTAATTACTTCTTGGAAGCATACAGGAACTGGAAAAGTGCTACTGGTTGAGAAAAGCAAAGGATTGAGCAATTTTAAGCACAAAACAGCATTGCTCTGTCAGTTGCCTGCAGAATCACACCAAAATATAGTCCAGTCATTTTTTGGCCGTGTACATGACCTACTTTCCTCTTAAACCCATAAGCAGCCTGAGTTCTGGCATGAGCTTTGAAGGGAACAGAATATCAAAAACTATTCCAAGCATTTTACAAAATGAGAGCCTTTTATAGGATGTTCTCCCTAGGAGCTCCTTAACTCTGATACTTCTGCAGTACTATTTTAGACTCTTACTCAGATGTTTGGTCTGGTAGTGTGGACAAGACACTTGTACTGGTCTCTGTGGAAGGATGGTGTTTGTGCCACTTGCTACTCTTTTTTATTATTTTATTATTTTTATTATTTCTTCTCTTTATTTTCAATATTTTTTATTTTCAATAGCATTTTAGCATTATTCCAGGAGGGCAGAAGCCATCACCAAGATAGGAATTTCTCAGTGTATTTATAACTATGATGTAGCTTCTCTGAAAATACACAGTTCTTTGATCTAACTCAAGCTAGTCAAACAGATAAGAGAAACAGATTGATACTAAGCTATTCTGAAGCTTGGGGAAAATGAAACAGATATAAATCAAAGAACAAACATTGTCCTCTGTGATTCTGGCTTCTTCTGCAGGAGTCTTTCTCATGCTTTATCACCAAATGCATGTTTGAGGTGTATGCTCTACACTTACTTGAAATTTTCTAATTAAATATGATTGGTAAAAATAGCAGTAAGTACTGAGCAATAATATAACTGTATCTGTCTACTGAACAGCACTTGATTGCTCATTCCTCTTCACCTCATCACCTCACTCCCCCCCTCACCAGAGGAGTTCTTAGAGGGGCCTGGGTCACAAGACTAGTTCATAAGTCTGATCCAGATACTGAAATTATAAAACTGTGATTACAAAAAATATAAAGCAAATCATTGAAGACAAAACATCCTTAGTTTAGGCACTTCTGAATAAAATGTATAATAAATTTGGAGCTTATTTGGGTTACAGAAATGGAAGTGGTAACTCCATGTTACCACTCAGTTCTCTGTCCTAGTGTACCAAGAGAACCAGGAGTGAACTGGACATTGGCAAAATTAGTCTTCTGTCATAATAACGATGTCCAGAGACAATATTTTAATAGGAATGTTAAATAAAGGCATCTAAATAGCTTAAGCTAAGGTCTGCTAAACTAGGAAAAGCATTAGATATTGTCATCTGTGCCCGGAAACGACTAGACCTGACAATGACCGTGGCTCTTCAGTCTTATTTTATCCTTTGGAAGAATCATCCAAGCATAAGAAGGAAAAAGTAACAGTTGGAACAAACCAGCCATAAGAAAGTAAAACTCTATGGGTAAGACACTGTAAAAATCACCTCTAGAAGAAATATCATTGTATTTCATAAGTTTCCATGAATATTCAGTACAGTAAGGAATTCAGTAAGGAATTACTCAGTGGTGCTCTGGGAATAGCAGAAATAGTTCTGTAAGTATTCCAGGAGAAGAACAATTTGGCATGCATTATGTAAAAGAAACTTCAAGTAATCTTTTAGTCTGAAAGTACTGGCAGACTTCCAAGGATTAAATATTTGGGTAAAACTGTGTGCCTAGGGACTGATCAAGGGTATACTTTTAATGATAAAGTCTGACCATTGTGAAGACTAATTATTATATGCTAAAAAAAAATAGAAATGCAAGTACTGCCAGGCCGTGAATAAAGAAGCTATAGATTTATCTGCTTATGCAAAGGACAATTATTCTTACATTTCTGGACATCAAGTTAGGAAAAATATTTGTGTATATTTGCAAGGAGTTGAAACAAGAATTGTGATGCAGGCTGTATAATTATAATGCTTCTCGACACATATGACTACATTGCATTTTGAGTGCTGTTAGTGACAGAATTGGCATCATGATAAAAGCATAGTGTTCTCCTTAGAGAGCCCGGCTTTCTAGTTTGTGAGAAAGAATATAATGGTATTAAGACACACATCTTAATGAGAAAAGGAAAACCTTTCTGCATTTCTGCCATTATGCCATAAATAACAGCATCATTGCTTTTAACCTCCAAGAGTTCTAGTAAATCAGTTAATGGTTGCCTTTTTAGGAAATAGTGAGACAAATAAAATTATAAGGAGTTTTCCAGCTAGAATGATCCTGGTACCCAAAGTACTCAAATTATCCCTATTTTCTTTAAAAAAAGAAACAAAAGAAGAAATAAAAACAAAACAAAACAAAAACAACCAACCAACTTACCAAAAAAAAAAGGAATAATATTTGACTCACTCAGGAATGTAAAAGATTTAATCCTTTACTCTTCAGTTCTCAGTAGTTATAAAAATAACACTAAATTAATACTAAATCTTGAAATTTATCTGTACTGGAAAGAAAAAAGGTCCAGGCAAAACGGTCTCTATAAATAATCCCTGATCAATTCCTGACAGGCTCCTCTGACGGTGTGCACTGAGCAGCCCTAAACAGAAAGATTTAGCCAACTGGGGATCCTTCCATACGTGGAAAAAGAGATGGAACTGGACCCCTTGAAAAGAATCAAGCCTGGCACATGTGGTAGTCACGAAAGGTCACAGGACAAACGACACAATTAAATCAGACATGAAGTTGAATTATACATGAGACTGAAGTAATCTTGGTGTTATAAGAAGAACTGCTGTGCAACGTCAGGCCAAAGGGCCAAACGGCTGTGAGGGTTGCCAATAGGGCATGTCCAGGGAAGAGCATGGCAATGTCTTTGATGTGGGGGCACGATTACTGTATGTCTGAGCAGCTGATTGCATGTGGAGATAAAACAAATTATTTGGTATAGGACTATGCCTTTCCTAAGGTTAAAACAGGCATGTAACATGCCCCAAGCCCTCCAATTCCTGCCTCTCTCGCACGCTCTGTAAATACAGACTCAGCTAGAATACATCCTGCAGGTAAATGGGCTGATCTGTCCCACTGTGTTTGTGACATACTGCACTCTAACACGGCACCCGCAGCGAGGACACCACTGAAAGGCGGATATTGCACCCTGCTGACGGGGAGGAACCAGCGTTAGTCCACACGCGACCCCATGTACTGGTTGGTCACTGTGCCTCCAGCAGGGAATGGCTGGACACAAGGCCTTTTTGGTGACAAAGTGCTGGAATTTGTATGAGCAAAACCTGCAAAAAGGTTGAGGTAAAAGTTTTGTCTTTAAAGGAACTCATGATTATTTTCTAGTTTGAGGACTCTCTTTTATGTTTTTCTATTCCTTTTACTTTGCTTTGTAGTGTCCAGTGGAACACAGCATATCAGAGCTGGGCATAAATAGGGTGTGTCAGCCCTTTAAAATCCGGCAGCTTTAACAACTGGGAAAAGCATTTTGAATTGCAGTTCCACAGATCTGCAACACCACCAGACAAAAATGAAAAAAAATGTCAATAATGTAGGTGTTTAGTAGTCAAGAGGGCAGATGGCAGAAATCACCTGGGTTCTGATACAGTGGCAGCACAAGAGACCAGCTCCTCCTAGCAAAAATCTCTGTTATAGGCAAGGTGGAAAACCATGGTAATTTTGACCAAAAACACAATATATTAATTTTATTTTTTTAATATCTTTTGGATATATCAAGATTTATCGCAAACCATTTCTCAGTGCTGGCAAAGAGTGCAAGAACCACTCTGTTTTGTGGGTCTGGGCTCAGAAGGAGGATTGAGATTCTATTAGAATGAAATATATTGATGTCTCAATCCAAAATGTCTTTTCATTTTGAAAATATCCTTCCTTTTCACTTAACTTGTCCTCTTATGGTTTTGCTTTTCAAATAGCAAGGACAACTATATTTTAGGTGAAACCCTTTGGTCTTGATTCCTCATCAAATTATATGACATTTAGTTGTGCTTGGTAGACAAACATCTATTCTTTTTATAATTCTGTTGAGACGGTGAGGTCCAAAACTAGGCCAAAGTATATTTTTTGTATAATTAATAGTTACAATGTTTCCCATGAGGGTTTATGCCTAAATAAACTTTCTCTAATGATAAATTAACATGTAAATTAACATATATCTTAGCTATTGGGCTATCAAAGTAGTTCTCTGCAAGCCATAACTATTGACAAAGAATACTGTGAGACATTTAAAAAACCAGAGTAGAGAAAAAAAGAATGTCAGTCCTCAAAATAAACTGTGCTTCCCTAATATAATGCCTTCCTCATGGGGCATTTATAATCAAAGAATAACAATGCCAAAGAAAATGACTACATACGTGATATCTGATGGTGAAAGAAAACTGATTGATAAGAATAATATTGAGACTTAAAATCACCCAATCACAATCAGTAACTTTTAGTCTGTAATCTGCCTGCACTACCAAATGCATATGAAAAAAATTCAAAACTGCACTAGTTCATTCACTGGAACACGCGCCTGAGAATCAAAACACAGTGGCAAAAGCTTCAGGGCACATTTCTTTAAATATTAAATAGATGAAAATTAAAGTATCAGAAGTCCAGACAAAGTGGTATTAAGCTCCACAAGAACTGAACTTTTGAACACTTGAACTTTTTGTGACAGAGTGGTTTGCTTCCAGATGTGTGAAAAGTTTTTCCTCTACCAGCAAGTATTCTCCTCTGAAATAATTTCTAATGCTTCACTGGTGATAGAAGGTCAAGTACTCACACTGGGGAACCAGAGAACTGTAGCTTGTCCCTTCAACCTTTTCCCCAAAGGTTTTGGCCACAGCAGAACAATCTCTAACTACTTTTCACCATCCTGGAATGCAAAAGTAACAATACTTACCTGCCTTTTGAAGATATTTCCCAAGTGGAAAATAATGAGATATGACACTTACGAGTGACATCAACAGAAATACAGTTAAAAATTCTTTTTATTGTACTAATGAATGTACAATTTCAAATCCAATCATTTTATTCAAAATATAAAACCTATAGAAGCCCGCATGAAGTTCTTTTAACTTCTCTCTGCTGAGGATTACAAATGTGGCACATAAGACTCTATCACCATCACCTATTTTTCTAGACAGAGCTTTATAAGCAAGCTGCCTCAGAGGCTGAAGGACATTGAGCTCAGTGGGGACAACAGAGCTTCCTAAATGCCAGGAGATGCTCTCAACAATACCTGGGAGAACCAACAGCGAGGCAGCAAAACGCATCTGCGCACACTTTGGTCACACTGAACAGCACGAGTAGTCACAGATAGCTTGCGACTGCTACCTCTCTGAGCATCAGATTTGTCCTCTCCATCACTAAAAAGACAAAAATTAAACCCAAAAGTAAACTGTAAAGTGTGTGGGTTTGGTGACAGCCAGAAACAACTTGTTTGAGGACCAAAAATTAGTGCATTGTCTGCGGCACTTTCTGGAAGAAGTATTCATAGCTGTCAATCACTTGCAATTGTCTTAACAACCTGAATGTATTTGAGCTTGGAAAATAAAACATTTAAGCAAATCAGAAATGGAAGTGCTATTCAAAGCAGTAAAACACCATGAATAATGTGTCCTTTGCAAAGAACATCACCTTCAGAGGAGGCAAAAAAGGAATCAGAGATACACAAATTGATTTTATGATCATTATTTAATGCAGAAGGACATGAGGGTCCTTTGAAGCTGAAAATGATTCTAATCAAGCTATTATTACCTGTTTTCATCCTAAATCAATTTCCTCCTGAGGCTTTAGCTGAAATCAGTGAGGTAATAAACGTCAGACCTGTAAATTCAACATGAGAGAAAGTTCATAAGCATTTGTTCCTTAAAAAGATTTATTACAAACTCTGGCATTTTTTCCCTGAAAGCCTGATGATGGATGTGCCAAGGTTCATAGCTGTGCCTGACAGGAGTGGACAACGTAAAACATAAGAAACAGCGCCCTTGTAGATGAAAGGCAGAGAGCCAAGCTTAACCTCTTGGAAAATGATTACAGTTCGTGTACAAAGACAGCCACAATTTACTTTGTTATCGCATTAAAAGGTTGGTAAAACTACTGAATGGTATCCAGTTCCCCCAGGGAAAGAATGCACAGGGGATTGACAGATCCTGGATTATAACAGAAGCCTCCAGAGCAATGTGACAACCCAGACAGGCAACTTTCACACTCAGTGTACAATAATTTCTCTTGAGGTAAATCAGAATAATTTGGAGCTTTTGCTTACTGAAAAAAAACCCCAAAAAAACCAAAACAGATTAAAAAAACCCAAACAAAACTCACTTATTACTATGGATGAGTATAAACGTTTTTTGTCTAATTGAAATTGATCATATAAACAGGCACCAGTATGCAGAACAGAACCCATGGCAGGTCCCCACTAGCACTTTTATAATCGGCAGGCACAGTTTGAAATGACCTTGTTTATAACCATAGCTGCCTTTCTAGCACAAGACTTTAGAATTCTGCTGGTTTCCCTGGCAACTATTAGTAATGCAAGAAAGATACAACTTAGAAAAAATTACATTTTACCCAATCCTATTTCCAGTAACTGTTAATTCCCCTCTCATATCAAAGGGAATTCTACAAAAGAATTTTTCCTCACATGTCAAGAGTGGCAAGAGTAACAGATAACACAAAACTTTACCACAGTAAAGGTCATTTCATACCTCTTTAACCATCACATCTAATTCTGCCTAGACCTGTACAAAACAAATGTTAACCTTCTCAAGAAGTTTTCTGCTTTTCATCTGTGTAGGTAAGCACTGTTGTGTTCCTGGGGAGATCAAGGCAGGGAGGTTAAGCAAAATGCAGATACTTCTTTGTGTTCAGCTCTTAACCTTTTTGTCACCATCTTCCTCTCGTGCTCGAGAACACATGGCACTTCTGCAGTGGGGAGCAAAAAGCGCACTCCACAAGAGGCAATTCAGCAGGACTGAGGTGCTGACTTCTTTTATTTTTCTTCATTATTATTCTAACACCAACTGAATTTAGTTTCTGCAGAAGGGTCCCACTGATACCTTCTTTCCCCCCAGTGCTGGTTCTCACAGCCTGCCTTGGCTGCTTGTACAGATTCACCTTCTCAACAAGGATGTCACACTCAAAAGGGAAATGACTGCTGAGTTATGAAATCTGTGTGGGTTTATCCTCTGTTTGGCGGAGTCAGCATTTATATGGACAAGTAATACTTGGCCACATTGTAAAGCTTTCAGCTCAGAAAGGAGCTCAGAAAGGAGCAGAATACCTTGAAACCTACAGATGAAAGGAAACATTATATGACGATCACATCTGTGAAAAGCAGAGCAAATCCACCTCCCCGCCAAATAAATAACTAAATAAATAATATCAGTGATTGACAGAGAGTGGGAGGAAAGAGTTAAAGTTCACAAAGAAAGTGAAGATTAAGTGAGTCTCTAGCATGAAATGCACTTTCATCCCTTTACTGACAGATCTGGAGGGGGAAAAAATGGTATTTTTATTTCTGAAAGACTGTGTTTACAGCAAATGAAAGGGATAGAACATGGAACCAAAGTGCACTTTTAAATAGGGAACAAAGGTAACAATAACATACGAAGTTCATTAGGTTTTTATAGAAATTATTTACACTCTCTATGTAATTTTTCATCTATAAACTAGAGATTTACATTTCAATAGTCCCTCTATATCTTCAAAAACATTTTCATATTTTTACAGAATACATGGACAATTCTGAAATCATTTTTCAGAGAACAAAAGCCAAATGAAGACTCTAGCCTGCTTAAAACCCTAAGTCTTCACCCACAGGCTTTTCTGTCTGTGCAAGCCCACCTCATTAGCATAATTTTAACTCCAGACTAATTGAATCAAGCCAAATGTAGTTGACAAGAGCAGAATACACCTACTCTTTCTAGGCATTTCTAGTGAATCAGATGCACGAAGCCTGGAATATTATTAGCAATCTTTAATAAAATGCACCAAGGAAAACTGTGTGGCTTAGTGATATCCCAAAGCAGTTACAGTTTTCAAAATGTAGGTCCAGAGAGAGCATAAAATTGCTTCATGAACACGGAGGGGATGAAAACAGAAGTGAGAAGAAACAAATTGTACCAAACTGACCTTCCGTGTACCAAGCCCAGTGACAACCAGATCCTGAAGGCACATGTGCCACTCTCAGAAAAGATATTTGTTTTGTCTCTACTTTTAACTTAGGATCTGTGGTTGTCCTCATAGAACTACAGCGCAGTGCAGTCTGGTGCAGAGAGGTCTGAGCCAGCTACACGCAGGCAAGCCCTGTTTGCTGCAGGATAAATGCAGGAGTGAGGTGCTCGTTAGCACAGGCAGCACAAGCAAAGTGCCTCCAGCTGCTCCCCCCTGCTGGACACCCCTGTGTGCCAGGTAGAACCAACCCTCCAGCTGTAAGGTTTGACTCTTTGCCCAGCACCAAACTGTGCTATACAGCCTGTGCTATGTAGAACTTCTTAACAGACACTGATGTTATTTTTCACAAAATGTTCCATCACTGGCAACCAAGGGCCCAGGAAACACTCTCATCTTTCACCTTCCTATTCTTGAAGCAATGTCTGGCATAACTGTTCACTGACAAAGCAGCCTTGAAACATAATCTGAGTGGCTGAAAGGCAAATGAAGGAAATAACCAGGGGTTGTACAAAACCATCAATGATTCAATCCAGAGAATTTGAACATTTATAAATGAATCAGTGTTGTAACTCCTGTAAATACAGCCCTTTACAGAAGGAGCGTCATATAAATTTCACATATTTTGGAACTTTACTGATGTGAAAATACTGTTCAATAGTTTCAGTAACTCTGCTGTCATCTCAGAGACACAGTCAGTCTTGTATCACTGGAGAGCACATACAGAAGGCGAGATAGCCATCCATTACTCCTTCCTCTAACCAGATTCTCCAGTTTTAAACAAGGTTTGTGGACAACTGCCTCATGAAGACATATCCAGGGTAATTCCCACCATCTTAACCAACAAGCAGAAATGACTGTTCCAATGATCAGATTGGATTTGATCTTTAGCTCTCACTAAGAAGTGTTGCCCTCTTAACATGTAATTTGCAGGTCAAAAGTGATGACAAGTGCACTTTTGTGGCGTTTGGGTTTCTGACTACACCCATTCACATGTCCAACTGACAAGCTCCATTTAAAAGTAATTGCGGTTAAAAAAAGGGACTAAAACACAGAAACTTGCTCAGCATTGTGGTATTATCCACATAATTTCCTTGTGGCAATGCTATCCAAGAGTGGAAGAATCCCCATTTTGATGAGCTAAGATAACTAACTCAAGCTCTCTGATGAATTGTCATTCAGTGACAACTCTTCCACAGTCTGATCTCCACATGAGCCCCTCTTCTTTGGCAACTGTGGCTTATGCAGAGAACTCACAGAGCAGAACCAAGGATTTACACATCAATTCCTCAACCAGCCTCCTCTGCTCTTGAAACTGCACACACAGAAGGGCAGTTCAGTCTGCCTCCCTCCTTTTCTTTGGGAAAACGCGCGCATTTCTTTTTAGTGCCATAGATACGTAATGCTTATTAAAATGAGACCCAGCAATTTTAATTAGCCTCACTAGGTCATAAAATCAGAGAATATTTTAGGTTAGAAAAAAACTCGAGATTATTGAGTCCAAATGCAAAATGGCACATGCTGGAAAAGACAGTATAGATATAAACACGAACATAGCTCTGCTTAAAAGGGCAGATCTCCCCAGATCCTGGGGTACACTGTAGAGACCTCCAGCTAACTCCAGAGCCAAAACGAGTCTAAGTGCATTTTCCTCCCTTTGGGAGACAATATTTTTAGAAACAAAGAACCGTTCTACTTTGCTATTGGAAAAGTTCTTACCAAAAATGGTTCCAAGTAAAGGCTAAATTTTGTGACGGTAGTCAAATAGTTGAGGAAAAGCATCATCAAGCTATTGAAGCTTTCAAAAGATCCCTAAGAGAGAGAAAAAACATTGTTGGGTTATGGGTATTGCAGAAGACACATTTTTATAAAATAATAGAAATATTATCCTTACAAACTCCCAAGTCTGTGGGATAAAAAACCTATACAGGGAAATTCAGTCAGCAACATTTTTGTTCAATTGTTGCAGTCATTTTTGCAAGAAATAACATCTTCCTCGAAATTTTCCTTTACTTTTACTAATAAAAAAGGCACTTCTGTACTGCAACTTTAGTTATTATTGTTATTATTAATAACAATAACAGTTAGGATGATACTTAGAGAAAACCAGCAATTTTTGAAGGATAAAAAAAGTTAAATTGTGGGTAAAAACTATTTACAGCAAGGATTTTACCCCTGGAAACAATGATGTCAGGCATTTAGCTCAATTTAAGTAATTTTATTTCTCCTAGTAACAGGAAGTGCTTCAATGAATTTAACTTTGTTAAGTGGAGACAAGCCTTGTTTTGAATGTTATTCAATGCATCTGGAAGACGACTAATAAAAAAAAAAGGGGGGAAAAAAGAGGCTTTTACTAATGCCCTAGAAATTGCTCATCCTCTTGAACTAAAAATACTGAGTATATTGAGACTGTTGAAGATTTAAAAAAATTTCTCACAGAACAGGAAGAAAACTGGAACTGCCAGATTCCATTTTTAACATTAAAGAGTATCCCCATGGCAGGACAGCAGGAGTGCAGCAGAAAGCAAAGAGAGAGACACCAGGCACTAACAGAAGCAGGTATATAATGACTAATGCTCGTCAAAAACCTTTCATTTTCAGCATATTCCTGACCCAAAGCCTTTCTCCTGGGGATCCCTGGAGTTGGAATGATTCAGTCTTTGCTTGATGAATGAATTTAAATATGGGCGATTTCCTCTTAATATGTGCATCATAGATGTGTGTGTGTGTGTGTGTGTGTGTGTGTGTGTGTGTAAAAACACCAGCAACCTCAGCACTTGTGAGTTGACATCAAATAATGCCTCGCTACCTTTTGCAGTTATGCTGGTTTTGTCCAAATTTAGAGGAAAATATCCCCAGGAAGAGCAGACAGAAGCATCAGGTCTGGCAGTACTGTGTGGTGCCCTTGTCACACACCAGAGACTGCAGCAAAGGCAGGTTAGGCAAAATGCCCAAAGTCAAGGAGAGTGGGACATAAATAGGAACTGAACTGGGGATAAACACCCATTAACTTGTTAAAAGGTAACTTCCTTATGTTCCCTGTCATTAGCTTTACTTGGTTAATGGTATTGTTTTTATACACTAATATCTCTTACTCCTTTAACAAAAAAAACCACCAAGGCTTCATTTGAAATAGAAGATTCTGTTTTGCTCTGAGAGATACACGTCCACTGGTAGAGGCAGGAGGAATAAAGGTCACAGGAGACATAAAAAGAAATTATGTGTCAACTCTGTAGGGTAGTGTTGTTATCCCAATTTCACTAGGGAAGGAAGGAAGCAGTAGGAACAGCATTTAACAGGTAAATTGCAGTCTTCAGTATGGCTACAGTGAGAAAGAGCAGTGCAGTTACCATCAAGAAAAATGACTTGGTAAATGAAGATGCAAAATTCTTAACAAGCAAGCTTCACACAAATTACACTGTAAAGGACATACCAAGGTCCTGACTTTGGCATTACAGTTGAAAACAAAACAAGTTAATTTTTTCTTTTAGGCCTCAAACCCAAGGTAATTGGATAAGAGCTATCACAGCATATATCATGACTGAGTTAATTCTTTAAATGAGATCTACCAGAACACAGAAATATACTCAGTTGAAGGTAAAAAAACAACACCTAAAGGAACCTGCAAGAGTCTGCAATGGGCAAGAAACACATAAATAAAAAGAAAAAAAAAATACTCTCAGTGGCCAAGTTTTCCTGAGACCATGCGATATACAGTACATCAATTCATCAACTTGCAGATTATGTACCAAACTTAATGTTTCTTTCTTTACAAGAAGAGATGAATTTCAGCAGCCTTAGGTAGCATTTTACCCAGAAGAATGCAACACAGATGTCCTGTAAGTGTTATTTTATTACACATTCAAATATTTTAGATGTGTTCGAGGTAAAAAATATCCATGAAATTTAGTCATGAAGTGCTGTCATAAGAGTGCTGTCATAAGAATTTTTTTTTTTCATTAAAAGCCTACTCAGGAGCATCTTGTGCCCTAATGCAGCGCTGCCTCTATGGGCTTATTGCATTAACTCAAGTCACTGCTGTAAAAAGCACTTAGTTTAGCCTCTATAAATTCTGACACTAACTTAGACTGTAAAGAATTTTTCCATATTAAAATAGAGAATCTACTATTAATCACCAGATTATGCAAAATCATATTAATGGAAATATTTCTAAGTTTAGCAGGTGAATCATCAATGGAAATTGCATTAACTGAGATGCATATCATATCCCGACTGCTTCAGATTTACTATTAAATTTAGTATTTGCTTACTAAAATTACTGTTTTAAATACATATAAATAACAGATTATGGAGAAGCGTAAATTTGAGCACTGCTATTCTGAAGACACATCTTGTTTTCTGTGTGTTATGAAAGTGTTTCCAGTAAAGTGTTTTGCATGATATTAAGTAAAATACAAACCAGAACTCTTTCCTATTAACTGAGCTCCTTTAAGAGAGCAGCTTCAAAGGTATGAGACATAACTTTCACCTGTGAAAGAACAATGATCTTCATGAATAAGTACCCGCAAATTTGTACACAAATCAATTTCTGAGATACAGGCTACTGGAAGTATAGGTTTTACAGTGAACATACAGCATTTATCACCAAAAATATAATTATTGTCAGCAGACCAAACAGCAACTGCACAGTAATTTATAATAAAAGGACATATTTACTAATGAAAGGCCAAAAGGCATTAACTTCTATCACAAAGAGTATAAGTCTTAAAGCTTGTTAAAATCAGATGCTCCAATATTACATTTTTTTCAAACAGATCTACAATTTGATGTTCTACTGTTAGAGAAAATGGACCAAGAAAATGGACTTTTTTTTTTTACTTTGGTGATACAGAAAGATAGCCCTGGGTTGTAATTCAAAGGTTCACTTGAAAAGGTTCCTTTTCATTCATATCAGTTTTGGTTTTTTATATTTTTTTTCTTGGAGGTAATATCAAGCTATAATTTGTTCTTGCACACAGTTTTTAGGCACTTTGATAAAAAGAGGGGGAAAAAAACCTCCAAAACTAGAAACAACTCCACTGGTAAGATCAGCTAAGGTTGCTTTGGGGAAAAGCAAGATATCATATTTCTGTCTAGAATTTCACTCAGTGTATGTAAATATACAAATCAGAACCCCCTCATTTCACACAGATGGATCAAAACACAGGAGACTTCTGCTGAATGAGTTATAAATTTTACCTAGACATGTTGATCCCACGTGTCCCTGGAATTTCTGGACATCTATCTAATCCCAAAACCATGCAGCCCTCCTATTGCACTTCAGCCATCTCCTGCAGAACAGATGAGCCCTCTGGGAGTTTTCTCATTCAAACTCCTCCTCCTTTCTCTTCTATCTCTTCTCTGGACCCATTCCAATAATAGATCTTTTTTGAAGTTTGAATATTAAAGCATTAGCAGGTTCTGTAAGGTCCAATACTGATACTTTCCCACTTCAGATGGAAACACCTTCCTTATGCCAAACTTATATGTAGTGTTCCAACAACTAAACCCTACTGACAGCTGTGGCCATTCTGTCATCAAAATTTGCTCTTTGATCTTCTGAACTATTGATAACTTCTAGAAGAAATAGCCATGACTTTCCCATGTAATATGATGCTGATACATTACTGAATTTAATATCATTCATCACTGTGTTCTTCCAAGTTATACAGGACTTTTTATAAAACAATGGCTCTTCCTCTAAACGTGATTTCCAACTTTGTGCTCACTGCAGCTTTAATACTTTATACTTTGTGCTACAGTTCTCCAAAGAATATGCTGAACAGTTCTGACCTCATGAAAAAGTCTTCAAAAATTTCACTAATAATTCTATTACCTTTCAAGTAAATGAGATTTAAATTCTCCCTCACACACTAATCCAGGTAAACAGGTAGAAATTATGTTTTGTACTAGCAATTTTAGTTACATGATTCATCACTAGCATCAATACTTGTGTTCTGCACTACCGAATCCATTTTCTACTTCTGCAACTAAGAGGCTGGAGTCACATTCAGAAATAATAAAATAATAAAATAAAATAAAATAAAATAAAATAAAATAAAATAAAATAAAATAAAATAAAATAAAATAAAATAAAATAAAATAAAATAAAATAAAATAAAATAAAATAAAATAAAATAAAATAAATAAAATAAATAATAAAATACCCAGTAATTAAAGAGCTAACATATCTGGAGGAGAAGGCGGGGAGAAACAAAAAAAGGAGGACAATTAAATGAGACTTAAACATAAACAATCAGAAGAGCAATATTATTGCCACATATCCTTGCAAAGAAGATATACCTAGCAGAAAACTAAGTTAGTTCTGTATTCTTCTTCATGACTTCAGGTTACAGTCCCAAGATCATAATGTACTTAAGATTTATTCCAGTTGCAGTTTTTATCTTAATTGTCACCCTCTGAAATATTTCAGGTGTGGATTTATTTCATCTTGTCAAGGTGCTGCATCCTGACAGTTTCTTTCAGGCTTAATACAGGACTTATTTTATTGCAGTGCCTCTGATAGGCCTGTGACAGGCAGCACTTCCAGAGTTACTGATGGGCAGCTTTGCCATTGCAGTGCCTGGTTCCTCACTGATGGCAAGACCTGAATTCTGCATTTTTGTCTCCAATGAATTATAATCCTGTTTGAGGATAAGACATTGAATTTCTATGCCAGTTTCAATGCCACCAAATGTATTCCAGGTTATGACATCACCTAAATAACTAAAATTGTGTTTTCTGTTCTCCCTGCCCCATTTCTAGCACACATATACATCAAGTAGTGCTAACAGCATGAGTTATGATTTTTCATTGAAAAAGGCCAAAGCAGGTCAATGTAAAAGACTTTAGTTCCATTAAAAACTTCATTTTTTTTTTTTTTAAATCAGATGATTGGTCATTATTCAAATCACTGATAAAAGCAATGTCAGTTCCCTACAGCCCTTTCAAAGCAAGACACTCAGATACAACTAGATTATCTGAAAGTCCATATTTCTTTCTAACCACTGAGGAAATTAAATTACAGGGAAGTTATTGACTCCTGAGACAATAGCTGAGGCTGTAATTTCTTCCTTTGAGTCACTCTTGGAGTAGCATTCTGTAGTGTCAACCTGGCACTCAAAGTCAGAGGTAAGACTGAGCATGAACACACTTTTTTCCAGGATAAACACTAAGAAATAATTTAGCAACTCTATGTTTTTGAGAGACAAAAGAAGTAGGGTTAATCCTACAAATGTATAATGCAGACACCAATCTTCAAGCTTGATGGAAAGAAGAAACTTTAAATCATGTGCATCTGTCCTTACCATTTAAGGACAAGGTATATGACAATAACAAAGGAAAACCAAACACAGCTAACAAAGTTCCAGAGATATAGCACCAGCAGTTTCAAAGGATGAGGCAGGAAATCATTTACCCAGCACAATTTGACTTTAAACATGCCCTTCAAATACTGAAAATACAAAAGCAAGCTAAATCGGAATATCTTCCTACACTGCATGAGTTATAAGGTCAATATTGGAACTGCTGGGGGAAATCTGGCCTGTGTTATGCAGAGGGTCAGAATTCAAGATTACAATGGTCCCTTCTGATTTTCAGATCTATCAAGCTATGAATAATTTAGATAACTTTCCAGGACAAACAGAGGAACTGGAGTTTAACAGCTGAGCAGGCTAAAAAAATTTTATCGTCCTGCCCACCAACTGAATTCAAGTAATATTTGCAAGTATCTGAAAAAAAAAATTATATTCAAACAGTCAATAGCAGCTTTCACAGCTTTACCATGGTCACTATAACTGGTTTTGGTGTTTCACTCAACTTACTACAGAGATTCATTCAAGAGTACAGCTGCATGGAAACCTGACTAAAACAGGAAATTCCCCTTGGCTGAAGATTTTTCCTCTGTTTGTAAATGAACACAGAAAAATTAACTGTGAAATGGCTTATTTGGTAATTGACTTACAGATTCTTGGCCCTGAGAACACGAAGCCATGGTTACATATCCACTTTAACCTGGCATTAGCCCAGGATGCTGCTGAAGAGGAACATCCATCCAGACATCCAGACCAGCTTCCCTGTCCCGTTCCATGAGAGGACTGGTGCAGCTCACCAAGGGACTGCACAAGTGCTGGTGTGAGCACAACAGAGCCAGGGAGACCATGCAGCAATGGCAACTGGAAGACAGGACTGAATTTAGGTCAGATTTAAGTAACGCCACGATCATGGCCTGGGTCTCTACCAGCTCAGTTCACTGAGGAGCCCGAGGCGATGGCTCAAAGAGCAGGAATGTTTCCTTTCTCACTCATATTAACTCATATTCCCCAATTCCAGCAGTGGATGTAGTGACCTAAAAAGGTCATTATTTTTGTACTTGTGACCCAAAGATTTATTCAGTTTAGTAATTCCTTCAATACAATTCACACTGCATCATTGCAGAGACCCAGAAAGCAAGCTGCTGAATACAAACATTTGCATTAAAGAAAAAAAAATCAAACTCTGTCAATAAAGCCTTTATATACAAACATAAAGAGAAAACAAACACTCTCATCTTCATTCTCCAAAGGAACTCTGACTTGTGTGTTGTATTTTAGGAATCCTATCAAATAACATGTGTTTTTTAACTATGTTCATATCATAATAAAAATAATAATGTCCTCTCTGGGGGGGGACAAACAATTAAAAAGCAATGTATTTTGACAGGGAAACCCTGAAAGATAATGCACAAAACAGTAAAGATTGAGATAATTTTCTCCTCTCAGCCTTTAAAGGACATAAAAGAAGTGAAATAGCTTTCCCAGGATCCAATTTGGATTTAAGTTATTGATTATTACTATGCAAAAGAATGTAATGGAAGACCTCCAGGATCTTCATAAAGCATTTTAAGTCTTTTAAACTACAAAACTGAGAAACATCTGGCAAAAGAGGAGAACTGCACTAATGTGTTCATCAGATCTTTAGGTGTTTTTTTATATTCTTGTTTCCCATCTCACTAAGAAGCTGTGAAACTCTACAGCTGCTGTCCCTTCTTTCAGAACGTTTCTGGAAAGACAGAGGGGAGGCATCACCTCTGATTTGAAAAGGCTTTCAGTTTACTATTGCTATTTGCATGACCAAAATACTTATCAGGCCTCGACCACTGTACCAGTTGTAAATTATAGATGGCAGAAAACATGGTCCTCCTATTACACCAAATCTCCAGAATGTCTTATTTTCACAGCATTTTCATGTCTCTGTGAGCTCCTCTAGACCTCTCTACTCCATGTTTGCCAGGTCATCTATCATTCAGTGATCAAATACAACCAGGTACTGATCCCCACGGCCTTGGTTTTTCACAAAATTTATTTTGACACTCATACACAGAGTAAACATTATCTGGGAGATTAAATATAAATAAAATTCCCCTTTTGGTCCACAAATATAACTTAACTTTGTGTCTAAAGGGAATCAGCACTATTTCCTTAACATCTGAGAAATAAAAGCATACTCATGAATCTGCAGGTTTAAAACCAGAATACTGCTTGCTACAGTCGTCCACCTATTTCTATTCATAGTTGTTAATTTTTAAAGAGACCAAAACAGCAAGAGGACAGAACAGTCAATCCTGTCACATTCAGAAGAAAAACACATTAGTCATCTCCTGAAGAGCGGCTCCTTATTCCAGCTCTCCCATGGCTTATTTAGCCAAGTCAGTGCTCTGATTTCTCTCCCTGGCCCGGATGCTGTGCCTCCCACTCCATCTCAGCTAACCGTGCTCGTGCTTCAGTTTGCCAGAGGGCTGCAAAAGAGGAGTCCTATCCCCAGTGCTCCCCCTGCCACTCGGGCAGAAACTCGGCCTTCCAAGCCACAAATTGACTTCCTACTTCTTAGTGATACAGTTAGGGATTCATTTCCTCTCTGAACATAAACACACACAGCAATCATAGCCATGGACTTTCTATCCCAGAAACGTGGCAAATACTGCATAAAAAAATGCCATAATCTCTCCCATCCTGCAAAGTGTTGATAGTTGGGATAGGAGATGATTTTGGACCTGTCTCAGCAGTGGTGTAGACATTGTAGAACCCTTTTTCAATGGTCCCCAAACCCTTCTTTGCTTTCATGACAGAACGCACTTCATTTAAAAATCTGTTTTAAGGAGTTTATATGGGAAGGACTGAGTTCATTCCTTCAGACCCAACAGTGTGAAAAGCCTGAAGGACTTCCTTCACAGAAGTAGGTTTCCTTTCATGAGTATGGTTTTAGAGACAGATTTTCTTGAGCCTATTTTTCATCTTTCAAATTCAAGAGTTCCACATGAACGCACTAATGCTTTTAGCTAATTATTCAGATTTTTATAATTCAGGAAACATTATGTTCAATAAAGGCACTTAAAAGGCTGGAATGCCCAGACAGCACTTTCTAATGACCTGTAATGGGTCTTCTTTTTCAGCACTTTCTCCCTTTACATTTTTTATAATTATAAGTCTGGTTTTTATAATAAAGGAGCTGTCCTAGAGGTTTGATTTCCTAGATATGTTATCTTTGTAATGAAACAGTATCTCTTCCTCCATTCCCCCTCCAGTGACTCTTCCACATGTTATCAGGTCTGCCCACCTGTCTTCCTGTACTTTCTTCCCAATTCTTCACCTGGCAGTGGTCTACCTGAGCTGTTCCAAGGTCTTTCTCCTGCTGAGGGTTTACTATTTCTTGACTTAATTACCATGATAAAGGAAAAAAGTCCCTGCAGAAATTTTTTACATTGGAAAAGTAAGTGTCTCATAATACCTGAAAAAACAGAATGCACCAAAAAATCCTGCCTCATAAATGACAAAGCATTAGTATTTGGAAGTGAATGTGGGTCTGTGGTGGTTTAACCCCAGCTGGCAGCTCAGCTCCACACAGCCACTCGCAAACTCCCCTGTACCAGGGGTAAAAGTGAGGAAAGCCGTGGGTTGGGATAAAGGCAGTTCGACAGGTAGAGCAGACCAAGGGGTTCATTCGCCACTTCCCAGGGCAGGCATGTGTTCAGCACCCCCAGGACAGCAGGGCTCCATCACCTGTAGTGGTGACTTGGGAAGACAAACACCATCACTCCAAACGTCCCCGCCTCCCTCCTTCCCCAGCTCTGCATGCTGAGCATGGTGCCACAGGGTGTGGGATATCCCCTGGGTCAGTTGGGGTCAGCTGTCCTGGCTGTGTCCCCTCCCAGCTCCGTGTGCACCCCCAGCCTCTCGCTGGTGGGGTGGGTGAGGAGCAGGAAAGGCCTTGGCTCTGGGCAAGAGCTGCTCAGGAACAGCAAAAACATCCCTGTACTTTCAACACTCTTTCCAGCACAAATCCAAACCTTAACCCCACACCAACTACTACAGAAATAATTAACTTTGTCCAATCAAAGCCTGCAAAGGGTTTTTACAAGGAAAAAAAAAATAAGAAAGAAAATTTAGGTGTATTTATGCACAGAAATTATAATGTAGTAAGGAAATAGTGTAAGAGAACTACTTTTACAAAATTTTAAATTGAAATAATATCTTTGATACACTTAAACCATAATCCAATAAATTTCCCAATATGGATTGTTATCTTACTCAATGACTGTGCAGAATTATACAGGGAGTAGAAGATTACTTTGTGAATATAAATAAGTGAATGAAATGTAAACTAAACTTTTGCATTTGCAACATGCTTAATTCAATTCAAGCAGAAATTATTTGTATACTTTCAAAATAATCAAAGTGGAATAACAGTTGTTACAAAATGGAAGTATTCCTCAGAATGATCAACGGGGAAGAAACCAAATAAGAGATTTCTTTTTTGACTAACAGTTTCAAGAAGAGAAACATTTTAAGTACTCTCCTACTAAATTAGTCATTATGGGAGATCACATCAGAGAATGGCACCTAGGCTGAAAGAGAACAACAATTTATTACTTGAAATATTACCTGTCACAATAAAGAACAATACAGCATTCCAGTTTCGTAAAAATACCACAGAAATGAACTGTGGGTTGAAAATTGTTGCATTCTAGATGAGAAATAACACTATAAATGAACAAAAGAGAAAGATTTTTTTTAATCCCATAGACAATAAAAGTTGAAAGCTGATTGGTTTTTTTTTTGCAGCAATTACCTGATGACATTATTATTATGCAAGAAAAGCCTACATCATAAATTATCTTTACATCTGACATGACCTGTCCTCCGTTTTCTATACCCCAAATAACCCATTTTATGTATCTTCCAGAAACTGCAAGGTAGAGGTATCTGACAGACTGCCCGGTTACATTTAGTTTGACCCATAGTACTAGTAAACATCTGATGTGGAATCTGCCATGACATGAGGAGTCTTATGACAACCACAATTTCATTTTCTCAGCACTACCAAAGTTTTGTCCTGGGTTTACAGTATAGATGAAAAATGTCAATAATTTAGATGGCAAACTAAAAAAAAATAAGAGGGAGTTTTTCCTTTGTCTGGAATACTCCTAGTTCACTGAGAAGTAGAAGCCAGTCTCTCATGCCTGAATAAAAACAGATTGCACACCAGCAATAAATGCTTGCTCCTTTTCCCAGATAGATATTTAGAGATTTAAATAATCAGCAGCCAGAGATGGATTTATGGAAGGGACACAGGGAGATACAGATGCTGAGTTCTCTTTCTCTGCCTGCCCAGACTGCAGAGGTGGGAGCTCCCTGTCTATCATCCCCCATTCCCCCCTGCTTCCCAGACCTTATGGAAAGAGAGTAACAGAGTTGAGGTTAGGGGTGTTTGTCTCCATCCAATCACATATCTGAGCACAGCTGCAAACCATGGTGCTGTCATTCACAGCCAGGCTGCAGCCACTTGATCTCTACTAAGAATATAGCTAAAGTTTTATTTTGATTGGTACAACATCCTTTGATAAGCACTGAGCCTCCCAGATACAAGAGTGCACTATAAATCAGCACTGGAAAGGCATCACACAAAGCTTCTTTAAGAAGATAATATTTCTCACACCTTTGTAATTAGCTGTAAATTAGCAGTAAAACTTTTACCTAAAAGAAGAAACATTACAAATGTTCAAGTACAAACAACCAGAGGAGGAGTCTTTAATTCTTGTGAATGTCTTCTTCCATCACTGGTCTCCACTCTTTTATTCTAAGTGACATTTGTAGCAAAAATAATTTTTCCCCTTGTTTGAGATAGATGATGAGGATTGTTGCTGTTGGGGAACAGTCATATTACAGCTGCAAAATTAGATCTGACCAAAAATCTCTCCCAGTTTGCTGCATCCTGCTACCTAAAATTCAAACCCTAGAAAAAAAATAATAGTGAAGTTTTTCAGCTAAAAAGGCAATGGAGACATCTGTTTTCCAAATTGCATCTTCTGCAAAGATCATATATCTGTCACCCACACAGTCCTCTTCCATTTTTTTCTTTCTGGGTGTATTTCAAAATGTCACTTATCACACAGCCTTCCAGGTTGGCTACTAGCTTGCTAAGTGAGCATCTTGTTCCACATATTCCTTTTTTTCTGTTGAGATAATCTGAACACTCTTGCTAATTTTCCTCAAGTTCATGTAGAACTGTCAATATTAGGAACTCATTTTTTATCCACAATTAATTAGACATAAGGCAGCTTCATCAGAGACATTCTTGGTTCTTGGCTTTCTGAGCATCGAGACATGGATAAGCCAAAATACTAATGTGATTGGAGAAGGGTTTCTTTGCATGGAATCCTGCGATATTACAGATGGTGGCAAGACATGAAATAACATAATAAACAGTCTTTTATTTTTTTTAATAGAATGTTTTCCCAACTGCATTCTCTTTGGTAACTGGATACACTGAATCTAAAAACCTCCACTGTATAAACACAAAGAATTCATTGGATTTACTGTTTACCGGAACTCATAAATGAGGCAAACACTGTGAAAGATATTTTAGGATTAGCATCTGTATGCTAGATGGTCCAAATGCTAATAAGGACATTATGCTCATGCAAAATTTCATACTCACTTATGAGAATTCTGCCTGCGCTATTTGTTACATGGACTCCCAGCACTATCTGCTATGTAATATAGGAAGGGGGCTTATTTCTCATTAATTCAAAAACTCAAGACTCCTCCCCTCATGACCTTTGCAATCCAAAAAACCCACTACCTTTATTTCCTAGAAACACACAGGTCAAACTGTTAAGTGACTATTGATCTCTATGAAGGTTAGATAAAGTTAGAGAAAAAGGTATTATTGCCTTAATACAACACAGTATTGTATTATCTGTTCTGAAAAATAGATATAAAGAAACTCTGGAATGAACTCCCTGAGGGGATCCTGCAGTTTTCATATTCACAGAATCTTTCCACAGAGTTTAAAAAGGGGATAAATCCAGCCTTAAATAAGAATTTCTTAGTTAGCCTTCACTTCATTTGTATTTCTGGTAAATGAAAAAAGCCTCAGACCTTCATAATCCACTTGCAGTGTAGGCAGGAATTACCAGATATATCAGAGCACTCAACTTTTATGGACCTAAAATTTCTCTAGACATTTCAACTGATGATTTTTAGGTTTGTCTCCCTATTTTTTGTCATAGAATTTCCCTTCACCGATATGCTGGTTCTAATCCATATATCCCATCTCAATAACTAAAGCTTTTTTCATGAAGTGATCTCACATTCTTACGATTTCCAGGGTTGGAGAACTTTTTTTGTAACTTGAAAAATATGAACTGTGTCTTGCAGAGAGATCTTTAAGAAAAGAGTGAATGCATTTTGTAAAGCCAGGCCTTTCAGCAGAGCTCTGGAAGGCCAATTATTTTTGTATTTGATCTTCTGTGGTGATTCTCCAGATTGTCAACTTTCTGAAACAGCTAAAATATTTCCTTCTTATGCTATTCTTTATCCTTCTTAAAGCCTGAAATACCATTTTCTGAATCACAAAGCCTTTCCACTACAGCAGTTGCTCAAGTGTGTATTTTATTTATCAAATACTCCTATGTCCTCTCAACCTTCCATTTCACGGGTATCACTACGACTGGACCTATGTAGAAACACCTCTACATAAAGGAAAAGAAGTTCTTTGTGTACATCAAATTGTACAGACCTGCAGTGGTGGCAGAATAATTTATTAAGTGATTATCTACAATGAAAAAGGAATGGGTGGATCAGAATTAATTTTTGTTTTAACCCAGATTTTCTTCCCAAATGTGTTGTGAATCCACAGCTTTAAGTCAGTGCCTTATTAGCTGTGTTACTCTTAGAGAAATACTGGCCAGGCAAAATTCAGAGCATGTCTGTGAGAGCACAGAACAGGAGCAGGTGACACTTTTTGACAGAAGAGTCAAAAAACCTACTGAAAAAGGAAGAAAAGGTTAGGAAAAGGTTATTGGCTGGAATTTCTAGTGATGAAACTGGCTTCATTTGAGCAATTCCATAATTACTTAAAATGAGGATTTTAGCTTACTGTCGCCTTGAAGGACCACCAGGTGATTTAATTCATACTGCTATGTGCCTTTTCATAGTTAACAATTTGGAAAAAAACAAGGAATTTTCAGTTTATGCCATTTTATATTTTCTTAGGGAAAATACTAAAACCAATTCCTTTGCCTTAGAAAAATGCTCAAAGTAATTAGAAGTATATCAAATTCTGTGAAGAAAGGGTTATTGCAGTGCCTTACTCAACTGGGTGGTGTGAAGAGCAGGATTTGTATTTTTTACTTGTCTGAACATTGTCAAATCATTCTGTTAAGAGTACTTGCTAGAAAGATTACTGGTTCTAATGTTGAAAATGGCTTTCTAAATAGGAAAATAAATCCAAGGATTTATTAAACTGAATAAAATAATTTATAGGTCGTGATTTTGTTTATCCTTTTTGAACATGCCAAACAGCTCATTAAGTAAATGTCAACAGTCCTTGTACAAGTTTTGAGCCATTTTCAGCTAAGCTTTGTCTCAAATTTTGAAACTCATGTCCTCCCACAGCCCACCCATAAAATAAAGGGTGTTCTTTGGAGCTGCAAATGCTGAACCATTTCTCTAACACTAATTCAGGGTACGGCTGGTTCCTGTGTGGATGCCAGGACTAGACTGCAAATCAATATCTAACACTGCTGTTATGACAAGCAGAGGATGTGCAAGGTGTCATTACCATCACAGGTATGGGAAGATCAGCATTCTGCATACCCTTAAGGCTTGGGCAGAAAATATTGATTCCTGACTTTGATGTTTTAATAACAGGCATGGGAGTAGGACAAGTATGGATCCACCTTGATCTTACAAAAAACCTAAATTATTATTCTCACTTTGAATGTTTTCTGTCACGAGGACATGGTAATCAAGGCTATCAGGAACTTTCACTCCAGCAAGAATTTGAGATTGACCTGGTTCACCTCCACTGTGCATCTACAGAGATTCTTAACTCTGCTGTTGAGATGGGTGAGTACTTCACACCACCTACATTTTGTGCCAAGGTTTCTCAGATTTTGCAAGGAACAGACTAGAAGAGAGACATTGCCATTGAGATAACACTGTCACCGATTCAGCAGCCAGTTGTTCTCAATGCTCAGGAGTGCTATTAGGCACCAGGTACTTTTCCACTGTGAGAGAAGGTCATCCTAACATCTGTTTATAATGAAGCTTGATGAGAGAAAAGCATTTTAAAAAAGATATTATCTACTTTTGCTGTTCATGGATCTAGTTTGGTACAAATGGTTACTGCATCCATTTGCTATAGTTCAGTGTTACTATGGTAATTCTCTGGAAAACAAATGTTTACTGTCTTACCCTATAAAAAATCCAATGTATTGAGACAGTTGCTTACAGTATTAATTTGACACAGATTTAATTGTGGCCCATTAAAATAATGACCTGTTAATTGCTTTCTTTGCTGCAATATCACTGAAAAAAAGAGTTTATTGCATGCAAGGAGAAACAGATTTATCATATCTACATGATTAGCTCCTATACAATAGGCCTTTTCAGTCATTACACTTTGCACAACATTCTAAACCCCAATTACATTGTAGAGTTAAGTATAAAATTGTAGCTGAACCTTGCAGTTTCATGTTTTATTGTCTTTTGAAATGAGTGTTAGAATTAAATGCAATGGTGATATGAAAAGAGAATATTTTAAAAGCTGTGATTTTAATTTAGCATTTGGCAATACGTAACAGATGGTGCAGCGTGACAATGATGCCATTCGAACAAAAGTGTCTGCAGGTATGAGGGCATAAAAGTTGAATTAAATTGGGAACAGTCTATTAAAGATTATGAAATGAGATCAGTGTGTCAACAATCTGCCCCTGTAAATTAGATAGATGGTTATCCTTCTTATTGTTGGGCTGTAAAATCATCTCTGTGATCCATTAGATGAAATTTACTAGACACCAAAAGTAGGACAACTCCTTTCTGCTGTCAAATAATAAACTGATCATGATACTCCTTTTTTATTGAACACCATTTTGGCTACTGAAAAGTATTCAATGCTTTTATGTTTCTGTTAATATTTATCCTACCTCACTCAGAAGAGCAAGAAAAGCTGCTGATTTTAATAGACCAAAAGCTTTTCAATTTTCCTGCCTACTTCCAGATAAAAAACAAAACCTTACTTACTGTGTTCTACAGTAATGTCTTATATAATTCCAGATTTAGACCAGTGATTAATTTTCATAGTCCTGAACCACAGTGAAAGTCATAGTTAGTCATTACATGACATTTACCAGGGTCACATTATTTTCTCTAAAGATAAGCTGTAACAGCAATGTCAGGAGTGGTTGTAATACCCAGGATTTTCTCTTTAGCGCTCCTAATGCATATAATTTCAGGATTTGCTTTTAAAGGGTGGATGATTAAAGACCTGGTTTGAACATGCAGTTGTAATAACTCCATACAGAAATTATTTCCATAACAATAACTGATGAATCATCTGTTGTCCTAATATCTAAAGGAAGACAAAACCAAACCAAAGAAACAACAAACCAAGCTGTTTATGGGACAATGTTTCCAAAAGGAAATGGCCTTGCCTCTTCCATTTATAACATGACTTTAGAGCTCACTTTCAGACACCGCTGTGGAAAGAGCCACAGTTCCAAGTTATCCAACATGTTTAACAAGGGCAGTGCATCTTCATCCTTCCACTTCACCTCACAATACTTTTGGTCTGTAACTTTCAATAGTCATTGAACATGGCCTTTATTCTCCCATTTCTATTAAACCTCTCAAGAGTTTCAAGAAAGCCATTTGCTTGATGAACCATTTATATCGAGGCAGGCCTTCACACAAAGAGCAGCCGCGAAGGATGCCTCAGAGGAATATCGTACTTGGGTAGGGAACTATAATGTATGCAACAGGAGTCTATTAATGAGACATCTAGATGCTTAAACGAACCTTTGAACACTTAGGTACCAATCCCACAAGTGCTGTTCTCTTCTCTTATTGTCACTGTAAAAGTGATGATCCACCAACAATGACTGAAAATACCCACCTGCTAATCCAAGCATTCACATCCACGCTTTAGGCTTTTTGTTCAAGGTGCCTCTGTTTTGGAGGTGATTTTTTGTCTCTCCTCAACTTGTCCATAACATTTCCAAGGAAAATTCTTTCATTCCTACTCACTCTTGCAGATTTTCTTTGCATATGTGTGTATATGTATATGCATTTAACCACCTTAAATTGTTTTAGTTTCAGAACAGCAGAAATATTTAGTGGCTTCAAACGGAATTCAATAGCAACTGGGTAGATTATGAACTTTGTTCTGAACTCTTTTGACATGGGAAAAACCTTGCAGGTATATCCATCTCAACTCTTTTTCTTAAGCTCCAATTATAATTTAGAAAGCTACGTGCAAATGTTGTGTCAGGATAACGTATAAGGCACATAGGCTTATGCTACAGAGTCGATGGATTCTGCCTGTGGAGGAATGGATAAATGGAACAGATAGAATCACAGGCTATTATGAAAGAAGAAAAACTCTCAGTGTGCAAATTCAAGCTGATGAAAAAAAGTCATCTGTCCTCTTGCTGAACAGCCTTCTCATAACTGGAATTCGGCAAGAGGACAGGATGCAAGGGAGGATAGAAATAACACATCCAAAAACTTAAAATCCACCAGCTGATGTTTCAAAATCCACATGCAGCATGATTCCTGCCTTGATTCAAAACCCACTGACCTTTTGTTTAAAAACATGTCCACCTCTGTCTTTGAAATGGCCACCCCCTGCACTCATTCTTGTTGAGGACCAGTCTCTAAAGGGGTGGTTGTGTTTCCTCTTTTTTGTATCAGTTCACACAAATCAACTGACTTGTATTCTTCAAGGCCTAAATTATTCATCAGTTAGTGAGCTGACAAAAAGAATTTCATTAGGACAAAAACACGTGTTGGCTCATCTCCATCAAAGACACAGGGCTTGCTTTGTGAGGAGAAGAGTGTCCTGGAATTCCTCTGACGTATGCATTATCTATGTATAATGCTTAGACTGAAATGTTGATTAATTAAAAACCCGAAGATACCTGCCTTAGTCATCTCCAGCTTTATGCACTTAATACTCCTACACACTGGCCTGAAAGTAAAGTAATCTAAACACAAAATTTGAAGGTCAAATTATCTACGTAAGCAAGCACAGCTCAGGTTCACTGAGTGGATTAATATCCACGGTAAATTTGCCTTCAAAGGTTTGGACTTTCCTGTAAGGGAAATTTCTAGTTCTGGTGTAGGAACACTGATGTCTTTTTGCATCAGATCTGTAGTCTTGGCCATAATCCCATTATTTGGCCATTTCTACAAAGGGAAAGAAAAAGAATTCTACACAAAAAAAATTACTGGCTGACATGCTCACCAATCTTGAATCATGAAGATTAATAAAACAGACAAAATTTTAAAAAATACCTTTTACTTGCTCTGATTTTTTAGGCTTTAATATGTGTGTGTATGTGTATTAACTTGTTCAGTTGGATAATATCCTGTAGCAGTGAGCTCCACAGCTGAAAAGATTTTGCTTGTTATTTTTCTATGGATGCTCTTTTTTACATTTGTGTAAATTTTGGTCCACAAATAAGAAAATTTTATTACCATTAGGCAAGTATATCAATCTTTATTTTTTTAATGTGCCTTCTTAAATGATAATTTTCTTTATGTTTGTGCTGACTCAAAAAAAGCTTCCTCCAAAGAAAATACCTTTCTCTTTTTTTCTGGTTTGAAACCTTAAGTTCAGAACAGTGATAAGAGATTTTAAAGTTCAGAAAATTTTGTTACAGTGAGAAATAACAGAAGATCAGGTACTTTGTATTTTAGTCGCTGGCTAGGCTTGACAGATTACTTGCATAAATGATGCTCAATAAATGAAGATATATCAATAATATATATCTACTATTATCTTAAACTGATTTTGTATATGTGTTTCTAAAAAAAAATGAGCACCTGTTTGTCTTAGCCCTGGGAAGATATGGTAAACCATTATTTTGGTAGTATTAACATTGACAAAACCTCCTCCCCAAAGTTTAAAAGGAAGATGTGAACATCACTCAGTGTATTCACCTCTCAAACCAGTATCAATCACTGCTATTCTTGGGAGATGAAGCATGAAATTTGATTTCAAAGCCTGTAAAAACACTACACAGCCCTGTCTAAAACTCATTCACCTCTTGGTTACATGATGTAGTCCCAAACTGACTTAAAATTTTAGGTCAAAGTCACTGAAGTTCAACATTTTCTACAACACTTTGATTTCTGAACACTTCTTTTCCAATATGATGTTCAACATCATAAAAACATGTGTGAGACCAGACAGACAGCAAACAGCAGAAAATGGGTTAGCAGTGCTTTGTAGTTCCAGGTGTATTCTTTTGTATCCTCAGATCTGAAAGTGTAACTTCACATTCAGACAGAAAATGAATGAAAACCAGGAGATACCCCAAAAGCAGACTGATGAACATTGTGCCCCAACCTTTTCTCCTCCCTATTCAAATAGAAAACCAAATTTCTATAGCTAATGTTTTAGTATTGCACAAAAAAATGTATTCCTCAAGGGGCATGATCATACTTAAATTTGACTGAACTAATGATGCTTTCTTTTGTTTGGTGCTACTTGTCTTCTTTTTGCACAAATCTTAAAGTATTCACAGTCTCCAGTTCATATTTCATAGGGGAACCTTTGTCAATGCCTTAATTCGGTGAACTCCAATACTGTGCTCACATGCCAGTAATCCAATATCAAAATTTATTTTTAAGACCTTAATGCTGCTCCGTGTGAACTTTCCAAGAACAACTCAGACAGCTCTTCCTGCCATTCCGTGCATAAATTATCCCATCAAAGAGCTGGTGTTTATTCTGAGGTCTTTGAAATTCTAATCACTTGTATACACCTCCTCAGGCCAGCCCGTGCTTTGAAATTTGGATTACTTACAATTGGGCTATTCATAATACAGGGCTATAGAATGCAACTTGCCACCCATTTACAAGCCTCTGTACATCCAACATATCATCAAGGATTTCTAACTGACGCACTTCTCTTCCTCCAAATTATTTTCCCAGTGTCAGCTTTATATCAACTATTTGACTCACAGCACAGATGAAAAAATTGCTTGAAGAGGGTGTGAAACACATGCAAGTGATGTTAAGTTAATCTTTCTATGTATTACTATAAAGAACACTTGCAGTATTTATTTATTTATTTATTTATTTACTTACTTATTTACTTATTTACTTATTTACTTATTTATTTACTTATTTAGTGTGAATTCTGGCTGTGTAGGCTCAGAAGCTGCCATTGTATCTGAGCTCTGGCAGAATGTGGTCAGTTAAATCGCTTATCAGAAATTATATTTAATCCTACACCATTAAGCTGTAAAATGAACTTATTGTCAAGAACAATACAAAATAAGTTGTGTGAGGGTTTTTTGAGAGACCTGAAAAGGGACAGTCTTGGAACTTTTCTTAGCCAATGTCCTCCAGGCTGATAGAAGAATGATTTTACACTGAAGACTATCAACAGCTCTCTAGAGATTCCCTTCAGCCCTCTCCTAGTATAAAGGACAGTGACTTTATACTACACCTGTATAAACTGGTAATTGGTGACTAAAGCACAGCCAGTTCTGTTTGTCTACACCTAGTGACTCCTTACAGCTGCAAACCCTAAAGATATCAGTATCAGTCTTCCAACACACCAAGTGCAGGTCTGAATGAAAATCTAAGTTCTTGTAAAACAGTCCAAACGATTTTTTAGAAACTAAGTCAATTCCCCATGCAATTAGATGTTATGTTGTATGTGTTTTATTATTTTGAATATGGTTCTAAAAAAAACCCCAAATTACTGAAGGTATGTCTAATAAACTGTATCTGATATCCTTTAAAGGACTGTAATACTTTTTATTTCACTCTGGAATATAGTAGAGACAGTTTCCTACAGCTTGTCTTCTGCAGTCCCAAGGTATTTCTCAACAACCTTCTGGCTTTGCATGGTCTGCAGATTTCGGAAGAAAGGAAGTGACTGCCTCTGTTATTGATATGAATGTGTCAAAGCTGTATCTTTACAAATATTCAGTTTCTGGGAGTTCCTAACACTTTCCTGCAGCAGGAGTGAAAAAGAATAGAGAAATACTACACATTTCTGTCCTTTCCATCTTCTATCAGTAGTGGTGTATCTTGTATGTTTAGAACTTTATCATTCTATTCATTTACATTTTGTGACTTGCAAAAATTGATCAAAAAATCATAAATTATAGAGAGCGGCCCAAAATGCAGAGGTTCACCTCCATTTTTATGTTCCATGGTTCAAATCCACACAGCTTTCCTAAGCAGCTTCTAAACTCAGATGATGAAAGGTGAAAAAAATCTATAAGACTTGTGTTCTACCTCATGAAAAAGAGCACTAAAAATACATTACTAAAAACCCATGGAGTAATCACCATAATTATCCTACCTGATAGTATATTCCTTGCCTGCACAAGCATGTATCAGTGACACACATGGCAGTGGGAGTGCTGGCACAGCAATAAGGTATACAAGACCACATGAAGCGAAATAGCAAATAGATTGGCAGGAAGCCCAGTGGGTTTAATCATATTTCAGCATTTGTGTAGTATTTACATAACCAAATGTGGAGATAATGACAGAGAACCCCTCTCTTTCTCATTATATGGTTATTCACACAGCTCTCAGTATTTCATTTATGGATTACACATCTGTTATTATGTACCATCAAACACTGCCTTGACTCTGTCTTAGACACAGCTCCACTGGTTGAGTTCTGAACACCACTAGCAAACTGTCAGTCCCGTGTGCCATCAGTGCTCGAGTTACTCACAACTTCATGTGACTTCAGAAACAGCATTCCATAGATGCAGTCAATAATTGTGATAAAAATTGCTCTGAAAAAAAATTAAAATAAAAAACTCCCCAAAAACTGTGGTCAAAATACGAGATCATGTACTACAGAGAGAATCCTCATGAAGAGTTATGTGCACATCAAAGAGCAGAACGAGGAAGACTGCTCTCATCATCACTGTGAAATTTACTTGCTGAATGTAACTGAGAAATAAAATTTAGTGTTGTTTTTCTAATGGGATGCCAGATTTTTTTTTCCATGTATGCTTATACATTTTTATTCTTTTTTTTTTCATTTCAGTGGAGTTGCAGAAACTTTCACCAAGGTCAAATATATAGAGTTAGGGGTTTGAATGCCAAGGAAATTGAATTTGATACATACAGTGCTATTAGGAACTAGAGAAAGGATTTTAATAGGGTGGCATCATCAAGGCCATGCTAGAACAGATTACAGAATAATCACAATACAATAATGGCTTATTTTACAATCAGTGCATTTCATTCCTGTGACTGACATAGTGCTGAAAATGTGGATAAAAAGGGTGGTGAGGCTTTTGTTACTTGGATCAAGCATCCTGTCTGGGGAAAAAATGTGATTTCTTTGGCTAGCCTTTAAATCTTAACTCAGGTATATCACTGGAAATGGGAGATACCTTTAATCTTCTGCAATCTTACAACATAATACAAATCAACCTAACCAGGCTTTCAATTATTCTGCCAACATGTAAGTCTATAATCTCATTGGCTGTCACAGAAGACATACAGGGTTTTTTAAAGTAAGGTAGGGTAGCATTATTATTTAGGCTTCCCTGCTAAAAAAAAAAAAAGCCCAAGAGAAATGTACATGGATGTAAAAATGAGATTTTTTTCACGAGGTGAACTAAATACCTTTCAGACATTAGTCAAAAAGTACAGAACTCTGGAAACATTAAGGCCATAGTCCTGGAAAGTCTCAATTTTTCAGAGTATTTCATCCATAGAAAGTTTAGAAAATGGTCCTAGAGGGTGATTTTTCTTTGATTCATAATCTATTATCTGACAGAACAGTTAAATAGGTCATCCTATACCATCCATCAGGCATTTTTTTTTCTTTAAAGACTAGATGCATACTTCTATTAGAGCTTATTATTATTCATCATTACAAGTTTCTAATCATGCACTTATTAGCTCAATGTCGAGCTTGAAACATATTTTTTACACAAAAGATTAAACAAGAGTAAACAAAGTTAACAATACTGCAAGAGCAGGGAAAATGTTCCCACTAAGATGTTCTGCTGGGGAATCACTACACACAGATGAACTCTGGAGCTCAGGTTAGAAAGCTAATGCTCAACAAAAAAACAAAGGGCATTTTTTAAATCTTTGTGCTGGGCGTTGTGGAGCTTGGCTTTGTTTTTCTTCTAATGTCCTTACCATTTTTCTGTAGAAGAGATATTTAGGAACATAACTCAAGTTTGCTCCAAGTGTTGAGCCTGCACAGTATTTTCATTTGGGATTTGTGATTTTAACCTCTTGACATACTGATAATGACATCATGAAGTAGCTTGTAAGACATCTGAACTTAGGACATTCCAATTCTGTGAATATAATTTGGATACTTAGAACAAAATACTGGAGCGGAAGGTCATGCTAGAAAACCCCAATAACACAAGAACATTCTCAGTTTCTGAAAACAGTGAGACTTCTTCCCAGCAAACTTTTCAAAATTTGGAACATGCTTCACTTTGACAAGGGCAAGAAGAAGGGTCCATAATATGCTCTTTCACATGATTTATGGCTTTATATTTCAAAAGTCTTCTTTAACGCAGTGAAACCATAAGGGACATGCAACCACATTGCCTTAAAATAACCTAAAAATAATCCCCTTTAAATTTATAATTTACTTCAAAAAGTGAATTACTACAACAAAATATACCTGCAAAGAAAAGTGAATTCCAATCAACCATACAGAATGAGAACTAAAAACGTTTAACCACTCCTTTCTGCCCCTGCTGAAGTTCAATCTAAGCAGATCGGGTTTTACACACAGCTGTGACAGAAAAAAGTTTTTCAAGGGCATCTGCTGAGGAAACCAGAATCTAAAATCTTCAACAACAAAGCTGAATTTAATTAAAAGTTACAATTTTGCTAAAATATGCAAAATATTAGAATAAACTCACAGTAAGGGTCTTTTTCTTCACTGAGGAACAAGCAACTCTTTCCAATGAGCTTAATGGAAGCCCATGAGAACTCACCAGTGATTAACTGTCAAACTGACAGATCTTCTGTTGTTTCATAAACCCATTTATGACCCCATACTGTTGTATAAATTCACAATTAAAAGAAAACCTCCCCTCTAGTAGCTAATTTTCCTATCATCAGCTCTTCAAAAAAGAACTTAAACAGAGAACATTAATAAACTTGAAACTTGAAACTAACACTGAGCACTGCTCATTCAGAAAGAAACCCTAAATTACATGTAAAATTGAGGCACACGTGGCTAATAGTGCACTGCTTTATCTAAGCTAGAGTACTAATTTTCTCAGATTATTGCTTACACACCAAAGTCACAGACTGGCAACAGTTTTTATTACCGAGCATATTCACTCTGCATTTCTAACTACTTTGTTTTCATGGCTGGGAAAAGAAAGCAGGGAATTCTTCCCCAATAGGGCAGGAAAAGAGTTGTAGAAGTTGTTTAAATGCACTACAGAGGTGAGTCCTGCATAGACTGCTGCTTTATCTCCTGCCGAGGGTCAGAGATGCCAAGATGTACAAATTGGGCACACATGGGTTCTAATAATCTGGTAAAAAATTTAGTGTTGAGAGAACAAAGAACCTACCTTGCTGGAAAAAAAGAATCAGATGTATCAGCCGACCTTTGGTGATGGCCTGCACTTACAATTTCAAATGATCAGGGGAAGGAAGAGAAGTTTATCCAGCCATTTGCACTAAGTTAAGTTGCATAATGCCTCTAATGCTTCTTGTAATCTTGAAACTTGAGAGAATTCTGGCAAATGACAGTTTTATTCTTCTGGACCTCTAGTTTAAATAAGAGTTGCTAGTATAAAATTTTGTCACTTTGTTTTTTCTCAGTAATACCCAGTTGTCTGTTATTAGGGGAAAACCTTAACACTAGTGCTTGGAATCCTTTAAATAATA